>QEPC01008474.1:2974715-3072856 GCA_003113815.1 Sphenodon punctatus
TTTATAAAATCTTGAGTGGTGTGGAACAAGTAGGTAGGGAACAGTTATTTACCCTCTCAAATAGTACTAGAACTAGAGGACACTCCATAAAACTAGCTGCCAGCAGATTTAAAAGAAATAAAATTACTTTTTGACTCAACGCATAATTAACTTATGGAATTTTTTCCCAGAGAACGTTGTCAAGGCCAGTAGTATAGCTGGGGTTAAAAAGAAGTGGATAAGTTCTAAGTGAGTAGGTCCATTAATGGCTATTAACCAAGTAGCTTACGGGATGAACTTCTTACTGTCCGGAACTGGGAGTGAACAAAGGGGAATGGATTGCCCATTGTAACTGTTGGTTCTTCTCCCATGCGATCGAGATTGGCCACTGTCGGAGGACAGGATGCTGGGCTTGATGGACCATTGGTCTGACTCAGAATGCCACTACTTATATTCTTACCTTCTTGGTGGAGTGCTTTTAGTGTAGACACAAGCGTTTCCATCCTGAATTTCTTTGGTGGCAGGTATCTGTTGAGGTCCAGGATGGTCTGGTGTCCCTGTTTTTTTTGGCACCATGAAGAATATCAAGTATACAAAAACCTCTCTGCTAAAGGAACAGGCTCGATGGCTCCTATGTCCACCAGGTGGTGGATGACTTCCAGAGTCCTGAGATGCTTTCTGTGATCTCTGGACATGGGGACCTGTCTGAAGGAGTTCCTTGGCCATGACTCGAACTCTTCGGAGTATCCCCATTGTATTGTGTCCCTCACCCATCTGTCGGAGGTGGTTTTGCGCCATTGGTGAAAAAAGATTTGTAGGTGGCCCCCCAGCCACTCCTCTCCAGGTGGGGAGGGGAGTCGGGAGGCCATGGTGTTGGACTTGACAAACTTCACTGGTCATCTCGAGGCAAGGTTGGGGTTTCTGCCCTTTGGCCCGTGTTGTTTGTAACAAGTATTGCTTCCTCTGGACCCCCCATAACGAGAGGGGGAGCTATATCGTAAGGAGCTATATTTACGAGAGCTTGACAATTGTATTGTTATTATTTTCAGAAGATGTTGTACATACTGATTTTCAGTTTGGTGTATGGTGCTACTATCGAATCACAAGTTCTTTGTAACTTGTCTACAACTAGAAATGAGGTTACTGAAAATGTATTTGTTTAGTCAAATTTATATCCCGCCCCTCCTGAAAACAGCTCGGGGCGGCTAACAATCTAAAATATATATATATGAAAATACAATTATAAAACATTTTTAAAACGTTGATAAAATTACAACAATTAAAACCAGGTAACACTAAAATAATCAATACAATAAATAAGCGTGGCTCGGCACACTATTGGCAACCAGTGCAGAGCTTGGAGCACAGGTGTTATGCGCTCCCGACGGCCCGTCCCCAACAGGAGCCGGGCCGCCGCATTCTGCACTAGCTGCAGCCTCCGATCCAGGAACAAGGACAGCCCCACGTAGAGCGCATTTTAAATTTTTATTTATTTATTTATTTATTTTAAATTTATATCCCGCCCCTCCTGCCCACAGGGCAGCCCGGGGCGGCGAACAACATTAATTAAAACAGTATAAAATTTTAAAACAATTTAAAAATACAGTATGTGGGGAAAAATCCCGCCCCAACCCCTACCCCTCTCCAAAAGCATTGCAGTAGTCCAGCCTCGAGGCGACCAAGGCATGGATGAGGGAGGACAGGTCCGGGCTGGAGACGTACGGACGCAGCCTCCGCACCAGATACAACTGGCGGAAAGCGGCCTTTGCCACCACCTCCACCTGTCGCTCCAGGCGGAGATCTGCATCCAATATCACCCCCAGACTCCAAACCTGCTGAGCTATAGGAGGGCAAACCCCCCCCCCCCCAAACAAGGGGGTCGACACCTCCCTCGCTCTCCCCACCACCATCACCTCTGTCTTATCAGGGTTGAGCTTCAGTCTGCTCTGCCACATCCACTCCGCCACGGCCTCCAGACACTGGGACAACGGCGAGACAGCAGGTTCTGGGTCAGCTAAAAAAGAGAGGCACAGCTGAGTATCATCAGCATATTGGTGACATCGCACCCCGAACCTTCTCATTACCTCCCCCAAGGGCTGCATGTACACAAATAATAATGGAGACAGGATGGAACCCTGCGGAACGCCACAGGACAAAGCGCAGGGGCAAGATGTTTCATCCCCCAGCACCACCCGCTGGCTTCTCCCTTTGTATGGAGAAGTTGTAAGACTACTATCAAATGGGTGACATGGGCCACTTTCAGAATATTTTCCAGGGCAGTTTTAATTTCCCAATCCATCCGTTTGTCCTCCACTCAAATCTCGATAAGATTTAAAAAAATTACCTTTAGTTTACAATTTTTATTCACACACACCCCCCACGCAATTTTACATACTTAAGATTTTAAAAGCACCCGTACTTCTGCTAGCTCTTAAAAACAGGAACAGTTTGTACAGAATGCACAATACTTTGTAGTATTTAAAATGATAAAACCTTTTTCTCTTTCAAGTGCCATTTTACTATCCAGTGTTGTGGAGGCAAGAGAAAGAGATAATATTGTTTATTATTAACTTGATTCATTTATGTGCAATGCCTCCAGTGATCGATACGGATACTTATAATTTGAAGCATGCTTAGATTATGCTCTAATGCAAGCAAGGTTTGCAAGTAAGGTCAGTGACAAGGTGTTAGTGTCGCTGTAGTACGAATGTTTTTTCAACAACGCAGAAAGGAATACATGCTTAGCTTTACTTGGTATGTATCTGGCATTTATCACAATTCTTTCTGACCACAATCAATATTTATTGTTATTTTATCCATTTCTATCCTGCCCTTCCTCCCTTAACTTGCCCTCTCTCCCTACCAATCACGGCTTGCTGGGCTAACACTGCAATAACTAGAACCGTGGAACAAGGTTTATGCTAATAAACAAGGTCCTTGTTATTAGGTGTTAGGTCAGGTGTTGGTCTGGCCACAGTACAAACAAGTTGCACCACATGCTGTGATGTTAGGTTACTGAAACAGAAACTCTCATCAGACAGAAAGTACCTCTAAAATTAAACTCTAAAAAAAATAAAAATGGTTTTTGTTCTGAAATTCCCAA
Organism: Sphenodon punctatus; assembly: GCA_003113815.1. Lineage (NCBI taxonomy): Eukaryota > Metazoa > Chordata > Lepidosauria > Sphenodontia > Sphenodontidae > Sphenodon > Sphenodon punctatus. Next base: position 2,977,798 of record QEPC01008474.1, read on the forward strand.
TCTATACAGGTTGATTCCCTCTGCATTTCATAATCAAAAACTCAGTCTCGTATTAAAATAAAAGCATTTGATTTTATTTTGCACCTGAAATATGGGGGGAGGAATCGCATGTACAGAACCAAAACATGAAAAAGTGAAACATCAAGTACTGTCACAGTGATTATACTTAATTGAATGATGTGTAATTCCTAGACGTCACACATTTAAATATACCCAAGCAAAAAAAATACTATTTCCTTTAAATTGCTGTGCAATTTTAAGCAGCTGCACTTTGTTATGCTACAGTTTTAAAAGAAGTTACACCATTGAAAATGGACCTAGGATTTAGTCCCATTGCATAGTAATTGCAGCTTTACACTAAGAGCAACGAACATGTCTAGATGTAAGCAATATTAATTTTGCTAGAATCCTTTATCTCAGTAAAACAAGTACAGATCTTTTTGTCTACATAAATTCTTAGACTTAATGAAAATGTTTCAAGTGGCAGCAATACAGTACAAACTGGGTAACATTACCCTCTTCACAGTGATACTTTAATATCTACATTTACAACTCAAATCACAAAAAGATTAGCCATTTACTGAAATGGAGAGCCACGTTTGTGCCCTGTAAAAAGAAGGTAAAAATGACTTGGGTCACAATCCATAAACCACTTACTCCGAGAGTGGCTTGTAGATTGTGTCTTTATTTCGTATGTACATAAACCACACACACACACACACACACACAGAATTTCAGAGAGACAACATGGTAACTATTGTATAATGATAAACCTCACATAGGTCATGACAGCAGAACCTTGCAATGCATCTAACTTTACTATTACAGAAGCTGCCAAACTTGTAAACTGAATTTTTAAAGCACTTTTTTAAAAAATGAACAGCTCGTGTTAACCACATGTGATCACTGAAACAATAATTTGCCATTTACCTGTTTAGTTTTATAGACTGGACAATCAATAAGACTTGCATTTTTTTGTTGAGTTGGTTTCTAGTAAATTTCACTTTCAGCCTTTCCTGAATCCCTGTGCTCTGAGCATGTAAATTTACAGCCACCACGGGTTTGCCTTTCTTGTTTTTCAAGGAAGATTTTTCTACTGGGTAGGTTTTTTTCAAATTTTTTTATTTTGGACCCAATTGACTTCAGCTTACCTGTTTCAGTTAAAGATTTTATTGAAGATGCTCCTCTTGTTTCCAGACATTTTGGTAAAAGCTCATGTAATTTTAAGGCAATTCTAAAACAATTTGTTGCTGCATATGGTTGGATTATGGCCTAGAGATGACTGAGCCAATTAGTATAACGTTAAAATTTGGGACATTTGCATCCTGCCACTCTAATAAAAAAATTATTGTTTTTTTGCGGGGGGGGGGGGAGAGAACGGGAGGATTTTTCTCTTTTCATGGAATATCTAATCATATCTGTGAATTCAAATGTCTGAATTATAATCCCCTGCACATTAGCTGGCAGGGGATGCTGCCATAAATTGACATTACCATGCTCCTTAGAAACAGTAGCTTGGTTTGAAACCTTGGCTCACTGCCCTGCTGCAGTCTCATTTCAATCTACTCAGCAAGAGACAAGAGTAATAACTATTGTCAGTACTGGGCAAGGTTCACGGCACTATTTCTGTTATTGGACAGGCTCCATAGTATTACAAAGATTAGGTTCCATTGTTTGTGTAATAAAGCAAATATTGACTGGATTTGCAACTTCTACTGAAAACACTACCACAAATTAGTTTTTAACCGTGTTAAAACTAACGCCGTTTTAAGTGCACAAAAATAAGCAGCCTCTACTGGTCACTTGGTCTGCCCCATGAAAGTTCCCCAAGACTAAAGAATTAAATATTACAGCAGCAAAACAGGTTTCACACTGTTCCCCTCAACACTGTTTTGCTGAAAGAGCTAATATTTGATACACACGGGCCACGACCTACAAAACCACTTACTCCAAAGTAGTCCTATAAGGCTTCAATGGGAATACTCTCGGGTAAGTAGTTTGTGGATCATGGCTTAAATACACGTGCATGTGCACAAACACCATGCTTACAACCCCCTCCCCTCAAAGAAAGAACTGGATCAGACCTTTAGACCGATACCCAAATGCAAGGTGCAAAGCTGCTTATCCCAGGAAAATGTGGGAAATCTTCCCCTACACCATCCCTGCAAATCTGTTCCCAACGTGGAGCAGGAGGATTAATATTCCTCCTCAACGTTTGGTAGCATTTATTATTGCTGTAGCCTGAGATCATCCATATCACATGCAACCCTTCTGTTCTAAATGGAACACAATGTTCTTATGTAAAGAATACATACACCAAGAGCCCCATCCTCAAAAAAGCCATTAGAGGACTGGGATCTAAACAGGTTTTGCTTGTAATATGCCCTCAGTAGGTTTTCTGTCTGGTAACATTGTACACAGCTAAGAGCTCAAAATGTTTGAGAATCTAGATAAGAGAAAATCGTGAGCAGTGACCATATAAAATATTGTCAAGGGGGTGGGGGATATCAAGGTTATACTTATGATCTACTGCAGTGCTACGTAGGAACAGAATACAAACGTAGTTTGGTAGTGCTGTGAAAACTAACACAAAATATCTAGTATACACCCACTTTTTGAAGAGGAGTAAGAAAAGGAATAATTAGAAAGTGAGGGTAGTAGACTAAAATGCCCTGCTTATTACAGCTATACTGGATACCTGTGTAATCCAAGACTCTTTTAGTTTGTTATTCTCCTCCATCAAGATTAAATAGCTCATTCTGTTGGAGAGGGGAAGACTCATTGCATTTGGACACTGAAGCTAAGGCTTGGGGAAGACTGCCTGGAAGGGAAGCATATGTTTTAAAAGAAAGCAGTATCCAAATGCTGTTTAAGGTAATTAGATAACGTTGGGTTATAATTCAGTATTATCTTTGCCAGAATACAGAAATCCACAGATGTATTGCTGTAGCTTGTCTGTCTTCAACCCTATTTCTCTGGCTAGTTTTGTTACTGAGTGCAGGCATCCTTTCCCTGAAAACCCCATTGGGATCTAATCTTGCTGCCATAGCAACAGGCCAAATAATCCAAGTCATGTTGGAGATTACTTAATGTATATGTTGCTAAACCTCTCCCCCCCCGCCCCTTAAAGTTAGTGCCTAGACATTCTAACCTCCTTTCAAGCTTTATGGCTATGGGTGTCATGTATATGCTTTCAGCCATGTCTGTTTTTATAGATGAGTCAATATTCACAGAAATCATTTATCATCACGAACACTTAGCTGATTGAACTCCCTCACTGGTTTAAACATTTGCAAAGTCTAATGCCAATAGACATTTAATAAAACTGTATTTTAAAAATTTCCCGATTTCCTATCATAATCCATAGGATTTCACAAAACTACTTGGAAAAAATAGTCCTGCGTGCCGCATGTTGCTGCCAATGGGCAAAATGCAGTGACCATCGGTCCCTCAGTGACAGCAATCTAATATGCCCAGTTACACTAAAGGTAATAGGTGGGTGTTAACAGATGTGGCACTGGCCTGCTTTACCTGCTCTGGCCCAGCGCCGAACCCTATAATAGGTCTGTTCCGGGTCCGTCAGATGTGGGCCCAGTTCAGGCCCCGTCAGGGTTGGTGGCCAAGCCGGACACATGCGCCCGAAACCAACTGGCCCCACGGTCCAGCCCTATGAGCCACCCAGGTGGGTGCGTCTGTTTTTGCGCCTGGCCCGCAGTGTTGCCATTGGCTGCCTGTTATTAGCAGCCATAGCTGGCTGTCATGGCGGCTGCACATACATTAACACCCATCATCAAAGCTTGTTTTTCTAGCGATCTGGTTAATCAACCCGTTTGATTTGCAGACTGTAATAAAACTGTATATTCATAGTTTCAAATTGGTTGAAATCCCTAAATATAGTTATGTTCAGTGTAATCTGAGTGCAGCTGAGTATAGTACATTGTGTTTCACTGGTGTTTATATTTCCTAGGTACATTTAAAAAAATACTAATAGTAAACTTTAACACTGAGGCAGGAGAACATTTCCCGTTTCAAAAGGTAAATGTATCGGATCTTAAACCTCGATTCCCACGAATATCAAAACTTTGTAGCACAACAAACTTCCATAAACAAATCATTTAGGGCTGGACTCTGCAATTTGCTGAGTCTCCTCTGCTCTGTGTGGTTTCAGTGGGATTGCAGGGTGCTCTGTATGTTGCTGAACCAGGAAGCTGAGGTTTTTATTAGTCCTCCCACCATGACCCTCTCTGGTCTCGCTGGGAAGCACAGTGTTTGACTTGAAAACCTCACTGGAAAATTTTAAAGGGAGTAAGTTTCACAATGCAAAATCTTCAGATACTGCTTTATAGCAAGTTCGCTTTTAAAAATGTGTAAACAATTTAAGCAGATGCATCTCTTACATGGAATTCTATTTTTTTTGTTTTAAAAGTTTGATGCTAGCCACATGTCAAGTGATTAAAGGGCTGTTTTCAATATCAAAACGCACAATTTTCCAAGATGCAGTAGAAAAAAAGTAGGTCATACTTTGCTCATTAGCAAGCTCTTTTAACCAATGGATCTAAAACCGTGAGGCCTTTGAGGTCTAAGCGCCTTTGATTTGATGAAACTCCCCGCCCAAGAGCTCAGCTCCCTTGGTACTGAGCTAGCAGCTTTTGCATTCACTGATGGGTGTAAACGATAAAATATATTTTAAAAATACTTTGAATTTCTCCAAATTTCATCAGAACAAAAACAGCATGATCCCCACACACACACACAGAGGAAGGCAGCAGATGAATAACTAAGCAAAGAACCAGGCATCATTATTTATTAACACAAGACATAGGAAGCACAATCAATGCGTTAATGGAACACTGTCCAGCCAGATGTTAAAATTTAAAAATGTATATCTAAATCTAATTTCAAATAAATAAAAAAAAACTTTATACATAATTACATAATGTTGTAGTTTGAATTTGACAATGGTAAATGTGTTGACAGTAATTAAAGAAAAATTGCAGTTGAGGCTTAAAGGAAAATGAATCTTTGTTTGTACAACCTTAGCAGCTGAGCCGTCTTGATTACAGAATCATGTAAACTGGATAAGCAGTGCAAGGGTTAACAGACCAGGACTGATGGAAAAGGTACTGACATTTGATGCAACAAATTCTTTTGCTAGGGGCTGTAGTTCTACGACAACTATATATAAGCTTGCTTTTAAGTATGGGGTAAAACGGACTCGTTTCCAGGATACACGGCATCTGTAAACTCTGATTGAAAGCATGGATGCTGGTGGAAAAACTATTTGGCTGAGTAGCTGCAACACAAAGACAAGTGGGACTGGAAACTTTGCCTCTGCGTCTTTGGGCTCACAGGGCCTAGGCAAGGCTCTTGGGGGAAACAATCTAGCTCTGAATAAGGACTGCTAGCAGCAAGCTATAGTGGCGGTCCAGGCCATTTGGGACATAGTATTAAAAAGATCTCTTCCTGATCACCAGAGACAAATGTTTTAAAGTTCATAGGCTCCACATTTTTAAAGTCTCTCTAAAGGTTATGAACATGAGTTGTTTCAGTAGAGCTTCATGTTCCTGACCTCAAGAAATCACAGATGGAGAATATTACTTAACACTTATTGCTGGGCAACTTAAGTACTTTACAGGGATGGCATAACAACGTTTTGGTATTCTCACCAGGTCTGTGTGAGGGGACTGAGGAAGGGAGGCCATCTGCCAAAAGCCGCAACACAAGTCAGTGGTGAAGTTGGGATTAGAACCCGGGACTTCCCAACTCAGTTCTATGCTCATTCCGAGGTTTCAAAGCTGCCCGTTTTCTACATGCCCGCCTCATTATGTGCCACTGAACACACACATGGAGCACTGGTGACAGAGATCAGGAAGAACAATTTAGATCCATTAATATCTATGGGAGCTTATGGAAAGAGAAACCCTCTGCATTAAAAAGTCGCTGAACTGCTTGAAACTGAAGGAAAAGTGGGAAATTAAAGAGCACTGGCATCCTTTCCATATTTGAGAGAACTTCTGTCTTCCAGACTGAAACTTTCAAAAAACACTCTAGAAAGCCAACTCTGCCCCGCACATATTGCTCCATCCTTTATAGAGAGTTCCCACATGCAGAAGAACCCAGAGAAAGGATTCTGGAGGTATGCTCTATTGTTCCATTCAGTAGGGGAGGTTTTTGTACTGTCAAATCAAAACGATGCATCTAACACCACAGGAAACTGGGGCATAAAAAAAGTAAAGCTGCCTTTCAAAATGGTCTTCTCAAAATGCAAGATAAAAGAAAGTGAGATGACACTGCAACCCGCCCTCACTCAGCAAGGAAAGGGCAACGGAAAGTGGTTTTTGGTAAAAGGCAGGATTCCCTCAGTGCCAAATCTTACAGTTAAAATACGGGCTGGAGCACATGCGGTTATTTCTAGACCAATACCCAACAGAGCTGTACTAGCCATTAGTCTGCGTCTCAGTAAACACTATTATAATTGCCAATTTCCTAGCTTCTGCAGGTGAATTATTAAAACTATGTTTTTATGGAGGCTTTTTATCTACATAGCAGCTTGAAAATACTGATATTCCAAAATTTTAAAGAGGGTCTCTTATTAAATGGTTAGCTATTGAAATATAGACAGATTTAAAAGTACATTTACAAGGGGAACCCTCCGCCCCCCCCATATCCATATAAGAATTGCCATGGTAGTTAACATGGTTTATGATATATCCCACCACCTCTGTATAACAAAACAAGCCAGCCCTAAGTGTTTTGAGAGTATATTCAGTGCTTTCTATCTGAATATTAATACACCAGGCGCTCAACGAAAAGCTGTTCACAATCATCCCATAGGAGAGATTTTCAAGTACATAACTAGGACTTGTTTACACATAGTTGTCAAAGCAGTTAATGCAACTGCCGGAGTTACGGATTTCATCCAAGTTTACATTATATACCTATTATTATTTTATTTTAAAAAAACAAAAAAAAACTGCCTACAAACCCTTGTATTTGTTACCGTGGGGTAAATAATACATGTTATTAAAATATTATAATAAACATTTACACAACAGGCCACAGTTGTCGTAAGAGCCGTGACCGTGCCTGGCATCAGCTCCCATATGCTTTCAATGTTTTCTTCTCTTAGCAACAGCATGAGGGGGGGGGGGGGGGGGAGAAAAAAAAACCCCATACCAGAACCTAGCTCTGCTCAAAGCAGGCTGAAGGTAGAAGGATGGTCGTTTTCAACGTACAAGCTGAAAGCATTCCCCTCCCTCTCAGGCCACTGCAAGAGGACCGAAAGCATTTCCAAACAGACAGTCTTTTAACAAACTTTTAAGGCTTCTGCTTTTCATATTTAAAGGGCAGGAATTGACCAACTGTTCTTGTTGCTGTAATCATGACATTTCCCCACACGCTCACCAGAACTGAACCCTCCTCTCTTCTTTACTTATTATTTCTGTGCCTCCTGCTTTATCAGTTTTAGCCAGCACCACACAGAAGGCTCTTGGTTTTGAATGAGCACCTCAAAGAAATGGCAAGCTATGTCCCAGCTGAAATAAAAGCCTCTGCACAAATGATGTTTACTGCTGTAACTGGATGGAATCACAACCCCAACAACAAATTTAAACCAACTTTTGCCACTGTGTGTCATGGCCATACACAGTTTCGTGATGAGGGCAAGGGGAGGCTGCATAGGCCAAGCTAAGCATTCTGGAGTTGCACAGCAGTTTTAAAAATGTTTTTAAAGCTTACATACTCTTCAGCCTCTCTTAGAAAGATGATGTTTTTACATAGGTTTCTACATGCTATGACACACTCTGACCAGCAATACAAGACTAGATACCAAGCTGAGAAACTTGTATAGGATTTGTCTCTCTTGTATTAGTTGCCTAGCCCAACGTTGTTTATGTTAACCACTTTTTAAAAATGAATTAGTCCCCAAATGCCTCTTTCATGTGCCATCATTACCCGAGCCAATTTTCTACCTAAGTGAATTATGTATATTAATATTTACATATTTAAAATATAGGCAAAATCCTTTTTCAATTCAAGAAATAGCTATGCAAATAAGTAATTCTTTGATCCAGTGGGTTATTGGATTTGGTCATGGAACAATTTTAAATAAGCAGGGTGATCCCATGTTAACAGAATGCACGGAATGAGTAGATCCTGTCCAGTTGCAAAGGGCACTGCATCTGGGGACCGAGAAGACTCGGCCAACCCTTTTCTGATAGTTGATTATTTTAACTAAATAAACCCCTCCCCCCTTATAGAATCCTAAAACAGTATTAGATAAAAATACAAATATGTACAACAGATGAAAAAGTAACACTACTGTAAAAGGCCTTGGTAATTTCAGTTGTCCACAAACATCTCAACTTTGCTCTGTCTACAAAGCTGACGTCGAAACCATTGAAAATGTTTTTGACCGGCTACTGAATTTCCCGTTGACAACAATCCCGCAGGAGGAGGGAATAAGGCAGCAACACCTCTGTTTTAAAACCAGATCATTAATGAATCATTCGCTTCGTTGCTGCTGCTGGTCCCGGCAAAGCTGGTGAATGGTGGCGCCGTTGCTCGTTACATGTTATAAGCCACGTAGATGGGGTCTAGTTGGTCAGCCAGGAAGCTGTCACGGAGATGCATGCGCTGCTTCTCTCCTCTAGAATTAATGGGAATCACTCCAGGATCCACCACCACCACGACTCCTACAATCAGGTAATGCTCCTCCAGAACTACGTTGGTGACCAGAGGGACCAGATCCAGAGCCTCCTGCTCACAGCCACACAGCTCCACAACCACCACAAGCAAGTTTGTCCATGTGAACACAGCACTGAAAGAATTAAAATATCAGTTTTACACACACATGAAGCTAGTCAGTGAGTCTGCCTCCCTCTCGTGTGTATCAAGGAGCCATTTGGTATCAATACTCTTATAATGAAGGTCCTTGATTGTAAATAGGTTATTGTGGCAATGGCTAATGAGCTATGAAAACCCCATGTTAGCCATGGACTCTGTAAAGCATCATTTCTGTATTTCCAAAATAAATCTATGAATTCTAGCTGTGTTTGATACCAATGTATAACACAGTATGGTAGGAATAATCTTACTAATAATTGTGTGGTAAGCTATAAATTAGGAATAGGGGCATTGGTTTATACTACACAGAGTTCAGTGTGTAACAGAGCAAAAGCAAAAAGTGAACAGATGCTTGGCTAGTGAGAGGCAAATGAATTCCAGAGGGCTGTAGATTCCTGCAGAGGATTCCATAATGATGGGCATTCCTAACAAAGGTGAGTGTTTGCATGACACGCAGCGCCATGTACTGACACCACTGCTGAAGACACAGAGGTGATGGAGGTTTTCAGTGCTACTACGAGAGAGGGGTAAGAAGTCTCTTTCACGCACACAAGGACTTTTTGCAGGAGAGATCTGCTTTGGAATGTGAGGAGGAGGAAGTCCTCCATTACCATCCAACTGAGACTGAGTGCAACCAACTATATTTGTGACTTAGACTTTAGGGTAAGAAGGTAGCAAGACAATACACAAGCCAACCTAGAATGTGCGTCAAGTTTAATCTTTTGCTTCTTTCTATGCAATTTCTAAGACTTGAACCGCAAACATATTAACCTTACCAAAACGTCCTTTATAAAACTTTCCCTCCTATTAATTATAAAGCTACTGTGTCCACAAGTGCTGAAACTGGTTACAGAAGTCTGAGGTGATTCTTGGTTGGACACCAAAGTAGGCTTAGCCCACTTGTATTTCATGCGACTGAAGAAAACTCAAAAGATCTGAGCGATGGAGGGTTTCCACTTGTAGACTCACTCAGGTGAGAATGGTGGTTGGCGTAAACCACAAGTAAGGAAATGGGAGTTATGGCTGGTCTGGAGGTGCTTTAGGATGTCAGCCAGATAAAGGAAGGCTTGGGGTTACCCCTTGAAGACTTTTCTATTCAGCGGTGAGAGGGAAGGGAAGCACTTCAATGCTGTTTGAAGTTACATTTCTGACTTTCAAAGAGACCCTCAGCCATCACCCTTTCTATATTCCTGTCCTCCTCATACCAGACAATTATCCAACGAGAAAATCCTATAGATGCTGCCTAATCTCACAGCCATAAACAGCTCCCAACCACCCCTTATCTGCTAAAGCAGAAGTGATAGGAACCCCGTCTCCATCTAAGGCTTGGACAAACATCAGCTTCAGCCCAGTACTACACTCAAAATAGACTGATCTCCGAGAGGTCTGACCTGATCCCCCTCCCCTCCTCTTTTTATGCTTTTGCCACTAGCCCAGGCTTCCACCTCTGGATTCCCAAGGAAGCAGGGCACTCGCACTCATTCCCTAGGGCCCCACCATTCAGCGATGCTCCTGTGCGTCCGGGAGACCGAGGTCTCTATGTCAATTGGATGGTAACGCAACCCCCGGAGCTCCAGGGTTTCATCCAGCGCCCCGACGACGTACAGCGCATCATGACGTTCTAAAAAAGGAGGGGTGCGAAAGAGGAGGAAACAGTTATACGTACAAGTAACTTTAAAGCAAGGGGCAAAAGAGCCGGGACAGGCTACGCTAGCCTTGCAGTTCAGAACACCGACGTCATAAGGGGCAAGGTTGGAAACCTCGTTCCCCAGACCCCAGCTGACAACAGATGCAGCACCACTGTCAAGGTTCTTTCCGGCCCAGGAGCAGGGGACAAGCATGCAGGCGTTGGGCAAAGCCTGTGGCTGCATCTTCTGGAGGCAGTGTAAAGCACTTCTGTTTGATCATGCATTTGGCAAGCAGGGAAAGGCTACACGGGCAAGGTTTGTGAGGTTGGTTTTTTTTGGGGTGGGGGGTTGTGCAGGATAGGATGTTATAGTGAATTATATTTATATCTTTGGTGTTTTTATTTTCACATCTTTTATTTGCGCTCTAACCCATCCTGAGCCCTACAGATAAGGCAGGCTATAAATCTGAATAGATGGACACACCTTGTTCTCATGAGGCAGCTTCAGTCCAAGGTACAATCTAGGGCTGTAACTGCTGCCTTTAGCTAGGGAAGAATGGGTTCCAAACACACAGCAGATCTGCTCTTTTAGGCCACTTTCAGACCTTGCCCCCCCCCCCCCCCCTATGCATATTTTGGCTGTGGAAGGGAATGCGCACACCAGAATATGCGCGGGGTTCGGCTGGTCTGAAAGCCACCCCCACGTGGCTTTGCTTGCAAACACACGCAGAGATACAGAGTAGGTTTTCTGTTCTAGAGAGGAGTAACAGGCCAGGAGGTAACAATTCCATAATGAAGTACTCCTGCTCTCAGTGAATAACATTTCAGACATTACGGTGAGAGGTTCCCGCAAATGTGTAATCACCACCACCACCAATTTGCAGGGACATAGCAGCTACTTTGCAGCTGTGTACCACCCCCCATGAGGGGTCCTCTCCCAATCATGGCCCACCGTAAGGTGCAAGCAGTTGCACACAGCCGTTGTGGGGTCTAAGCAGGACTTCACCACTGCTATGTGCAACTTACCGAGAGCAGCAAGCAGCAGTGGGGCATCCCTGGGAGCTGCCACTGCTTGCTGGCCCCCTCAATCAAGTTTCTCCCACTGCTGTTACTCAGCTGGAGAAATGACAGCAGCTGCAAAAGAGATGGTGGGAAGAGGTAGGTCACTGGGGCATAGCTCTGTCTTCCTGCCACTGCTTCTCCTGCTGTCCCTGGTCTTCGGGAGCAAACAGCAGCAGCAGAAGTAGCTAAAAACAGCAGCTGTATTTTTCAGTGGTTGAGCTAGTAGGCAGAACGAAAAAGGCTTTGACAAGGTTTGCCAGTAAATCTCCTCTACAGAAGGTTACAGCTAGTATGGACTAATGATACAGTTAAAGGACCACAGTCACACTCAGTCACGACTTGTATCCGAAGTCACATGTCCTTTGCCAGTGCAGTAGCACAGAATGGCTTCCTGCACCCCAGAAACGTGCCAAGTAAAATAATCCATGCTTTTAAATTGCAGGCTAGATGCCTCTCCTCTTTCCTGGGAGCCCGACCTCACGGTAATACTTGCTTCCTGACCTGGAGGGGAATGAAGCAAGAGCTGGAAAATGCTCTGTTCAGCCTTTTGGGCTGGAGACAACCCCAGTACAACATTGGGGAGGGGAGAGAACAACACATGTTTGCTTTGAACACTGCTGTCACAACCAGGGGGACACTGAACCACAGGAGCGAGTGCCACATGGATTCTGCCTGGAGTGTTAGAAACCTGGTGTGAGAGGGAGAACAGCCGATTAGCCCACATTTTTGCCAGTATGCAGAATGTCTATGGAAGAGGCTCAGTTCTGCCATACCTCCGCTGGCTGCCGTCAGCTCAGTCCGGCGCACAAAACCAAGGTACCCTGTTCGCGCCCAGAGGGTATGGGCAGCATCGCCAAAGCTCAGCCGGGTGTTGAAATGATCTGCTTGGAGGGTTTCGTTATCATAGATGGTGTAGTAACCGCTGGCTGTGTGGGGGCTGTTTACCCAGATCTGTACAGAAGGCAACGTGACTCAGATTCACAAGACACAGGAACATTAAGAGGGTCCGATTACGTCAAAAACACAGAGACTGAACCAGAAGAGGGAATTTTCTCTGTAAGAATTAACTCATACAGCTTAGGTTCAATGAACCCCAACCATCCTGCAGAGCCTAAAATTGCATCTCTCAACTGCCAGCAACTCCAGGAGAGAGACGAGGCCGATGATCAATTGCAGATTTTATTGCTTATGAATTCACACAATGGCTCCCATTCATCTATCCAGGCAGGTCTAACTGCAGTTACGCAGGCTTGGGTGCAATTTAAAAACAGTTAAAGTAGTTTGTGTATTTAGCTGCAAATCAAATGGTTTCTTTCGATTCCAGCTGGTGATAACGGGAATCAGGTGCAGCCTCCATAGTGAAGTGTGCCTCACAACAGAGCAATCATTCCTAAATTAATTCATTCAGATTTAACATTCACAGAAAATGCCCACATGGAAGCTTCAATGAGGCTAACAGCTACGTTACAGTGACATTAATACTGCTACATCAGTGAGTTAACTCTCCCAGCCAGCAGCTTTAAATAAGCAGATAATTTCCCCCAGCCAGAGGACTGTAAAAACAGGAAAACTCCAATGGAACATACCTCTCCGAGATGTGAATCTCCAAGAGGCCCTTTGGTCTCTGGGTTGACAATGACGACCTTGACTCCAGGCAAAATCTAAGAGACAAGGAAGAATTGGAAATTAGCTCTTATGCAAACTTCCAAAGTACAAAAGCTATTAACACACCTGGATTTTTAAAAAGATGAATTTCACCTCCTAGGAGAGAGATACAAAGACCTCTGTGTAAGGATGCCACAGACCCAAAGTACTGGGGTGATTTTACAGCAAGGATACATTATTGATTTCAGGGCCCCCTCAGTGCAGGCAATCATGAAGTTTTGCACATCAGGGCATCCAACTCCCGATATGTTTTGCACAGTGAAAAACATGTTGAGAGATAACCTGAAAAATCTGTCATTCGGCAAAGGACGGACTACTTCAGTCCACCTCCGTGCCTAGTGCTCCCCTCGAGGAACAGCAGGAATATGATTTATTTATACTTGCTAAGGGATGCTGTTTACGGTAAGTCAGTATCTCTCAGGTCATTGCATTAGGGCTGACACTGATTAGCCATTTCATATCCACAAAGATTTTCAGCAGATACAGAACAGCCTGTGGCGATCCAGCATGGCAGATGCGCAGATCCATATCAATTGGGGAAAGTGGGCAAGCACTCTCCTCTGCCCACCTCCTCCTCCGGGCAGCATCCTTTTGTGCATGTGCAACAAAGTATCTCTTGAACATGCGCAGCACCTTTTTATGCACGCAAGAAATGGTGATGAGCAGGACTGAGCGAACCAGAGCTGCCAATCCAAGTCTCTGATGGAACACGGTTCAGGTTGGGACCTGTCTCTGTTCTGCCAGACTTAGATCAGAGCAGGTGGACTCATCCGAGATGGCATCAACATATATACTCCATTCAACGAGTAGTGGCTCGGCAGCTGCAGGAACATGTAGACCAACTCAGTTTTCTGGATCCTTCAGAGTCCACCTTTCGTCCGGGTAATGGCACTGAGACTGCGCTTGTGGCTTTGGTCGATGACCTCCGCCGTGAACTGGATCAGGGCCACTCGACCCTGCTGATTCCATTAGATCTGTCGGCTGCTTCTGATACTGCAGACCATGGCATGTTGGAGACTCGCCTGCAGGACCAAGCCGGGGTGGGCGGGACTGTTCTTGAATGGTTCCGCTCATTCCTGGCTGGAAGAACTCAGCGAGCGGTGCTCGGGGATCATTCTTCATCTCCTCGGGACCTCTCGTGTGGAGTCCTGCAAGGTTCCGTTCTGTCCCCTCGTCTGTTCAACGTGTATATGCAGCCATTGGGCGAGGTCGAAAGGAGCTCTGGAGTCATCAATATGCCAATGACACCCAGCTCTCTCTCTCTCTTTTGCTTCATCTGACCCAGACCCCATAGTCTCAGTGCTCACACGATGTCTGGCGGCTGCAGGGGACTGGATGAGGGCGAGCTGTCTGAAGCTGAATCCGGACAAGACGTAGATCATGCTAGTGGGGAAGGCGATGGGTGTGGTGTTTCCTGTCATTGACGGGGTTCACCCCCCATTGATTCCCCAGGTTCAGAGTCTATGGGTGATCCTCGATGCACAGCTCCGCCTAGATGCCCAGGTTGGAGCTATGACGAGGAGCGCTTTCTGCCAATTACATTTGGTGCGACAGCTTAGGCCATATATCTCGGACTCCAACCTGGCCACTATCCATTCATGCTTTCATCACCTCAAGACTGGACTACTGTAACACGCTCTATGTAGGGCGGACTGTCTCCTTACAGGGACGGGCCGCCGGGAGCATGTGCTGGCTGCCTAGTCTTCTGGGCCCGATTCAAGGTGTTGGTTCTTACCTATAAAGCCCTACATTGCTTGGGCCCCATATATCTGCGGGACCACCTCACTCCCCGTGCTCTGGATTGGCCCCTGCAGTTGGCTGGGAGTGTCCTTTTCAAAGCCGCCAGGTTTCCCGGGGGGCAACTATGGAGAGGGTGTTCTCGGTGGCTGCGTCGAGGCTGTGGAACTGGCTCCCCGGTGGAGCTCCGAGTAGCCCCGGACTTCTCCTCTTTTTGACGTCATTGCAAGACTTGGCTGTTCTGCTGGGCCTTTGGCGAGGGAGACGGGTGAGGTCTTTATTTACTTTCAGGGGAGGGGTATTTATTTTTATGACATTTTTCTGTTTTTGGCATCCCCCTCTTTCCCCCCTTTGATAGTTTTCTATTATTTTATATAGATTTTATATGTATTTTATATATTGTAAGCTGCCCCGAGCTGCCTTGGCAGGAGGGGTGGGATATTAAATGTTTTAAAATATAAATAAATAAATAAAATAAATGTCAGCTTTTTGTTATAACCGAGGGCTCTTGCCGACATTCAAGGAAGGGTGGGGACTAACGTGAGTTTAACTCACACTAGCATGGTCAGGCGAAGCCCCCGATCATGGGCATGGGGGAATTTAACAGTAATGGAAAAATAACGCTAAACCCACACTTGGGGGTTTCATGTGACCGTGCTGATGTGAGTCCCCGCCCCTTAAGGGTAAGGAGCCCAAGTCTTTACTTTAATTCCCACCACGCTGAAACATTCAGCAGACGACTCCTCCCATGCCACACTGCAGGGATTAGTTCAGCTGCCTCCCTGCACTACATGCTTGTATAGACATTTTTTCTAAAGAACACGGAGATCAATGCACTCCATGCCAGACCACTAGTGAACATTACCTTCCCCGACTCGGAGAGCAACAGGCTCTGTGGAGCTCCCCTCTCAACTAGTCGCACTCTGGGGAAAGAAAACACGTCATTAAAAGCAGGAAGCAGTCATGTTCATTAATTTCTTTTTGCATAATTGTGTAAATTCATGCAGAATCTCATTTTCAGCCCTATCTGGTATCTGCTTCTGCACAAGCCAGACAGAAACAGTACATCCCAAAAGAAAGCCTAGCTGTCACAGATGCTGCAAAAGCTTTAATCGTAAAAGCAGCATCTCTGTGAGGACCCCGAGCCGGGGGAGGAACAGCCACACATTAATGGCAGCAAGGGGTTAACTTAGATGGCTGGCAGCTCTTTACATTTCAACACTAGTTATTTCACTGAGTGTGTGTGTGAGGCAGTTTGCAGATCCATACTCTTTCCAACCCCACTGCCAATTGGTGCTCTTTGCACTTCCACCACCTCCCACCCCCCTTGCAGGACGGTGCTCTGTACTCTCCCCTCCCCACAACTGCAGAACTGTACTCTCTGCACTCCACTCCCCGCCCCCCCCCCCCCCCCCCCCCCCTAACAGGGAGGAAGTGAATTTACCATAGGTGAGAAGGGATTTTCACTGCAAAGCAGCATATGGTCCAGTATCACAGTAGGGTTTAATTAACAAGGATCGATTCATCATACTGTACCTGTCGTGCCTTAAGGATTTCAGATCTACATACACCATGGTAGGATCAGGCCCTGAGGTTCCCTAAAATAACAAAATAACTGTTTGTAGATTTCCTGTTCCTAATGAAAGAAATGTTAATTAACACAACATCAAAGCTTGACGCACAGCGAGCTTTATCATCAGGATCTCAACAGCTTGTGGAACATGTTTCTGAAGCCGTCCCTGCCCAGGAGTGAGCCCACAGAGGGAACAGCCTGGTAAGTCCTGTGCACCCCCAGAAAGCTTTGCCCTCGTCTCTGGCAGGCAACAAGTCACCCCTTCTTCGGCCCAAAGGAGGCCACCAGCCAGAGCCCTTTCTTTGCAGGGGAAGGGGGAGTTTGCGTCTCCTTCCTCTCTCTGTTATTTAATGGTTGCATGTTTTCAGAGACAGAATAGCAGGCAAGCCAGAGTGGCTGGGATGTGCCCTTGCTGCACTGAGCATTCAAGGATGTTTCCTCTCATTCTCAGGCCGTGGGCCTATGCTGGCATTTCCCCTCCCGTCTCCTCCCTTTCAAGGGCACAAGGGTAACCAAGCCAGTGACACCCAGGCCTGCTAGGAGCATGATAGGACTGCTGAGATCGTTCCAACCGATCTCCAACCAGTCAGTGATTAACGTGGAGCCCGTTTGCTCACGTCCGGCCAAAAACACCTCTTTTAGGCCACGTTCCCAAACAGCTAGATCGAATGGATTTAGTCCTTAACTCACTTGTTCTTCAGCAGAATTCCTATGTCAAGTGACAGTGTTTGGGAGTACAAAGCGTGAAATATGCACTCTGGAGTAATATGGCACTAACTTATGCTCTTATTTGGTTGGCAAACACGGCATACAGATCATTTCCCCAGATCGTAGGACCCAGAGCCACTCCTGCTGGGAACTCTATGCTGGTTCTTGGCATTGTGACATCCCAGAATGCTTTGCACGCACTTTCATGACAACACCTTTAGGGTTCGATTGCAGCGCCACGAAATCGGTTTTAAAGTTTGGTGTGAATGATACCGAACCGAGTTAGCAAAACCAGAAAGAATCATTCCGCTTTCTAAAATCTGGTTCTGCTTTGTTCATGTGAACGTGACCACAGAAGTGTGTCTAGTCTAGCCAGAGTCGCAGCAGTAGGAAATGGTTTCTAGACCCAGAAGACCAGTCCTCCATTTAACGTCTATCCTCTTACCACAACCCGTGAATGGGAAAAGGAGGCTGGGGAAGGATTTAAGATGTTCTGGGCTTGGTGGGATCGAGGCCCATATGACCAATTCCTCTCTGTCGAGCACCCAGTTGACCACTGGTCCCAGCTAGCAACTCAAAGGCATTTGCCAATTCAAAGTCTGGTGGGAGCACACATCCTGTCTGAGACACAGGAACCCTGGGCTCTGCTGGTACCTGTAAACAGATGGCTACGTTGACTCTTGACCCGAAGGTGGTGCTGACCGCACGGGACGACAAGCCGATGTCCTTGAAGAGCTTAGAGAAGGAATGGGTGAGAGAAACCCGTGGCCGCTCCTCCGCCACAACCACGCATGTCCGGACGCATGACAGGTATATGCCTCTTGCCTGTCAAGAGAGGAGGACAGGGCTGCAGGGCTGGGAGAGCTGCAAGGTGGGTTGGCCTGCCCCTCCCACCAAAGCAACATCCCAGTTTCTCAGGCTGTGGTCAGGTTACTTATTGCCACTTATCATTTCTATAGCGCTTCTAGGCATATGTCATTTTTCAGAAACAGGTCCCTGGCCCAGTGGGCTTGCAATCTAAGATGGACATGGGTGAGAGGAACACGGCGAGAGACAGACACACACATATACCCATTTTACAGATGGGGAACTGAGGCTGAGAGGTTACGACTTGGCCAAGGTCACCCCAGTAATTCATGGCCTTGTGGTGGGGGTCAGAACAGGAAAAGGGGGAGCCAAGAAGCAAGGCTGCACTGAGGAGGTGAGGGAGACGTACACAGCAGGAAGGCTGGAGTGGAGAGGGGGGAAGGAACAAGACTGGAAGAGCAATTAGACACAGCAAGACAGGTCAGAAAATGGAAGTAACAAGAACCAGACATGTTGCTCCGCCCCAGCTTCCTGCTGCCACCAGCCTGAGCCAACTAGGATGCCAGGAAGGACTGGAGAAAGAGAAGGAGAGTAGAATGGCCAGGGCTGCAGAGAGGGGCTCCTAGAGGGTGTAGCTGAGCCCATGGAGGCCAGTGGCACCGGAGCCGGGGGCTTGCACCAACGCAGTTTGGTATTCCCCACATTTTCTAGGGAGCCGCACACCACCACGTCATGCAGGGTGTCTGTGGCAGAGGTGGGAACAGAAACCTAGAGATAAGCTCTCCCCGCCACCAGCCCTCCCCTGCATAGGAGGCCTTGGTGTAGTCATTGTGAGAGAAGCAATTGCTGACACACCTAAAGCACCACACAATGGGCTCCGATGACTCATGCTTCCTACCCTGCCACGGACAAACTCCTGCTTGTTGTCAGCCCTGCGGGGTCAAGCCCTTACGCATTGGCACCAAGCCAGCCTTCCGCAACGCGCACACAAAGAACCACAGCCAACCTTTGGCTGGCTGGCCCAGAAGGGACACTAAAGCTGCTCTATAATGAACTAGGGTTTATTCACACAAGACCAACCCCACCCCCATTTTCGTTTGCTCCAGGTTTGTTTTCTGTTTTGTTTTTTTCAACGTGCGCAAACAGATTACGTTATGCCTCGGTCTAATACGCAATTAACAACCACAGCCTTTCCCGTTTTGTGGGTTTCGTGAAAGGGAACAGACATTTCCTGCTTTCAGTTAACCCGCCACAGGAGAGAAGCGTTACAGCGAGGTGACACGTAGCCCCGGCTCCTTATCTGCTTCCTATTCGTGCACTCTGGCCCCTGGAATCCCACCGAACCAAAGTTCAGCACCACGACTCCAAACCTAACCGTAGCCAGGGACTAGTAGTGGGTCTGGCTCTCCAGGAAGTAGAATTGGAAATGTGGGGTGCAGTGTGGAAACAGCAATCTAGCAGAAGAATGCACAACAGGCAATCATCTGCACAGAATCCACAATGGGGGAGATTCGGGTGAGAGCGGCCAGCACACGTGCCCCTCTCATTCCAGAGTGCCGCCACCAACCCCTGCACCTTGCTCTAACACACTGTTCACAGCAGCTTGTCCTAGCCTGGGATCATCAGGTAATTCGTTTCTAACATCAGCTGCTGCTTCAAACTTGACACACACCCCACCCCAAAAAACCTCCCAAAACATTTAGCATATTTTCCAAAAGGGGGGGGGGGGAACCTTTTTTTACAAATCCCAATTATATATTTTTAAATTTACACAGAGAAAATTATCATTGCTTGGGTGGTGGGAAGGGGAAGAGGGATAATATCTCTGCTTTAATTTTGGGGTTTGACAAGCAAAAGCTTGAAGTTCAGTTTGATAAGAAAAACAAGAATTTCCCATTTTCATAGCATCAAAACAAACAAAGGCTGTGATCCAACCACTTATTCCACAACAGGGTTAGGACTGTAACTACTACAGAGTCAGGGGGCTGTAGATCACAGCCAATGGTTTCCCTTTTCTCATTTTCACTTTCCCAAAAGCAAAATCTGTCTCTAACTGTAACACAAGGGGCAAGCGTCTCACCTTAAGCACATCGACCTGGTTGCCGAGTCCCTTTGTGCACAGCTCCATGACCGAGTAGGAACAGAAGGTGTCCCTTATTTTGTACTGGCTGACTGTGGAGAGCCACAGGAAAAGGTTGGATTCCAACTCCATAGGAGGAATTAAAATGGACTGGTGACCGGAATACACACTGCCAGAAGGATGAGAGACAGGAAGGGTATTTACTCAACATGCTGGTTAACTTTCAATGAGTTATACCTTATTATTTCATTATCCCAGGACACCCCAAAGCCCTGAAATAATGCAATGACCGTTGTGACCATTTCAAGATGTGGCAACATTGTACTACTAATAAAAACACGTTATCCCAGAGCAGCAGCACATGCACGCGCACACACACACTGCCCAAGCACACACATGCGCCACAAAACACTTACTAAAACCCTCTTCCACAAATACAGAACCACAAAGAGTTCCGTGATAAAGGCGTTGCTGATAACAACAGCTCATTTGCGTACAGATTCCCTAGAAGAGCCACAGGCTTTGACAGATTCTAAGGGAAAGGGGTCAGTACAGTCCGTCCGCCTCCCACCCGTACTGGTGTAAATTGGTCCCACTCCATTTCAGTTGGGGCCAGTGTACAGATTTACCCCATCCAAGGAGCAGGCCCTCAGTTCCCAGATTTAAAGCCACCGCGCCTGCATTCAGCTCCTACCTGCAAAGGCACCAGAGCGCGAAACCAAGCCCACAGTAGGGGTCCAGGCAGATGGCAATCTGCCGTGAGGAGTAGAGCTCGCACTGCAGCTTTATGGCTCGACAGAGGGCGCTGACCGATGCGTGGGACATCTGGAAAGGAGACGGGACACTGAAACCAGGGCCATGGGAGAAGGGTCAGCTTAACTCTTGAGCATGTGAACAAGTCCTCCCAGTTAATAGGACTAACTCCTCTGCTGGAGGGAAAACAGTAAATCCAGCAGCTAAGTGGATTTGCTAGCGCGTGAGCGCACTACCATACCTTCACCCCCGTCAGCATTCCTGTCGTGGAAACACTGAAATCCAGGTACGCCAGCATCTCTGGGGTGGGTGGTTTATAGATCTGAGGTAGCCGCTTCCTGGGCAAGTCATCTGTAGGGATAAAGCAGCGTGGCAGTTATAGTACGCGGCTCTGCATGTGGGGATTTCTCCAAGGCGGCCAGACCAGGGAGAGGGGGAGAGGGAGCCAGCGTTCCTGGCAGCAGGCCAGCATCCATGTATCTGCCTAGAGCAGCCACATAACTCCTATTGCTTTCTCCTGGGACCGTTCTCCCTCTCTGCTACCCTGATGGTGGCGGCAGAAGCCGAAACATTGAGAGGATCTGATGCATGAGTCCTCTCCGATTCCCCAGTGTCCTTCCCCTTCCATGAAGCTGGTGTCAGTGTGTAACCACACATGGGGCAGGCACTCCACTGCTGGAGCTCATGCCATAGGTGGTCAGTGTAACGCTATCACCTCCTGGCTCTGCGGCAACAGCAAAAACCTGCAACCCCCTAACAAACGGGTCATGTTTATTTCCACCCTTTCTGTTAGAGCCTCTAGGGCAGGGGCGGCCAGCACGGAGATCTTGATCTAGCGGCAGAACACGAGCTGGTCTCCGGCAGATCACAGTGCGGGGAGTGGGGCCAGCCTCTCTGGAGCTTGCCTCAGAGGTGGAGAGCAAGACTGGATCCAAGGGGGAAACGGGCTAGGAAAGCTCTTCCGGCACAGAGGAGCACTCTAAAGGAGAGTGCTCCTCCTCCTCCTCCTCTCCAAAGTGCTACTAGTCCTACGTAGCGCTCTCCACTCCTGAGATCAGTTGCTGAGTTGCCCTAGAGCTGGGAGCCAGAAGGAGGGGCCTTGCTAGAGATACCTGAGTTTGACCACTTGGATCAAGTGGATCCTGTGCCCCACGAATCTGACCACCCCTGCTCTAGGGCTACAGCTTCAATGCCCCTTACTTCCCCCACCCTGGCAATCAGGGTCCCTGCTCTCATTTACAAACTCCACACAGGACTGGGGAGCAGACGATGCCCATGGCTTTGTACTATGCGGGAGAAAGGATGAGCCATTTGGGGTACAGGGACCAGAGTCTAGAGCCCCAATGGCTTTTCCAGAGCATTCCAATCCCCAGCGAAGGCGGCGCTGGAAGGGGTCCCCGCCGCCCCACAGAGCCAGGGAGAAGCCCCTGTGGGAAAGCTATCTGGAGCCGAGATCCCCTCACCTGTGTCGATGACAGTTGGCCAGGTTTTCACATCCACAGCAGCCGCTGCCTCTCGAGATCTCAGGAGTCTCATTAAGGTCTGAGTTGTGAGAATGCAGGCAGCTTTGCTGACCTACGAGGAAGCCAGTGAAGAAGTCAAGTGTTGCTAGAAGTGAGAGAGGGAAGGCTCCCTGTATTAGGGGGCGTGTACGGTCTCCTACATCCTCTCAGCAACATCCTTTCCTCTTCTTGCATGGGCACTTCTGCCCTTAAACTAGCATGAAAACCTGAATTTTCGGCTTTGTTCATAGCTTGCAAAGCAAAGGACGCTAGGCCCTTAAGGAAGGCCTCCCAGGGCTTTCCCCCAGAACTTCTGCATTGAAATGGAGCCGTCTTCCCGCCCAGTCCCTCCTTTAGCTGGAGGCCTGAACAGGAATGCCACGCAGAGCTGTGACCCGCCCGGGCCTCTGCAGAGACAAGGCAACGCAGGACAGGACTGCAAACTGCCACCCCTCTAGCCGCTGAGCAGACCCTTAGTTACGGAGGTGGGGGAAGCTAGCTACAGCATCGCACCGTTTCCCACAAAGCTAACAGGCCCTGGGGTGGGTGGGGGTGGCTTGTTTTAATTGTAGTTTTACTGTTGTGCATTTGAATATGTTTTAAAAATGTTGTTGGCCGCCTCAAGATGCTGGGGGCAGGAGGGGGCGGCATGTAAATGTTAATATAAATAAAATAAATTAAAATAAATACACAGGGGAGTGGCTAGGTTGAGACAAGGCCCCCCAGCCCTCCTCCCAACAGCAGATGCACCTGTGCATGGGAGTGTGGACCCCCCCCAGTTCCAAGGGCTCCCATGCCACTGCTCCACCTGTCCCTGTTACGGCTACCCCTGTGGCTCTTGTGCCCGAGGGAAAGGATGTTCTCTGCGCTACTGAGCTCTGACACGGACACCAATACAAGCACCCACTATCAACAGCCTGGGGTGGGGAATCTCAGGCCTGGGAGCCAAATGCTGCCTGCAGTGTGCTTGTATGTGGCCCCTTTTCCAGTTCCTGGATCTGCCCCCCTGGATCCAATCCCCCCCCCCAAGCACTGAAAGAATGATCTCAGGGGAAGGGAGCAGAGATGAGGGCAAGCACACAGGGATGGACCTGCGAACCCTCCTCTTCCCTTTCCTCATCCCCAACTTCTATGTAGCCCTAGGAGCTTGTATCAATTCTCAAAGCGGCCCCCTGGTCTAGAAGGATGCAAGCTCCTTATTCCCGTCATGCCTCATTTCCGCCCCTCAGCGCCAGTTCCTCGCTACTCACGTCTACGATCATCCGCACAGTGGGCAGAGTGGCAGTGAGGTTCTGGGCGTGGGGAGGGCGGACGGTCACAGGGATGCAGCCGGCATACAGGCAGCCATAGAATGCCACGATCAGCTCGATCCCTGCAGGGGGGACAGGACACTGTACAACGAGCACAGCCTGACACTTCTTTACCAAGAGCGATCCAGACAGCTAGAGGCCTCAGCGGCAGAGAGCTTGCCCACAGCCCAGAGAGGGGAAACAAGCTACCCAGCAACCGAGATGGCAGAGGGAGAGAGAAGCTAAGAGGGAGGGGAGGCTAGGGGGGAAAGGAGAGGCCAGGAGGGAGCAGCAGGCTGGGGATGTGGAGAAGACAGAAGTGAGGAAAGGAGTGGCTCAAACTGGGCCCTGCAAGAAATAGTCCCCATCAAGAGATGCTTGACCTTAGAGAGCTCTTTGTGACCGTGCGCAAAACACTTGCTGAACAGGGAGCTGCCAATTGCTGTGTTCTCGCTCACTCAGAGCCCCAGAGAGCTCTGCTCTGAGTGAGACGCTCCCAGCCCCAGGTGACAGCAGAGGGAACCCAATCAGCATCTCTAATGCCTGGGATCCAAGCCACCTCTGGGGTGCTCCACAGCTGCTCCCCAACACACAGCAGCCTCTCCAAGCAGAGAGATGGGGAAGGGGGGGGGGAGAGAGAGATCTTCAGCAGGAACCCAAGTTCACTGCACCAACAAATTCTAAATTCTGCAGCCAACGAATCTATGTTCACCACAAGCATCAAAATTGACATAATCTATTCATTTGCATGATTATGCCACGCAATAAACATTCTTCCTTCACCCCAAAGCAAAACACACACACACACACAGAACATGCGCCCCCCCATCGTACATCATCTGCAAAAACGGGCAATACCCCCACAAAAAACACAGGCAGCCCCTTCCACACTTTCCCCAGCAACACCCTATCGCCCCCCCACACACACATACATTACAGACGCCCCCTCTCCACATGCCCCAGTATGCCCTTCCCTTCACACTCACCACACCAACTGTCCTCCTCCCCACTTTCTCCAGTGAAGCCTCCCTGCTCCCTCCCCCCACACAGGTGCAAATGCCCAAGTAAAAAACCTCACACACCCCCTCCACACACACTACGCACAGGCTGTCCCCCACCGGCCCGTATAAACCAGCAGCACAGGGAAATAACACCGCAGAGCGGCTGCTGTGCAGGATACCTAGGAAGCATCTCTCTTCACTGGGTGAATGGAGGGGTCACAGCCTCTATGCAGCCCTGCTAGGGCTGCGGGCAGGCAGCTCCTCCCAGCTGAAGAGGGTGGCAAGAAGGGAGAGCCATTGTCTCTGAGCAGAATGTGGAGCCACTCACTCAATAAACCAAGGAGCAATTTCAAAAGCATTTAAAAGCAACTGGGTTTTGCCATTCCAGGCAATTCACCCCTGAGGCCTAGCTACACTGGAATAGGCCCAGGTGCAAGGAATGGAGATGCCCCCAACCTCCAACTCTGCTACCGCCCCTACCCTGCCCCACCAGTTTTCACACCCCTTAGTTTTGTTCCTCATTACAGAACAGTACGTTTTCTAGTGCCTGGATCTGGTCCATAGATCCAATTCCGAAATACACCCCCCTCCCCCAGAAGTGAAAGACTGAACTCAGGGGAAGGAAGCAGAGATGAGCGTAACAGCCCAGTGACAAAAATGCATGAACTGGATCCTCCTCTTTCTGAGCACGCCCTGTTAAGCACCCCCCGCCCCCTTCTAACTTGCACGTAGCCCTCCGAGCTGGTACTAATTTTCAAAGTGGGCCCTGGGAGGAAAAGTCTGGTCATTTCAGCCTCCCCCAAATAGTCACGTCCAGTTGGCAGCCTGGGGCTCGCTTACAAACACAACACACACACATGGGGAAACCCCTGCTGCAGGAGCCCCGTCCCCCATGCCCTCACTGGGGCTCTCCCCCTGCCCTGCCCCCACCCAGCACACACTGCCCCTAACCCCCACCCCCATCTACCAGGCATGAAGCAGAGGGGGCTGCTGGCTCCAGCACCTTCCTCCTGCTAGGTTTGGGATGGCTCCCACAGGGGGCACTGCCTGCTGCACAGTGCCTGGCCATGGGAGGGAGAGGGGGAGGCCTGGGGCTGCTCTTCTCTCTGCTCCAGCTACAAAGGGGAGACTTGGTGCCTCCCAGTGCCTGCTGCTGCTTTGTGAACCCCTCCGGCTCCCTGCACTCCCCCCGCCCTACTCAGCGCCTGCTCCCATCCTGAGACTCAGCAGCTCTCAGTCGCAGTTGAGAATCAGCCCACATGCAGCAGGCCCAACCCGGCCCTGTGACTGTGGCTCCCTGTCTGGCCAGGATCCTAAAGCCCATCAGGTTTGGTTTTATCTAGAGGTGAAATGACCAGCAGAGTAACTGTTCGTGGGTGGTTGCTTTTTTCCTTCTCTTTTGAACAGGTTGTAGTTGATCCGGACAACATTCATCAAATTTTTTTTCACCATTTTGGTTTTCCTGGATCGCTTAATTTTGTCCGTTTGGGGGTTTCGCCCAGGCCCAATGAAAACGAGTGTTGGGAAATGAACGCTAAGCACATACAGAAATGGCCAAAATGAACCAAACAAACCGAAACTGCGAAGACAGGTAACAGGTTGGAGATGGGAGCAGCGGCGTTATTTACGTGGCTGATTCGTTTTTCAGTTTGGGTTGTGCGAACAATAAACTCGGCTCTAGTTTTATCTAGGAATCAGTTGGTTTTACCTAGGAATTTTGGTTGCGAGATAAAACCAACCAGTTAGTTCGTTTTTATCTAGGAACGTCATCTATTGGTTTTATCTAGGAACCAGCACATTTGCCCCTGAACAAGCACCAAATCCGCCTGACCGGTCTTCCACCCAGCCTAGCTACTCTCAGCCTCCCCATTATAGCTCATTCCAAAAATCGTGGTCCCAACCACCTCCACACCAACGCTGCCAAACTAGCTCTAGCTCCCTGTCCCGCATGCAAGCTGGGTTCCCACATTGCCGAGGCCTGGATGTGCCCCGCATTCCCCCCCACCAATTCTTCCCATACCAGGCGGGTAGAGCAGCACCACGTTGTCGCCTGCGTTGAGGTGTCCCTTGTCGCACAGAATCGAGGCGATCCGCTCGGCTCGCTTGTGCAGCTGCAGGCAGGTGGCTGTGCACACGGGGGCTCCCTGGGTGGCAGGGGAGAGGGGAGGGTGTCAGCTAAATGGCAATGTGGCGGCAGCAGCACACACAGAATTCCTGCTGACGGCGGAAGGCTCCCGGAGCGCCATTTACCCATCACCAAAACGCACTGTGCCGAGCCTGCCATTCAGCAACCACGTTTACCTGCATTCTCCCGTATCTCTGAGCTTCCTCCACCCCTTCCCTGCAGGCTGGAAGTGGCACAGTTTGTGCAAATTCCGAGGGGACCCACAGCAGCCATGGGGCTGGAAAGGGACGTTTCTGCAGCTGATGCAGCAGTTGCTAGAATTCGCTAATTGCGCCTTAAAAATCTTTCGGTGGCAAAACAGCATCTAGGACTGAGTGACAGGAAGCCCTGGCGTGACTTGCCTGCTGTTCCTCAGTGGTGCAATCACACTGTGTGCTGGGAATCACACAGCCCAGCAGCGTCAGCCAAGCAAGGGGATAGAAAGCTTTGGCTGGGTTTAAGCGCTTCTGCTGCTCCCAGGGGAAAACACGATGCTAATCCCTGCTGTACAACGTGTCTAGAACAGGGGCCAGAGCAAGAGACATTTCCACAGAGGGACAAAGGTAAGGCCGAGAAGTGGCGTAGTACGAGGGGAGGCCCCCTCAGCTCTGGTCACCTATTAGCAGCAAACGGACATGGCTAAGCATCACAGAGGAGTCGGTGCTGTGACATTACTGAAGTTTGCCGCCCTGATTTTTCAATCTCCCCCACTAGTAGCCGCCCTTAGGCTTAGGGGAATAAATCAATACTAAGACAGTCCCCTAGCCACCTTGATAGCTATGCTTCTCCCCCTCCCCTGAAGCTACCCCAGCTCTAGCTGCGCCATGTACCGAGTGAATGGAAGACGCTGCAGCGGGTCAGCCTTGGTTATCAGTCCCGACTCTTACCTTGGCATTGAGCAGGAGGAAGAGCATGTGGTCTGGAGTGGCTTGAGCTCTCCACTGCAACACCTCTGTCAAGTATTGGTGCTGCAAAGAGATGCAGGTAAGTGCACTTCCAAAGACAACTCTTGCAAGCCCCGCCTGCTCCCACGGGCAGTAGGGTTTCCCTGCTGGAGGTCATGCCCCTAGCATCACAGACTTACCTTCCTCACCAGATCGTTCTCTTCTATCTGTCCGAGGTCCCTCCCGGAGGCCTGAGCAATGCGCTTACCGGCAACCAGGTTCCCCACCATCACAGAGGCGGGGCCGACGCCTGTGGAGGAAACCAAGGGACAGGGGCTTAGTAAGGGGAAAATGCCGAGAGGGAGGTTGCCCTAAAGGCAAGCACTCCAGGGAGCCTTCAAAAGATAGCCGACCCACGGCTTGGGAACAGCATGCGGCTCTTGGCTTGAGGCTGGCTGACCCTAGGCAGGGGAGTCTGCAGAATTAAATTCAGGGGGCTGGGGAAGTCCCTTAGCTCTGCCGCTTTCTGACAAGACCACTCCCCCTTCCAAGCGTTCTGACGTCATGCTTGGAAACAGGGCGGGGACTCGCTTGCTCCGCCCCTTTCTGACATGGCCACGAAAGGGGCATGTCCATGCGAGAAAGACGTGAAGGAGTCCCTTTGCCCCCAATCATTTCCAATGCGGTCCTGCCTGAAGGGCTTTGAAGGGGCAGAGTCAGGCAGGAGTCACAAGGGACCGGTTGCATCTCCTTGCAAACCCCTTCTCGTGGTCCTGGGCCCAGCACACCTTAAATGTCCTACCAAAACCTGCCCATGGGCGATAGTCACAAGTTACAGACATGTGCATTCACACACCCCTGTCCTGCTTTGTGACTGGATGGGGGAGCTGGTGCTCTGCGCTCCCGGCTGCTGAGATTCTGAGGGGGTGTGTCTGTCTGTCTGTCTTGTGGCCATCTGAAGATTTTGGTAGGTGGCTCTACGGCTTGGGATCTTTGACCACCCTGGCATATAGTCCGAGCCACTGAACAAGAGCAGGGGCAGAGGGCACCAAGCTGCACAGCACACACTCAAGGGGGGCGTAGGCTAAAGCAAACAAGGGGCTCTGTTGGAGAAGCTCCGAGATCGAGCTACGCTGTGTCCCAAGAAGGGAGGACAAAGGCAGACAGTCAAAATTTGAGCTCCTTCACAACAAAAGCACTGAATCAGTTCCCAAAAATCCCCCAAAAGAAGCTGGCATAGTTCCCACAAGAAATCAAAAACTCTGGCAGAAACAGAGTGGGTTTTTCTCTCCCCCTTTTAAGAGAAAGAGTTGAAGGAGCATTCTTAGTTGTACTTCCGGGAGAGACTATTTTCTGATGAAAAGGAATTTCAATAAGAAACTTCTCGCCACTTGGGGAACACAAGCCATTAATCTAAGAAGCAGCCCAGGCGGCGGTGAGGTTAGCCACTCGCTGCCCAAGCCCAGGGCAGGGAGGAGCAGCACCAGGTTACCTGGTTGTTTCTGCCGGGGCTTTGGCAGGTTGGTCACACAGGTGTGGGGGCACATGAGGATGTTACACGGGTGCAGCGACCCCTCCAGGAAGTGCTGTTTGGTCTGAGAGATGTGGATCCCTCCCAGAGGAGTCTTTGGTAAAGTGTTGGCCGGTACGAGAGCAAGGCAGTACACCCCCACCTGGTGGATGCTGTCGATGGCCTGGCGAGGAGAGAAGAGCAGAGGACTCATTCCTGCAAAGAGGCTAAAAGGAAGGCAGGGCAGGGAAACCTTTTTCCTCCCAGGTAGCGTTGCCAGATTTTCCCAGGAACTTAGGTGAAATACATGTTGCAGGGCTTATTTATATTTATTTATTTTCCAGATTTATACCCCGCCCCCTCCTGCAACGCAGCTCGGGGCGGCTTCCAACAGTCAACAATAAAACATTAAAATTCCTTTTAAAATATTAAATATAAAATGTACCATATAAAACAGGGCTAGAAAAATAATAAATAAATAAATGGGCGGGGGACTAAAATCACCCCTCCCCACCCTCCCTCCCAAAGGCCTGGGCAAACAGCCAGGTCTTACAGTTCCGCCGAAATGTCAAAAGGCTTGGGGCCAGGCGAGCTTCCTCCGGAAGGGAGTTCCACAGCCGTGGCCCTACCACCGAGAATGCTCGCTCCATCGTGGCCCCCCGCTTAACACGGGGGACCTCCAGGAGGGCACCCCCGGCAGACCGCAGGAGCCGCTCCGGGGCGCGAAGGGCGAGGCGGTCCCTAAGGTACGAGGGGCCAAGACCATATAGGGCTTGCATTGTGCAACGTGTATTTTGCCGAAGTGTCCTGGGAAAATTCGCGTATTTGGCAACCCTACTCCCAGGGGCCACTCTGAAAATGAGGACAAGCTCTGAAGGGGGGTACGCTGGTGTGGGCGTGTGGTCAGGAAGAGGAGGGTCCAGATGCTGGATCTGTTCCCTATTTTTGCATGCATGCCCCCTCATCTCTCCTCCTTTCCCCTGAGCTCACCTCTTTCAGTGCTTCAGGACAGGAACTGGATCTGCGGGGCCAGGAATCAAAAAGGGGCCAAATACAAAGCTGGAATTCTCAATAGGAATTGAAAACACAGCCGCAGGATACGGGCCCTGAGCCTTACAATTCCCCAACCCACAGGGCTCTAGGCATTAGCTCTCGCACTTTTCAGGCAGTCTCTCGAAAACCCGGTGTCACACCTGGGGCCCCCTTTTTGGAGGACCCTGTAAAGGACAAAGAGAGGACCCCCGCCCCAAAGGGGACATCATTGCCCAACTGGCCCCTACAAGTCAAACCTGCAGCACGCGGCTCATCCACTGAAAGCTGTCCTCTTCCGAGGCATCTGGCCGCTGCTCGGCCACTACCACAATCCTCTCGTCGTAGAACACCGTCACAGAGAACACGGCAATCCTGAAAGGAAAAGGCAACACTCATTCCTAGCATTTTAGGGTTTAAAACACACCTCAAAGATCATCTAGTTCAACCCCCCACTGGATAGGATTCACCTCCCACCTCCACGGGAACAATCGAAGCATATGACCAACGCTGCACACTGAACAGGACGCACCTTCCATCACTCGGGGGCAGAGTAGGAAGGAGGCTGCGCAGACTGGAATAACAGCAGAACTCTCTCCGTAGCAACAACTGCACTCTCACCACTTCCCACGCCCTTCTAGGCTGTATTCACACGAGACTCTTCCCACCTGTACTCTGTTGCAGGAGCAAGCATTCCCACGTTCCCTCCCCCGCTTCAAAAGTTACTGCTAACAGGTGTCCCATTATGCTGCTTTCCCCATCCCGCCCCCTTGTCAACAATGCATTTGCCCTGACCAGCGCCCCATCCCCAGATCCCCGCGTCCCAGCCAACAGCCCCTCGCTCCCCTGAGGAGAGAGGGGTGGAGGAGCAGACCCCACCCAGAAAGTGGGAAGAAAAAGAAAAGAAGAAAAACCCTACTGGCCTAATATTGGGCTCCACAAGCCCCGGATCCTGCTTCCTGCTTGCAAGGCAGGACCAGACTGGGGAGCTACGGGAGGATGGCCCCTCCTACGAGCTAAGGCTGTCAATCATTGAATGCTGCCTACAGAGAGTGAGGAGGGACAAGCTCAGTCGCCCAGGCTGCCCACTCCCTGCAACCCAGGGTTACGTTAAGCTATATAACTCCCTGCCACAGGCTAAGAAGCAAGTGAGATTCAAAGGGCTCAGACATTCCCTGTGGACGTGGAGAGTTCTCCAGAGGTAGGAGAGCTAATGGGGTGGATGTTCAATAACATCAAATGGATGTATCCGAGAGTCACTCTCATGGACAGTCACAGCAGCGTCTTGCTAAAGTGCCACTGTGTTTATAATTCCATGGCTCCTTTACACCCATCTTGTGGCATTACGAACGCCAGAAATCACAACCCAAAGCTCTCTCCTATGCACAGAAACTTGGTTTCGCACACAGAACCGAGGTACATGATTATTGAGTATTTATACAGTGCCAGCAATGTATCTGGTGCTTTAAAATCATCAATTATAGACAGAGGGCTTACAATTTGAGAGACACAAGTGAGGGGAACAGAAGGAGAGATAGGGATATACTCATGAAGTTGAGAAGCTGCAGGTGTACATGCTTAACTTAGTTACAGGGGAGGAGGGAGGAGACTAAGGGGATGATGAGCTGGGGGAAATTATTGAGCCACATCAATATGGCTAGAATAATCCCCATAATGAAGTCAGTTTAACCCTCTGGGTTCCCCCACAGCCACCTATTCCGTCTCTGTTCAAATAACCCATGTTACTCTTGGCCCCAGCACAAAATTCCAGTGTTCGATTCAGGCTGCGGAGTGGCCGTATTCACAGAAGCCTGGATATACAGAAGCACAGCAGACAGGCTACTCAAGAAAAGCCAATCACCCCAGCAGGTTTTACTGGCTTTTCAGTATCACTAACCTTCCTCTGTAGACTGTCTTTATTGATTCAACAGCCAGTCCAGTGGCAACGATGTCATCAGCATTATGCCTGCGTCCGCTAACCCCCAACAGCCCGTCTATTTTGACAACAACAAACACCAGACTGCCCTGGAAGGTAAAAGCGATGAACAGACAGTGTCACACACACAAATTGCTGCCCTTGTGCCTTGGCTGATCTGGGCAACCAATAGATTCATCAATGCTTCACGCCAGAAGGGAACATTCCGATTTGACCTCCCGCACAGCAATATGCCCAGCTACTCCTGCTGCAACCCCGAAGCGTTTGGCCGGGCCAGAGAACATCGAAGTCTAGTTACTAACACGTAAGAGTTTATGCCACAGCTCAAACGTGAAGTAACGATTGCTTCTGTACATTCAAGTCGGTGAAGAGAAAGCGCCTGTCACAAATCTGTCTCTTGTAGAAGAGAAAGTGCCAAATAAATCCACCGCAGCAGCGTTTAACTTTAAAAAGAACTGTAATAAGACAGGCTGAGAAGGGATTTGAGGAACAATTTACTAACAATGTGAAATCTCATACATTTTCTTTAAAGTACATCAGAAGTAAGAAATTTGCTCGAGGGTCAGCTAGACTCAAAAGAGAGCTGAGAGCAAAAAGCTAAAGGGAACACCCAAGGAAGACAGGGCTGCTGCAGAGAAGCCAAGTCAATTCTCTGCACTGTATCAGGCTTCACCGCTGAGCGCGTTGGGAAGATACCCACACCAGAACTATTCTTTTTAGGCGATGAATCTGAAGAATTGGCACAAATGGAAGAGGCACAAGCAAGAAGACGTTTTAGCACTTATTGATAAACTGAAAACAGTAATAAGCCATCAGGAGCAGACGGAATTCAAATATGAAATAGTAGAACCAGTATCAGTGACAAAAATCAGACTCTGTACTGGATAATTAGGAGGTGGCAAACGTAAATTTTTTTTATTTTTTTTTTAAAGGCTCCAGAGATGATCCTGGAAGCTACAGAGCAGTGAGCCTGACATCAGTATCAGGCAAACTGATACAGAAGCCCAGTGTAAAGAATAGAATGGTTAGGCATATTGACAAATTTGACACTATGGGGAAGAGTCAATCTGGTTTTTGTAACGAGACGTCTTGCCTCACCAAACTATTGGAATTCTTGTCAACAAGCATGTGGCTAAGGACAATCTAGTCAATAGGGGGTATTTGAATTTTCATCTAAAGTCCTTCATCAAAGACCCTTCAGAAACCTGAGTAGTCATTAGATAAGAGGAAGGGTCCCTCTTGCGGACCAGTAACTAGTTAAAAGGTAGGAAACGAAGGATAGGAATAGATGGTCAATTTTCACAATAGAGAGAAGTAAACAGAGTGCTTGAGGGATCCGTAGTGGGAGGACCAATGCTGTTTAAAATATTCATTGATGATGAATGATGGGAAAGGGCATTAGTACTGGGTCATAGGCAGCTGTCAGCTTCAGGACCAAGACGCAAGACATCAGGATCTGGAATTCAGGCCAAGGAGGCCCAGTCTGAGACACAATGTAACAGCCAGGGGTAATCCAGACTGCTAATGCTTTTATTGACAATTAATTTAATTCAGTTAATTTCAATATCTAGTTTGGTTACTGCTAATTTGATCGACAATTTGAGGACTGATAGTTAAGTAGTCAAGGCTTTGAGAGCAATGCTAGACCATGAGGTATGTAAGGATGAATGGTGAGATACCCATTTTATTCTAACACTGTCAAGCACCTACAGTACAAACACAGGGTTCTTTTAAGGACAAAGTTAGGGGAAAACATACTAAATGCCTTAATTGATATGCAGCTTGGAGACTGGATCAATTTTGTACGGACGTTTTATGATTGGATCACCTCTGTACAGAGTTTCTGTGATTGGTTCACCCTTTATACAAAGGGGCTGGTGGGATGGGGTTTGCTGAGGAAATAAAAGGATACGTTGGGGGCCCCTGCAGGAGAGGGGCGGTTTCTCTCTCCCAATGTTGTATCTGGCACTGTTGGGTGCACCCCATGCTTGTCCTCGTCTGTCATGCGGTGCCAGTTTGTTCCTGGGACCTGCTTGCTGCTTTTAGGACTGCCTGGAACGATCCCACATTCCATCTCTCTAACCTAGGCAGAACATCTTATATAACACCAAAGTTGGTGACTATAAATTAATGCCTTCCGTTCAGACTGTCAATGCCAAAAGTTCTAACTGTTTGGCTTTAGCGTTTCCCAAGTCAATAATCTATGCAAGTTTGTGCTCGTTTTTTTTAATCAACAAGTATCTAACTATTCTCTGCTGCCTGGGAGCCTCATTTGAAAGTGAACCTGTTAAAAGCCTTCCTGAGAATTAAAATTGATCATAATCCATTTTTCCTGTTGGCTACAGGAGAGCAGTGTCTGGGTCCAAAGTCAGCAGGTCAGTCCAGGGAAAAGAAGGTTTTGGAAGGGGCTGGTGAGGCTGGAAGTCCAGAGCAAGGTCAGAGAAACTGAAAACAAGGAGCCAAAAATCAACCATCTAAGGAAGGCAAAGTGCTGAAGGGAGATGCGGAAGTTTGCAGCTGTCCCTGGCCAATCAGGCAGAGATCACGCAAGGTCAATCAGTGGTAACTGGTGACCATGGACCATGCAACATGCCTCAATTGCTGCAGGTCTGACTCAGTCTGTTCTTCCTTGGACATTTCCCTGGCTAGGGACCAGCATCTCTGGGCTCAAATCTCAGGGGACCTGATAAAGGGGGTGAAGAGTGCACAAAATTTGCAAATGACACCAAGTTATCCAAGCTAACGACGTCCAAAGCAGATGAGGAGATACAGAAGGGTCTCACTCAGTTGAGAAACAGGACAATAAAATAGGAGATGAAATTTACACTTGATAAGTGTCGAGTGATGCACACAGGGAAAAAGTAATCCCACCTATACATACACAATGCTGGGTTCTAAATTAGGTGTTTCCCATTGGAAAAGGATACTGGGAGTCATTGTGGACAATTCATAGAAAACATGAGTTCACTGCGCAGCAGCAGCCTAAAACCCAAATAGCATAAGGAATTCTTGGGAAAGAAATAGTCTCAGCTTTATTTTCTATCTTAAAGCCACTACAAAAATCCATGCTGCACCCACACATCCTACTGTGCGCTGTTCTAGTCACCCCCCACTTCAAAAAGGACATAGTAGAAGTGGGAACGGTGCAAAGGAGGCAGCCAAGATGATCAGCAGTATGTAACAGCTTCCGTATAAGGAGAGGTTCAAAGAGGTTCGGTCAATTCAGCTTTGAAAAGTGAGGATTTGAGGTGGATATAATACAAGTTTACAAAATTATGAATGGGGCAGAGCAAGTGAATAGGGAGCGGTTGTATATCCTTTCTTAAAACAAGAGAGGTAGGGGATGCCCTATGAAATTAAGTGCCGGCAGGTTTAAAGCAAATAGAAGAGAAGTACTCTTCCACCCAATATACAATTAACCTGTGGAACGCACTGCCAGAGGACGCTGTGAAGGTTAATAGCGTAACTGGGTTCAAAAGAAAGGACTGGATAAGTTCTTAGAAGATAGGTCTATACAGTCAATGGCTATTAGTCAAACTGGTCACAGTTATGAAGCCTTGGACTGTCGAAGACTAGGTGTGAATAGCAGGAAACACTCAGTTCCTTCAGAGAACTGCACAATGGATGCTGATCACTGTTGGAGACAGGATGCTGGGCTAGATGTGGACTCAGCCTGGCACTTACATTCGTCTGACCCAGCCTGGCACTTACATCCTTACATATATTAGCCACACTTATGCTGCAGACTGAATGCTGAAAGGCAGATAATTTGGGTCACCAATTTTAGATTATCCTCAAATTCGACTCGATAGCTGAGCCTGGCTGGTGACAACTGGATGTTTTAGCACCTACATTACAAGACAAAGGCACATCTATTTCCTTTTGCTTCTGAAGAGCTACACCTCAATTTCCAATTAACACCAAAAAAAGTAATACCATTATTATGTGAAAAATCACATGACAGAGGCATTTGTAATTTAAAATTCCTTCTTGATCACAGCAAAGTGGCTTAAGACAGGCCCCACAAGGGGGCGCCTCTGGGTCTGTGAATGCTTGAGGACTATGCTGACAGAGACCGCTCAGTGAGCTCTGTCTCCCACAGGCAAAACTGTGTAGAGGGGAGTGAGTTAATCCCGCCGCCCCAGTCTAGTCCCGTTGCCCAAGGTGCTGACACAGTTAACACCTGGCTTGCGCCCTCACGGCCCCCCACGAGATAAAGAACACGGCACAACGTACAGGTCCGACGAAGCCCAGCAAACCGGAGCGCACAAATGGTACGTCGCCCACCGGCGAGCCAGCCGCATTCACGGGGATGACCTGGAAGAGAGGAAGAGAGAGGATGCTGGTGGCACTCGAGAGCACGCTACTCTCCTCCGATTCTGAGTAACATGCTCCCCCCGCCCTCCAGCTCCCGAGTGCTGCAGCAAGCGCCACTCCAGACGCAAGCAAGGGCCGTGAAAACCTAGCCCCTCCTGCTCCTGCTGGGTTTCCCCTCTGTCAAGTCTACAGCTGTCACTTCACTTCACTTACGTAACCCGGCTGCTGACGTTCACTGGGGACTGAACGCGAGCCTGGAGAAAACGCTGACTCTTCCCGACAGGCGCAAGGCGGCTCTGTCAGCGAGCTCTCCCAGATCGGGAACAAGAGCGGGGCAAAAAGCCAAGCGATCTGCTGTCCTGATTCTTGCAGGAAGCTGGCTATTCTGTTCGCCGGGTGCGCGGCCGGAAGCTCGAGGGGAAAGGCAAGATAGACCTGAGGTCATCCCCTCTATCCCCCACTTCCTCCCCATTTCTGAGAGGGGATAGGATATAAGTTTATAAAAATCATGGAATGAGTAAATAGGGAGTTTATTTAACCCTCTTAAATAGTACTAGAACTTCGGGACTCTCCGCAAAACCAACAGGCAGCAGGTTTAAAACAAATAAAAAGAAGTACTGTTTCACTCAGTGCACGATTAACTTGTGGGACTTGTTGCCAGGGGATGTGGTCAAGGCCGGTAGCATAGCTGGGATTAAAAAATTCTTGAGGGGGATAGGTCCCTCAATGGGTGAAAACAGACATGACGCTAACCACCCTTGTTGGTTATTTATGCATGTTGCAGGGCTGTACTGGTGCCCTATGCAGCCCTGAAACATGCATAAATGACCACCAAGGGTGGTTAAAGGGTGGTTAGTATCATGTCTGTTTTCACCCAATGGCTACTAGCCAACTAGGTTCGGGGATGTACCTTCGGACTGTCAGGAGTTGGGCATAACCAGTAGGGAATGGATCACTCCATGATGACCTGTTGGTACTTCTCCGAAGAGGCCGAGAGTAGCCGCTTTTGTTAGTCAGACCCAGTAAGACACTTATTGTTCTTACCCTTTCATTTAAAATAGAAAAGCAAACTTCCGGCTCTCATGATAATGTCGATACCTTTGAAAAACACGACTCAAACAGCAGTCGAATTGATCTGCACGGCATCAAACCTATAGCCTGAGAGGTGGGGACCGACCCATTTCCTTGTCGTACCTATAAAATGGCTTCATGGGCCTGTAATTCTTCTCAGAGCGAGGGCAGGGGGATTTGCTAGAAGGGAGTGTGATTTAGTCACAGGGCTGGCGGAGAGCCTAAGAGGCCGACAATGCCTGACAACAGAAAACACTGCAGTCTCCACTCCGGCCCCCACCCCAAATGTGAAAAGCCGTTAACCCTTTATAAGGCATAAAGGAAACGGAAAGATGCACAGGAAAGTCGGTTCCGCACTAGAGGCAGTCAGTGACATGAAGGGAAGAGAAATGCCTGCCGTGTGATACCCACCTCAAACGTGTTTTTGGTCACCCCAACCAGCCCATAATACATCATGCCACCCGTCCTGGAACTGACGCAGATTTCACCAATCTCGTCTGTTTTGCAGAGCTGGGGGGGTCCGTCGGGCTTCACGATGCACATCATTCCTGGAGGAAAAAACATGCCCTCATGGGACCTGGCAACCAGGGGCTCTGGGCCAAGTGCTCCTTGATTGCCCCCAACAGGGGTGGCTGGTATAGCAGGTGGCAAGATCCCCAGTGCTGGAACCAAACGTACGCTTAGAAAGCACTAGGCTCAGAGCAGAGGCTCCACATAAAGTTCAGGTGTCCTGCTGCAGGCTGGCAGATTGATCTGTCTGCTTTTACCAACCTGCACAGCATCCTCCCTAGAAACGAGGAGCAACAGATGTACATGCAGCGTACTGGGGGATCATGGCCAGAAATGAAGCCTTTGCACCCCGGCTTATGATCCCCTAGTGGGAAGGAGCCCAGCAGGGTTGGCGGCTGGCGTGCCGAGCCTTCTTCCCACTCCCCAGCTGCTCCGGGAAGCAGGTTCAGCACTGGTCCCCTTCCCCAGCAGGAAGGAGCCCAGCGGAAAAGGGGACCCGATGGGGACAGCCCCATGTGCAGGGCTGAGTGTGTCAAGTTGACCCTCGCCCACATCTGTCTGTTGGGGGCCGACACCCATAGGATACGGTCAAGCGTCACACGAGACTCCCAGCCTGCATACGGGGCTATGGGGCCACCTGGTAACAGCCTAAGCCAGGCCTGCTGCTCGCACCCATGGCTCCCTCGATGATACGGAGGGAGAAAGAAACATTCCATGGAGGAGGTGGAGAGAGCAGCCCAAGTGGGATGGCGACTGGATGCTGCATTCCGGAGGGGGGCAAATGTAGGCTTGGGAGCAGCATACAGCTCCCTCAGGAGAAAGCAAAGCTGAGTCACCTGGGGGCTATGGGTACAGAGGGACCGTGGTCTGTGCTGCTATTGCTGCTACTGCAACCCACCCCACAACAACATGGGAGGCAGAGCTTGGGTATGAGGGCACCGAAATGTGCCGCAGGGGGAAGCTGCAGCCGACGTAATACATGTTGTGGCTCTCGGTGCTACCAAAGTGTTGGTATGAGGCTCTTGGGAATCTTTGCCTGCCCTTGCTCTATTCCCATTGATTTTAATGGCAGCTTTGCTCCCAAGCCCTCTGCTCTAGCCGCCATGTGCACATTAAACGGAGGGACCGGAGGAACGCCGCTCTCCATCCCAGCGTACTCACCTCCTGGCATGACGTGGCCCACATCCTGTACGGTGAGAGCCGAGTTCTTATCCTCCGTGTTCACACGGATCACGCTGTAGCTCAGCCCATTCATGGACAGGATGGCTCTACCGGGCAAGGGGGCCCCAGGGACACCGGGCCTTGGAAAGAAACACAGACCCATCAATGACTGTAAACACACCCGCGCGGAGCTGATGGGCTATGCGGAGGGACCATTACTAGCTCCTAAGTGCCTCTTTCTGGGAAACACGCACAACTGAGGTCCCTGATTCCAATGAGTGAATTACTTCAAGGCAGGCCAGGGAGGGAGACTGAGAAACCCGCGGCCACAGAGAACCAGCAGGATAGCTCTAGGATCCGGCTGCCTGTGTGGCCCCAGGCAGGTCCCGAGCCAGCAAGAGCGTCAAATCAGGATTTCACACAAAAGAGCAGAGCACGAGAGTGCGTTTAATGTTCGCTTTTGAGGGAAGGAAGGAATAAAATACTTTTTTAATTGTTTTTTTGATGCAGCTGAAATGGAAGGGTTTTCAATTTTCAAAACTACTTGGTATTTTTAACCAAACATTTTTTGGGTAGCTTGATTTTCCATTCTATTTCTGGCTGAATGCCCAAAAATTAATCATAAAGCTTTTTGGAAAACTAAACCAAAATTGTATGAGAACTATCATCTTTTCACAAGAATACAAAACTATTTCTTAAAATTTAGAAAATACTAAATCTCTCTCTTTTCCTATGTGAACCAGCTCTGCAGAGCATGATGTAAAGGGGATTCCTCATTTTTAACACAGAGAAAGAGATTCCCCCCCCCCGTTTTTAGCCTGATGAAGTCCTGCTACACCTAGCAGGAAGGAACATTGTATGTCTCTGTACCTCCTGATCGCCACAGTCATTGCTTCTGGAGACGTAGCACAGGGACAAATCGCCTCTGGTTTAAGCCCATGGCTCTGGAACAAACTCAGAAAAGCATCGCACGAAGAAACGGACCCTGCAAGTTAAATATTTTAAGTTGTGACAAGGTTTTTTGCAACTTGAGAATAATTCTGTTTAGACAAAAATATTGGAAGTAGGTGCACGATATTTGCAAAGTTCATGAAATCCTTAAAGGCAAGATTGTTTCTAAAACACTACGGACAACTGTGGTCATACACAACTGCCACAATATTATTAATCCTTGATACAGCACTGTCAGTGCTCAAACTGCTTTACATTCCTTATATAGTTCACCCTCTCAACAACCCTGGGTTTGCAGCTAAGGTAGGATTGGATTCCTGGTCTCCCAAGTCCAAGTTCAGCACCTGATCTGTTAGCCTACACTGCCCCTCCACCCTGCCCACAACCAACCCATGTGCCTCTCTAACACCACACAGTACTGAAGAACGGCTCAGGGTGCAGATTTAAGGAGTCTGGAAACCAAATGTGTTGAAAATACATCCCCCTGGAATTATTTAAGCACCCAATCCTACTGAACTTGGTTCTGAAGAGAGAGGGAGAGAGATAAATGAGACGCAAGGAGGAGGATGGATTAGGTAAAAGACAGCACAGAATGCATGGCTTCTGGCATAACAGCTACAAACGTGAGCCACCTGGCCATTGTTCTGGGATCCTTACAACATTGAACTAAAAGCAGCCGCCAACATTTCCTTCTATGGCTCTGGTAATTCAACTAGGAAAGGAGGCTTGCTAGTTCAAGGACTCAAATCTGCCTCTTATAACAGGCTAGGGTTGTGATTTCTTTTGTTTGTTTTAAAGAAACAACAAAAAAATTCAGACCAGGCTGAATGTTTAGCAACATTGGCTTATGGGAGAATACATACAAATTCCTCTATTAGAGAATTCACACAGCAGAAGTGTCCAGAGCGTAGGGATAGCATTCTCTTTTAGAGGAAGCGCTGAGTGCATGGTAACGCTCACTTAGTACAGGGATGCGGAGGTCAAGCAGTTCAGGGAATAATATGGATAAGAGCTCAAGTCTGGCTCATGAGAGAGATGTGTGACCCCTTCCATTTTTAAGGTTGTTTTAAAAAAAAATAATCACCACAGCCTCAAAGTTAGTCAAAATGCTATTTTAAACTTGTATAAATCTACACAGGCAAATTATGCCCAGTATCATCCCTCATTTTAAGTTTTGCTCTCCTTTATTTTAAAGTTGAGAGGTATGCTACGCTAAAGAAATCGAGTTTTGCTATGGAACTGGTTCATGCCTGACAAATATGATGATAAAGATAACGATTCCTTGCTGTGTAAGCTTCTCCCAGAGTGAAGCCTGAGTTTTTAAATTTAATGATGTTTGTGGCACTACAAATGACAGGGCTGAGAAGTCTCCCAGCCTGCCCAGGATTAGCGTGCATCCCCTGGCCTGGAGCCTACCTCCCTCTAATTGCATTCAAATCTCACCCCTCACCAGTGCCATCTGGCCAGACATTCATTAAGTCCCCTAAGCAGCAGCATTCCATGCAAATCTGTTGCTCATTTCTTTCAAACACCCTGTGCCTCATCCCCTGTGAACAATTTAGACTCGCTCACTCCCTGTATCTCCCCCATTATATTGCTTGCCAATGTGCCTCTTCCTCTTCTCCTGCAGGCTTGGCAAAAACTTGCCTGCCCTTTCAATCCTTTTGCCAGAAATCTCAATACTATATACCACAGCGGGTCCAACTGCCAGCACAGTTCTGCAATGCCTTAGACCAGACCGCCTTGCAATACCATTCATGCTCTTAAAGTGACATCAACACCTTTAAAAAGAGTTACCCCTCTAGGTTGAAAACCTAGAATGGCTTTAATTAAAGACAACAGGAAAATTGTATATACACGCAAACACACTTTCAGTATGACTACAGGGGTGCCTGGAAGACTAATGCCCCATTATGTTCAGCAGAACTGGCACCACCATATATGCACCATTTATTCAAGGTATTAGCTTTTGCCATAGCCATTAACATAAAAAATTACGAACTCAATATCAAAGAATACAATCTTAAGTATAACAAATTTACCACAATTACCCGAATTATTCCTGCAATGGAGATCTATATCTCCTAGCCCAAAAGTACAAAACATAATTTTCCCCATTTTAAATCATAACATCTTTTACAAAACCCACTATACTAGATAGCGGATAGAGACCTTTACCTAAAAATAAGACATAATCCATATGCCTCAAAATAATAATCAACAAGCACTAGGCCAAAACAACAGAAATGGCCAAAATTTCCTTACACAGAATTTAGCCTATTTAACAAACAAAGAAAAATTATAAGAAGCGAAGCAAAAAACAGTGATTCAGATGAATTTGTGGGGCCCTATGGGCTTTAGACAGGTCTGCTCTGGAGTAAGTGATTTGTAGATTGCAACCTTCATTTTCAAAAGAATTCAATTCTAGTAGTATTAGATTACTAGTAGTAGTATTATTAAAAGATTCGTCTTTCCCACCCCCACAAAAATACCTGATTACAAAAAATGGCTTTTCAGGAATGATTCCCCTGCCTCATTTTAAGGGAAATGGAAAATCTTAATACGGAAAGAAAAATATTTCAATTTTGCTGGGTGTGAAATTAAACCCAAAATAATTTTGACTAATTCTTGTGGCTGGCACTCTCCAAGGCAGCGCTGATGGTCCCACCTAACACAAGCTCCCGACTGGTGCATTTACAAACTGTTTCCAACTGAAGAGTTTCCATTTTGCAGAGGACAGAAAACAGAGGAAGAGTCTTGTGCGAAAGCACAGGAATCAGCAGAGACACACTGGGCTGGAAGCAGGAATTGAAACTATTAATAAGTATTTATATAGCACCAGCAATGTACTTGGCACAGAAGAGTCTTTAATTAGAAACAGGTCTCTGCCCCAAGGGGTTTACAATCTTTAATAGTTTGGCTGACTAGGTTTCAGTGTGTCCCTTCACACTTTCCCATGGCCCTTTCTCCCGGATTGGATACTACCTTC
Source organism: Sphenodon punctatus (assembly GCA_003113815.1). Taxonomy (NCBI): domain Eukaryota; kingdom Metazoa; phylum Chordata; class Lepidosauria; order Sphenodontia; family Sphenodontidae; genus Sphenodon; species Sphenodon punctatus. The sequence continues at coordinate 3,020,968 of QEPC01008474.1, forward strand.
ACTCAATTCAGTACCTACGCTGGAGTCAGTCACAAGAATGATGGGAGGAAACCCACTGTTCAGGAGGAATACTCACAGGGGTTAGCACCGTCAGTTACAATCAGCATTCGGAGGGAACTCAAGCTGACGTCTCTCTGGTCCCGGTGAGCCATCATGGCCCAATTCAGGTCTCGGCACTTCACCAATGCTACTTTTGCTGTAAGCCAAGAGGGCAGAGGAAAGAATTAAGATGGGGAAATGCAGGTTTGCTTTCTCCTCCTTTCTCTGAAACTCCCTGACAAGCAAGGGTGCACTATGCTCAGAGACTCAATGTGTAATAGACAGGACTTCATGTAGCTGGGACGTGCTCTCCCTAGCTCCGGGTACCACAATGCAGACAACTCCGGGAGCAGAGCACGGACCCTACTGAGTTCCCCAACATGGCCTCAGAACGTAAAGAAGCTCCCACGATACCTTTGTGAGCATGTACTCGCTGCACCCAGGAGAGGGGGCAGGTTTTCATCACGGAGTAGGGCACGCTGATGACATGCAGCTTGTTCATGACATTCTGAAAGGCAAAGAGAGAATGAGAGTGTACGGCTTACCAAGCAGCACTGACATACTCGCATGGGGATGGGATTTACACATGCTGCCTCTTAAACCACTTCCCCCAGCATCCCTCGCACCTAGGGCAACCCACACTGGGCTGCAACACATACCCTTGCGCACACTCACCCCAGCTCTAGGCAAGTGAAGTACAGCTGGATTCAAGAGGAACCCAGAATGCAACTCTTTTGTGCGAGATGCAGGGAAGTTCCCATAGGCTGACTCACCGTCAACATGCCATGCCACAGCCCGGCATCCTTCTTGAAATCTAGGACGTTCACTACCGTTTCACCTGAAAGAGGAACACTGGGATATCACTGCGTAGCCCGAGACGCATGTGTCCGTATCAATCAGACTGGGGCTTGACTCTTCCTTAATGCAAAGGTCAATCAATTCCTTTGCCAAGACCAATTCCCCAGCTGCTCCCCCGAGCAGATACAAGGGACTCCCCTCATGTCTCTCTGTGTTGTCCTTTCCTTTTCCCATATTTAAAAGCTTTCTATTTCCATTACTTAGCAAACCTAGAATCACTGGGATTTGCTCTACTCACAGGGTAGCAAACGACGTGACAAGGAAAGGGCAACCCTGCTCTACGGTAGGACTTCTACCATTAAGCATGCCACGTAGGGCCCATTCCAGCGAGGAGATCCGGGTCAGCTTTTCCTTCTGAACTGTTCACACCTTTACAGAGCAACTCAACCCAAGTTATTCAGAAGAAGGAAGAGCAGCATGGACTCCTAAAAATGCACACACACTCGCCTTCAGTTTTTACATCGGAATGACTGCTGCGTGGACCCACTGACCCCAAAGCAGCTACTGCTACACATCGCTCTGTTGCGATGGCCATTAGGGGGAGATTGAGGAGTAACGACTTTGGTTTAGAGCCGCAGTGTGAACACTAAGTGGAGTCATTACTTCAATGTAGCTAAATTGCAGCTGTTACTTGAGTTTTCCACTGTTTGTTGTTGGTTCCTTCTACAAGCTCCCCAGAGACCAAGCTCAAGAAACAAACTCGTGGGTGGAAATGTCTGGGGGCTCAGAGACCCAAGCAGGCCTCACAAGAGTCTAAAGGAAGTAATGCAGCAAGGAGGCTGCAACAACACAGGGTTCCAGCCTCTCCGGTGGTTTATACCTCACCCAACACTTTAGCCTCCTTATTAACAGAAATGAGGGGACCCGAGCAGGGGCAGGCCCGATCTCCGCCAGCCTCGCAGCAGGCAACACTTGACACGCCACACCTCGCGGCATGCCACACTTCAGAGCAGGCAAGACACACGAGCAGCCCCGCTTGGGCAAAGCCTTGCTACGGCCTGTGTCGCCATCCTTTTTCCAAGGATGCAGGACATAGCAAGGCTGCCCAAAGCGGGGCGAGCATCGGGTGGTCACCAGCCGTGTGAGCCACTCCGTCGCGTGGTAACACTGTCCGAAGCGGGGTCACATCTCGTGTAGCTGCACCCAGTGTTCCCAGTGCCTTGGCCAGCAGCAAAACTGGAAATAAGCTTCCCAAAGGGTCACAGCAAAATCTTTTGACAAACTCCATCTCCAGTTTTGCCCTCTGTGGATCTCAGCTGTCAGGCTTGCAGGGATTTTCTTCCGATTTAGCTGGAGGGGAAAGCGGACGTCCGGCAGCCAAGCTCTGTGCGCTGCATTGGCCGGTAGGTACGAATGTATATTATGGATCTATGTATCATGTTGTGTATGTGTAAGTGATGGCTACAGCGAAAGCGGATGCCAAATAAACTTTTCTTTATTATTATTACAGCTCTGAGAGGAAAGAGATCTACCAGGGAAGCAACGTCCTACCCCTCCGCACTCTCAGAACGCTGCTCACCTTCGGAGTAGTTGCAGGCTTGGGACAGAGCCTGACAGTGAGACAGCATGGCGACACGCGACACCGTCACGCCCATTACGCTCCCCTCCTTGCTGGTCTTGTACTGAGAAAACAAGGAAATGCAATGAAACCAGCAGCTCCGGACCCTGTCTGGGATTTGGCTGCTGAGTGGCTCAAACTCTTATTCACTGGATCACTTTTTCATTCCCCTTAAAGAGCTGGGTCACGACTGGCACCTTTCAGAGGGCTCTTCTTGGCTGGGTGGCAGCAGAGGGGAGAATGGAGGTGTGGGCATGAGGGGAGACACGTATAGATCAGTCTCAAATCTCAGAAGCCTGAATATCTTAACAATACATTTAGGGAGACATGCAATAGAGAGACCTTTTCAAAACTGCTTTGTGCTTAACTGCATTGTTACTTCCAAGAACAAGCCGAAACGGCAGCTGTGTGTAGGGCAGGTGTATCCCGCTCACTTCTTTTAGATTGCAGCCATTTTCACAACACAAAGGTGCGCTGCCATGACCGGGCTGCAAACGGCAGCACACCATCCTGCTGAGTGAAAACCGCAGCGGAAATCGGAGCTCCTGAGCACCAAACAGGTCAGAGCGGCCCAAGTAAAATGATACCCCCTGAGCCTGGATGCCGGACTCCACCTAGACTTGTGGCTAAGCTATGCTGACACACACCTGCACGGTCTCTGATCAGCCCAGGGGGCAAAGGGGTGTGTGTCTTGTGTCCCAAAGTCTGGGTGACTTCAGCTATAGACAGCGTGGAGTGCAGACTGAACCTTCATAAGCAAATATTATTATTAAGTATTTAGCTAGCGCCAGCAAGATGCCTGAATTAGAGACAGGCCCCTGCCCCCAGGGGTTTATAATGCAGAATAGTCACGGGAGAGAGGAAGCCATTCATGAATCTGAGAAGCTGCAGATGCAGGTGCTTCGCTTAGATACAGAGGAGAAGGGGACCCTGAATGAGAGGCCAGTAGAAAGAGCATCAGAGAGTATTCTGTGGGGGGAGCTAGGCAAAGTCTTGTGGGAGAGGTAGGTTTTTAGGAGGAATTGGAAGATTGGGAGTGAGGGACCAGAAGCATACAGGTTCAGGGAGGGAGCTCCAGGCATAGGAGGCAGTATGGGTAAAGGGGCAAAAATGGTGTAGTGAGCAGGAGAGTCTGGGGCAGGTGAGGGCAGCAGTGGCGGAGGAGCAGTGACGTTCCCAGCTTGGGAACATAGTGGGAAATGAGAGCAGAAAGAAAAGCAGGAGCAAGGCCCTGAAGAACCCCCAAGATGGAGAGACGGCGTTTTTGCTGGGGGAAAGGGAGCAGAGAAGGGGCTGACACGGTCCAAGCAGGCAGCAGGAGTGTTGAGCAGGAGTGAGTGAGACACGGGGAAGAGCAGGGAAGGCCGGTGACGAGGACATTGCAGCAGTCAAGGCGAGAGATGACAAGTGTGGGCTTAAAGAGTCTTAGCAGCAGGAAGAGTAAGGCAAGGCCAGGTTTTAGCAATATTACGCAGGTATAACCAGACTGAATCTGAGCTGCAGAGGAGAGGGTGGCCTAGGACTGTTTTTAAACATCATGGGGACATCACATGCCCTTTCCAAAAACATGCAGCTTGAGAAACAAAATGCTGAAAAGCCCAGAACAGACCAGGTTTATTACTCACAGGAGCTTCTGGAATCAATTGCAGGGCAGCCCCTTGACCTCGTTCCCTACTCACCTCGATGTACGCTGCTTCGGTCCCTGCCATGGAGATGTTGGGCTGCCAATCCTTCGGTGATTTCGAGAGGTACTTGGAGTCCGTCACAACCCACTTGAGCCTGGGCCAACCTACAGCCAGAGCCAAAGCAGCATTAAGCTCCACTCATCTAGAACGAGTGGGGATATTGTATGAGAAAGGGGGAGCTTTCCTTCCTTAAGACCCTGCCTCATTTCCCTGTGGGCTAGCTTTCCTGGCAGAGGAGGATTCAACAAGGAAAATGCAAATTCACTGGAGACATGGCTGTAGTTTGGAAGTGATTCTCATTTCCAAGCTAGCAGAGTTGCTCAGCGTGGAGTGATGCCTCACATGCTGCTTGCAGCAACAGCTGAATAGCCTCACCTCCCTGCTTCAGGCAACTAGCTGAACGCACAGGTACAAGTCACTAGCTGGGCCAACTGCCCCGCCTGTCAGTGGGGCATCTGAAAGGACCCTGAGGGGCAAAGCAGCCTGCAGGGCTGCCTGTGGGCTAATGGCGGCACACAGAAGTTAGGCTATCACCAGACACAACCAGAGGCAGCCTTAACCACAGCATGACTGCCCTGGGCCCAGCTATTTTCTCTGCTTCGCGGGGCACTGCAGTGGACCCTGTTTTCACGGAGGTTCCCCCCACGGGGACAGTGTTACGAGAGGGGGGGGCTACCAGGACCCCTCCCCGCCTTTTGTCTTTGCCCTGAGCCCCACAACTTCTAAGGCCATCCCTGGACACAACCCAGGGGCCCAATAATGTAAGAGCAAAAGGAAACCCACTGGCCTGTGCCAAAAAGGGAACCAGACAAGATGGCGCTCCCAGCAATGGTCCCTTCTGGCATTAACAGCTATGAATAAAGCACTCGTGCCCCAGTACCATGGCACAGTCCAATTTACCTTTGAATTGCACAATCTCCCCATTCTGGGTTTTCGGCAGCCCTTTCAGACAGACCTCGGTGGTGAGAGCCAAAGCGATGCCACAGCTACCCAGGAGGAAGCCAATCTGTTGGCCGCCAGCATCCTGCAGGGGGGAAAAAACAATCGCTGAGTCACGGGGGCAACAGGAGAGAGAGCACAGCCAGCCTTACCCTTACCAAAATCCAAGGCACGGTAATGCTCTGGTAACTGGATGGTAACAGTATGGATCACACTGGGTGAGAGGAGGTTCAGACACTCGGAACCGCCTGGCAATGGTTTGAAACTCCAATGACAACCACAGCCTGGAAGCAATACATGGGATGCAGACAATGATTTTGGACAATGGAGAGGCATGCTGGGAGTGATGGAGACAGGTATGATGCCAGGGCATGAGCAGGTGCAACAGTGGGTGGAAGCAAGCAAAGGGTGATGGGAAAGGGAGGACCTATTGTAAGAGAAATGTGCTACTCCTTCAAGCTTCTCTGAGAGCTCCAGAGAGGCAAATCACAGAGTGTTGGACTGGCACTATAGAGTCCTTGGTTCTGTCATGTGACCTATCCCACATCCTTTATCCACTCTGTGCCTCATTCTTCCCATCTGTACAACACAGACAAAGCTACCTGCCCTTCCTCAGTAAAGGAGCGTTGTGACATCTACAGAGACAACGTTAGGGAAGAGTCTGGTTTTAGTATCATGGCTGACTGGACAATAAGTTGCAGTTTCTTGGGGGACAGAAAAACTAGAGGGTGCAAAATGAGAGAGACGGGGAGCATGGCCTGCACAGACAGCAGTGTACGGCTAGTGAGTGCATGCGTTTAGACTTGTGCTAACAGAGGCAATGTACCTCCAATGAATACATATCATAAAAGTATAAACCGTACATTGAAACAAAACTGGCCTCGCCCATTGCTCTCCCCTCAACACTGATTGTAAATCCTGAACAAGGAAGTTTAGTTGGAAGGAGGCACCGGGAATGGGTGGATGGTGATAATTCCTGCTGCACAGGGAAGCCTACTGGGCAGGATGCGTTGGGAACTGGGGTAACTCACGACAATGCTGGCTAGATGGAGGAGCCTACTTGAGCAGGAAGTGTTGGGAACAGGTAGCTGAGATAATGCTGGCTACATGGGGAGCCTACTTGGGCAGGAAGTACTGGGAATGGGTAGCTAGTGGGTAGTTCCTGCTACACAGGGAAGCGTACTCGGGTAGAGAGCGCTGGAATGGGCAGCTGACCAAATGAGCTGAGGGCTGGCAGATGCTTGACATTTTCATATTTTGGTTGTCATGGCAGTTGTCATGTTGAAGTCCCAAATCAAAGCAAAGCTTTAGGAATCCCATAGCATTACCAGGCTAGCTTACCACCTCATTACCACCGCTCTCTTGCCGTAGGTTTGCCCTGACGCGCTGTCTCAGGAGAGCCCCTTTGCTTTCACACAGCGTTCAGCATGGCAACAATACGGCAACGTTTTGCAAATTATGGTAAGGGTAGAGGAAGTCCTTCGGTGATGCAGAGTGAACAGGGCACAAAATAAGGTGCTGGGTACAGGGACCACTCATTCTCACAGGCACTGAGCCCTGACAGCAATACAGTCTCTTACTGAAACTTACTTCTATCAGTAAGCAAGTACCGGAACTGCTCTCTTCCGGAAAACCGCATTGCAAGTTCCAGCAAAGATTTTCAAGTTCACAACTCTCTCCTCCCAATTTATTTTTATTTTGTTGCTTTACAGCTTGTTTTTTCAATACTGGCCAGTTTAGTCATCTTAAATTTCAGTTACCAAAAAAAACCCTCCCTGAGTTTTCCAATTTTGTAAACAGGAATTAAAATCAAAAGCTTTGAATTTTCAGAAATCTTCCCCCCCCCCCGAAAAAAAATTCTTCTGAAAATCAAGGATCTGTTTCGAAGCATTTAGCATGAAAATTTTAAGCAATGTTTTCCAAAGTTTTTGCTTCCCCCCCAAAAAGGTTTTAGCAAACTCTAAGCTAGAAGAGAAGCTTCAGGCAGCTCAGCCCCTCTGAGAATGGGGTCCTAAAAACCAACTGTGGGGCATGTAGAAACATTGGGTTGGTTCTGCGTGTGCCCACCCCAGTAACGGCAGGGTTTAGTTGGACTCTGCCATTTTGCACATTCTTTCTCACACTCCTGCTCCTAGCGCTATGGCCTACTCTGTGGGCACAGGAGACTTGGCCAAGCAGCCAGTGGTGGTTGCAAAGACACGACTGTATCGGAGACTGACGGTCTGACTTGATTTTCCTCCCACATCAGCCTATCACTCCTCTAAGTTCCATCAACGTTACCTTTCTGGTTAGAGGTACCTCTATCGGCACAGGGATGACTTCCGCTAGCAGACAGCCATAGAACGCCACCATGAACATGACAGGGTCATTGTTGGGGTAAACCAGGGCTACCTATGATTCACAGAAATATTCAGTTAGAAACAAGGCGAGAGGAGCAGCGTTAAAGTTTGGACTGTTGTACTCCCGGAGAAGAGGCGGTTTAATTCAGTAAAAGGAACTCAGAGCAGTTCAGCGGCTGCCTGCAAGACAAGAGTTGCTCGTCCGCTGTGATTAAAAGGACCAGAATTTAAAATGCGTACGGCAAACAGTGGGGGAAGAAAGTTGGGGAGGGGAGCCCAGCCTTTTCCTGTTTCAGAGGCGGAGCCAGCAAGAGCCGTCACGAAACTCCTTACCCTGTCTCCGGGTTTCAACACAGGTTCGTTTCTGGTGCCCAATTTATTCAGTAGCGTGTAGGCCAGCTTAAGGCTTCTGCTCCACAACTTGCCTGGAACAGAGAGAGACACAAGGAGCAGACTTACATCAGCCTTCTGCAGGACAAAGCACTTAAATCCTATCTCAGCCCCAATGAACTCTGCAAGAACGGGACAGAGGAGGGCTGATGTGGAAGGAAATTGGGGGGGTAGGAGCAGAGGAACAAGGGAAGAAGCAGCCCAATGCAGGACAATCCCCTTTCCCTTGGCTCCGCCCATTCTAGCAGCAGCTCCCAGGGCAGCATGGGCTCTCCTGGGAGAACAGAGCTTGGAGGAAAGACATTGCGCGTGTGCAGCCCCAAGTCCAGGCACTGCTGGAGCGCTGCTGCCCACTCTCTCCCCGTCTAGCACCACTCCTGGAACTAACTGGCGCTGCCCCAGAATGGCACCCACCCAGTTTGGGAATCGCTGCTCTACATCTTATTCTTTCTCAGTGGTGAAGGAGTCCTAGCCCTGGGCCCGAACTTTATGCTACCACAACGATGCATGAAGGCAAAACCCAGCCACCAAGTCAAATACAGACATTCCATTCAATTGTTTTTTTTTTTAAATCAAGTAAGACTCTCTTTAAAAACAAAGGAAATTGTGCTCTTCCCCTGCCATGCTGCTCTTTGCAGAGTAAAACACCAAAGTCTTGTGATGGAGCGTGGCACAGCAGGCTACTTCTGTAAGAAGTTTCTCAAACTGAATTCTAAATCTCCGAACAGCATTATGAAGGGCGGAGCAGACAGTTTCACTCACAAGTTTTTCTAAAGCCAATGGAAACCTCATGGCAGGCAGCTTCCCCAAGTATCTGCTCCCCCAATCCCTGCTTCCCCAGGAGCTGGGAGCAGCCTCCGCCCCCTACTCACACACACACTAACTTTACAGAACTCCTTCCCTATGCCCACCCTCGGTCTATCATGGAGTGGAGAATCTTTTCCATCTCAGAAGCCAATTTAAAAATTATTAGAGGCTCTGAAGGCCACATGGAAGCTGGGGCAGGGGTGCAAGAGGGTCGCGCTCAGGAAGAGGAGGGGTCCAGGTGATGGGTCTCTCCCATGACCTTGTGTGCATGGCCCTCATCTCTGTTCTCTTACCTTGAGCTCAAGTCTTTCTCTGCTGGGGGCTAGACCTGGATCAAGGGGACAGAGGCAGGAAATAGAAAGAGGCCAAATAAAAGCTAGTCACAGGCTGCACTTGGCGCCCGCAGGAGAGGTTTCCCCCATCCCTGGTCTAGCCAGATGCCAGGGCTAGCTAGCACGATGCATCGCTACAAGGATATGAATGTAACGTTTTGGCACAGATGAGACAGACAGGAAGGACCAAGGAGGGGGCAGAATCTCACTGTCTGAAGGTGGTCTCTTGCATCCCTGAATCGATTCCTTCCATCTCTACTCACAGCTAGCATGCCCCAATGTCCAGGGAGCCGTGATTTACCGAGTTTTCCCCACTAGAGGCCAAGGATAAAATGCCGTGGACACAGGTCTCTACCCGCACTCCACCCGCGCCGCAAAGACAATGCAGCGGCAGTAATACTTGGCTCACCGTAATGATGATAAATTATAAATGCATGTTATAAATTCATGATAAGCATATCAAGCCAAATTTACTCATTTAAAAATAAAAATAAGTAAATATAAAACAACAAAATAATGGAATGCAGCACAAAACAAGAAGTAAAAACTAAAAACTGAAATAAAACAAAACGAAATAGTGTGGCATCACCATTGACAGAGTCCATCCCTACATTTCCCGAGCCTCTTGGTTCCTTCTGATCAAAGCAAGAGCCGTTTCAGCAAAATTTCTAATAGAATTGTCATCTTTAGTTGTAGCCAGAAAAATGAATAATTGTTGAGATGACCAGTGGCTCTTATTCTGTAAGCTCACCGTATGTCAGGGTATAGACCGGCTTCCCAGTGACATCCAGCGCAGTCAGGCAGGGGCACTTGGACTGCGTCGTCCCCCAGCGCTGCAAGGCTGCTTCTAAGGCAGGAGGCCAGTTGCATACAACTCCCAGGGGCTCGCCCTTCACAGGTGTCATCTGGCGCCCCTCTGGTTTGGGCTGGTTTGGGTCTGGCTGTGGGACTGGAGAGAAATTACCACAGTCACAAACCAGTCTGAGAAATTAACATATAAACATAGGGAGCAGGGGGTTGTCTAGCTGGCGCTTGAGGACCGCTTTCCAACCCTGCAATTCAATGATTCTATCCCTTTCGCACTGAACTGACACAGCGGCCCTTCAAAATTACTGACTCCCTTTTCTTGGGAAAGAGCCTTAGAAATCTGAACTTCAAAATCCGTGGATTTTTTTTTTTTATTTTTTTTTAAAGTCAAATCAATTTGCACAAGTTTGCTAGAAGGATAAAATGCATCTGAGCAAGCAACAGGGAAACAAGACAGACTGAACTCTAATCTGTCGAAGCAGGCTAATGTGACTCAACTTCAGTCCATAAGCATCTGTGCAAGCAGATTTCCAGTGACAGCTAGCTATTTAATCCAGGACACAAAGGCAACGGAAGATCCAGTGGGTGGGCACTAGTGCCTAGACATACTTGTATGCTATGTCTGTCCTGAATTTCTGGCGGTGAGAATGATTAACCACTGGAACAGCATGCCTCGGGACGCAGGGTGGGCTTTCCATCACCTGGACTCTTTAAATTGAGGCTGGATCCCTTTGTAAACAAGCAGCTACGTGATCTAGCTCAAAGGGAACTCTGGGTTTGAAACAGGAACGGCAGGGCAAGATCCTGTTCCAGAAGGAAGGCTAGAAAGATCAATGTAGTCCTGAAAAGCCATGGTCGGTTGACAGTTCTGTAGAGACAAGTCACGTATCTCTGGCGACTTTATGAGTCATCGGAACTCAGCCCCTGATAAACCACATGTGCTAACATCAGCTACAAACAGGGAAACAGCCTCACGGCGCCACACACAACTTGCTCGGAGTTACCTTCCACGATTTCTTCAAAATCATCCACAAAAAACTCCTTCAGGGGCGGCCGCTTCGGCCGCTTCAGCGTGTTGAGCAGCTGCTGGATTTTCGTAGAGACTCTGCTGCTCACAGGGACGCCTGCAGGGAAGGGAGAGGATTCCACTTGCCGCCTCTGCCAGTTCTGATCCCTGACCTCCTCACTCAAGGAATGGGTTTCTAGCGCACTGACCTGCGCAGAAACCGCTAGGGATGGGCAGTCATTTTTAAATCACTGCCTCCCTTCTTAAATGTCCTGCTGCTGCTCATCTCTGAAGCCCACAACTTGCTTTATGCGTGCAAATTTTATCCCTCTCGGAAATACCTGCCAGCAGAGGGCACCGTGAAGATTACAAGCATCACAGGCTTCAGCCAAGCAAGTTTGTGGTCATCAGTGTCCACCTCTTGGTGGCAAAACTTACTCCAGTCGTTTTGCATTTTCCTCACCATTTCTAGGGGCTCACACACAACAACAATTTTTAAAGGACTAAGCTCTAATGTTAACCCATAGATCAATCTTGGGCTCTGTTACCAAGCAAGCTAAGCAGAGAGATACTTCTTGGGGGGAAAAAACAACAAAAGCCCACACTTACTAACTACGGATACCGTTAAGATGCCGTTAAGCAGACACAGCTACGTCAAGACAGGAGCTGGGATTGTCAAAAAGAAGCCAAGGGAGCTAACAGCCCCTTGTCTGTGAAACTCACTGGTCCCTTTAGAACAAAGGTTCTCAAGCTTTTTCTAACCGTGCCCCCCTACCTGGAGTTTGTGAAGAGGAAGGTATGTGTGGTGTGTGTGTGTGTTCCTCTTCCCACTCTCCTATTGCCTCCTCCTTGCCGCCCTTTTATTTTGGAGGTTCCCCCTACCTCAGTGAGTGTGGAGCTAGGTTTTTACCAACTCGGCTTCTTCTTGTGCCCACCAGGACACCTTCTGTGCCCACGCTGAAGGGCCTGCACCCCAGTTTGATAACCTAGGCTCTGAAACACCAATCCCACAGCGAGCCCCACGCACCTTCCCTGAACATGGTGGCCTTTTACTAGTTCTTTTTCAAACAGCAATTCCTTCCTCACTGGGAGGGTCACACATGGCTTTCCAGCCTGGGCTGTCTGACGTTTAACCAAAGAAATTTTGAGGTTAGTGCCAGGAGAAGCCTGATTATTTATTGCTGCGACTGACACAACAGCAGCAAAAGCTTCCGACACCCTCCCCACCCAACACTGCTGCCTTGACAGTGATTTGAAGGAGGGGGCCCATTCAGTCCTTGGCTGTCAAGGAGGTCCAGTTGCAGTGGTTGTTTTCCATCCGTTTGTCTGCCCTGACAACAAGATCCACTTTGCAGAGGTTGCCATTGGTTCTTGGTAACAGAGGAGGACTCTGCAACCTAGACTAGACTTTTCTCCTCTGAACCAGCTGGCCACTTCACATGTTGGTGACCACAAACAAAACGGCTCTGTTAAGCAAAATATAAGCAGTGACTTTCCCAGAGTCCCAGCCTGCGTCCTGAGCTCCACTGGCCCAAGCCAATTCCATAACTCCAACACTCTGGGCATTTACATTAACAAAGGGTGTTGGCAGCTGACGAGCCTGCTGCCAAGGCCATGCCCTGCTCTCTCCCTGTGCCTCGCTCTATTCACAAGTAGCGCCCTACCATCGGCAGTGTCCATGAGGCTGGACCGGTTGGCTCCCTTGTGCATGCCTTTCACTATCCCCGATGGAGGAAGGTCGATAGCAGCTGGGCGTGCAGAGGAAGCGGGCGTGGAGGTAGTTGCAGTGACGTCAGGGGGAACGGAGAAATTCTCTGGAAGGGGGGGGGGGGGAAAGAGTTAAGATTAAGTTTAACAAGAACTCGTTGATCTGCAACAGCCTGTGACGCGACATGCCACAGTTACTAACCACCACTGCTCTCCAATACCAGAGAAATGCTTTGTATTGAGACTGGACCGCTCATTATCTAGTACAACCCCGTTGGCAGGGGAGTCCACTGGGGCTGATCCAAATATGCGCATGCACCAAGCACAAAACTGCACACAGTGTGTGCATGGCACGCATGCTGCACACACAACATGTGTGAACCTTGGATTGGGTCCCATTGCCCCAATATTGCAGAAGGGCTACCCAGGGAGACAGTTTTCTTTTCTTCTGCTCAGTGAATTGGACCCAAGAATCCCATTTCCCACTCCCATCCTCTAGCCACGAGACCTTGCTAACTCGCTAAACCTGGAGTTAAAACAGTACTTGGGATCATCTCTGCAAACTCCCAGAACAGGAAGATGCATGCGTTGTGCTGTAACGGTGATCCACCGGTCTCCTCCTTAGTAACAAGTTTCTAATCTAAACAGGGAGGGGGGAAACGATCATTAACGTAACCTTGTGCAGCAGATGAAAAAAGGAACAGGTCAGACTGCAGCAGCTTGCTTTTTCATTAGCTAAGCAGGATGGAAATTGGTCAGAACTACGATGGGAGATCTGCAGAGAATACCTACGCTTTCTGTTAAGAGCTGCTGGTGGCTGCCTGTTAGTAGAGAAAACCCTCAAGCTAGGAGGAACTGTGCTGTAGGAGGCCCTGGCGTGCAGGACTGTGGTTCCCTTGCACTCCAAGTGTTAACAAATGACACGTTAGCCCCCATCCGGTAGGTATCCAACTGCCCGTCCATTAGGCACTCGCCCCCACTGGCCCCGTGGCTTTCACCCACCGGAGATGCAGCCCACACTCACGGAGGGGTCTCGGAGAATGTGGAGCCCACCGTGTGGGCAAACGCGCGATAACGTGCACCCGCATGCCAGCATCCTGTCAAATAGGTTGCATGCAGCACCTCCACGTATACAGGTTGGCCAATACCATAGAGTCGTGGGTGGAAATCCTAGAACAGAGGTAACCATGCGTATGGTGCATAGGATCCACTTGATCCAGACGTCACTCAGGTGATCTACCAGGATCCCTCTCACTGGTTCCCAGCTCTAGGGCATCTCAGCAACCGGAAATGGAAAGTATCACTCCCCTTTAGAGAGAGCCTTCCCTACCAAACTGGAGGAGCTCTCCGCCCCGGTGGCCATCTCCAAGATGCTGGTCTCCATGATCTACTGGAGACTAGCTTGTGATCTGCCAGGAGATCATGATCTACATCTTGGCCGCTGTCCTAGAGCGTCCGAGGAGTGAGCGCTTCCTCCCCTCTCTCTACTCTTGCTCTCGCTGGTGCTGCCAGTGTGCATGAAAGGCACGCAAGGGAGGGGTTGCCCGTTTACTAGGCTGGACATGCTAAATATGTGAGTGGGGGCTGCATGGACTGCAGCAGGCGATCGTCTTGTTTTAAAACACCCCGAAAGCACTTTAGTGTTGTCCCTTGTCCCTGACTCCACAGCTCTCCTCTGTTTAGGTCACTGCAAAGCTCCTGGGTAGTTTTAATCAGATACAGCATCTGTCATCCTCTCACATGCGGCTGTGCTGCATGGTGAATGGGCTGCTGCTTTGCAGGCCAGAAACACCGAGCCATTTTTTCCATTCCTGAACAGAAGACTTAGGCCCTTTTCACATGAGACGCCCCCACCCATCTCCAGCACAGAGATGGGTGGAGGCGGACATGGGAATGCCGCGGGGGATGGGTGGGGGTGCGTGGACGCTCTTGCACCTACACCCATCTCCGCCCATCACCCACGCACGGAGCAACGGGCTCCAATGCCTGGTGCTCCGTGGAGATGGGGGTGTGCCCGTGGGAATGGGCGCACACCCACCTCCACCCACCACAGCCGCACACGCATCCCCCCCACCCACTGCAGTCCCGTTAAAAATGGTCTTAATTCAGAATGGTAACTGAAGAAATCTAACCCTTAGACACAAAATAAGCGACAGCACCATCATAAAAAATGTACCCACTAAAATTACCAAATAAAAAATCATTTCCATAAAAATTCCATTATTTTGCAACAAGACATTGAACTCTGTGTGTGCACGTGGGCTATACAAGACCGTGTAAGACACACAAGATGAAGGGTCCCAGGAGCGCCCTGTGTGTGCACGTCTCTTATAAGGACATGCTCCATGAGTTTTACACAGATCAGTGCTGTCACTGAGCAAACATGCAGACTACAAGAAACAGAATATTTATGAAAGTTACCCTTCTTCGTTGCTTCCCATCTTGTTAATGTTGAAGGTTTGGGAGCTTTAAAGGTAACACTTATGTATTTTGCATAAGGGTTATCCCAATCGTAAGCAAGTTCAGAGCAATGGAGACCTCTCTTATTTATAACACCTTACAAGATCAAAGAAAAGAAGCTCTATGCCCCTCTGACCCGCAGGACTGGAAGTTTGATCCTATGCACCTTCCAACATATGCATGACAGGAGACCGGAGGGTCTCAGCGTTGGTGGGAACGTACTTTGATTTTGTGAGCCAGTGATTTACAGGGACACCTTTTTGCCCCTCCCTCAGAGGAGAACGTGGCTACAATTTTAGATGCCAGATAGAGCTTCCGGTATGACTAACGTTTCTATCTGCCTGCGTGTTGCAAATACAATGGTTCCTAGGAAAGCTTGGCTCCCATTTTAACCACGCTTACTCCTATGGTTTTTTTTACTGTGAATCCTTCTTCGTGAAATGCTATGGAGTGTGTGTATTAATTTGGCATTAACTATTCAGATGCTGAATTGTTTGGCAGTCCCAATTATCAGGAAGCTTATTTTGCTGCTGCAGTTTTTTGGTTCTTTTTGCATTCACCCGTTTTAATGAGTTTCTCTGTGCTCCGAGGAAACATTAATTACATCAATGGTATTTTACGGACAATCTTCCAAGTTTTCCATTTGAGAAAATGACTTGCATCCCAGTAAAGAAACAAAGACACCAGCAATATACACATTAAAAGAAACAAAGTAAAGCCATTAGAACCAGCAACACTTGTATGCGCCGCTCGCCCCCAAACTAATTAAGCAAAAGCACAGAGAACACACACAGACAGCTATTCCCCTAGGATGCAAAAATATCCTTAAGAGCACATAAAAAGGAGAAGGCATACAATGAAACAAGACAAAACCTGCAGCTTTACATAGCAGCAGCAGCAGGAAGAACCTCGGAGCATAAAAAAATACCTGAGCCTGGGGTATCCAGATCTGCAGCCTCCACAACAAGGTGGTGAATTAGTCCAAGGAGTGAGTGGGCCTCCCCAGATCTGCACGGGGTGTTAACGTGCGCTGGGGCAAGTCCTTCTCCATTAACTGTGTGGCTCTAAGTTACTGGGATCGAGAACACACGGGCAATGCTTAGGAAGCAGAACATCCCCTCTGTTCGTGCAGGCCAAGACACAGCCATGCCACAGCACGGGAAGCCGCTTGCATTCGGCTGGGCTCTTTGTGCAAACAGGAGGGGAGAGCGTAAGCAACGCCGATGTGCAAAAAGAAAACCCTGCCTGTCAATTACATCGCTGTGGCAATCGTGTCCCCAAGACCCTTCCCTGCATCATCGGGCCCCTTCAATGTTACTCCAAATTCTTGGACCACGCTTAGCACTAGCGTAAATCGG
Source organism: Sphenodon punctatus (assembly GCA_003113815.1). NCBI lineage: Eukaryota > Metazoa > Chordata > Lepidosauria > Sphenodontia > Sphenodontidae > Sphenodon > Sphenodon punctatus. The sequence goes on from QEPC01008474.1 coordinate 3,037,253, forward strand.
CTGCAAGCAATGGAGTTCTGCCCCGACTGAGTTTAACTTTCCCCCCACTTTCCCCCTAGACAATGGGAGAATGCTACACCTCCATGGAAAAACCTTGAAACAGTTTTAGTTTTTTGCTGCCCATATCCAGCTCCTACCTATTCGAGTATTGGCAAATACATCAGCTAGTGACCCACTGGTCCCTTTGCCTTCTCCATGGGATAGTGTAGAAGATGCTGATGAAGATGTGGATGACCCCTGAATAGATCGGTTGATCCATGACTCAGCGTTCTGTAAGCTCTGATGCAATGCAGCAGATAGAGCAGCCTGGCGCCTGAGCGACCCTTCATCCTCGGACGCGGAAGACGTGTCTGTGTGGAATCAGAAAAGGGAAGCACACGGCACTTAACATGCTCTCTTTGCAACTGATGTTACATCAGCGGAGGCGCCGCACCTCCAGAGGGTGCTTGTACCTGGGCCAACATGGAGGGAAGGCTAGCTACAGTAGCCAACACTCCAGCTTGGGCCAACCCAAGAAAAGCTCATCAGAACTGTCACACAGTTCAATGATCCCAGTTACAGGCAGCCCCAGAGATTCAGTGTTGGTTCCTCCCCCTCATGCACGACAGAACTAGCTATCCCATCTCCCACCAGCAGCAATTCTGAAATGGAAAACAAGATGCTGGAGGATAGGCCCACCTCAGGACAGAGTCTCTGGAACAGGTGATCTGGGAAATTATCAACTGTTCTGCAAAGGGTGACATGCAAGAGGACACACAGATGGAAGAAACTCCTTCACGGTGCAGGTGGCCATGTGTGTGCGTGTGCGCGAGTGTGTGTATCCCTTTGTGCCTGCTGTTTCACAGAGGTCTGTTTCACTGGCTCCTTGGGGAAAGGATCATGCACCAGGGGACCAGACCCTGTCTCACTATTAACCACTATGAACCAAGATTACAGAGACTAGTGTATGAGATCTAGCATTATTTGGAAGCGTGCAAGGGGCTCAATGCACATTAGACTCTGGCCTCAGCTATTTTAATGCTCTGGAAGGTGACTTGCTGTCTACGATTCCGGCCTTTTATAGTCTTCTGTAAGCTATAAATCCCAGATTATTAAACCACTGTCCCTCTATGCGCCAAGGGAGGATACAGAGCCCAGCTGCTGAAGGTGCTGCAGACAGAGGCATACGTTGCAAATCAACAGAGTCGTTCCACAGTTGACACTTATTTGCAGAGCGTGCGTGAGCCCAAGCATGCCAGGGACCTTCAGGGGATTAAAATAAACTTGGGACCCATATGGGCAAAGGTTTGTAGGGGAGCAGCCATTCAACTAAGGAGGGGGAAAGAGAGGATAGGACGGAATGGCGATGAGGGTTCCATACTCGGCAGATGGTGGAGTGTGTAATGGAGGGGCTTCTCAAATAGACTCTGCTGCCACTTCTGATGCAGCTTGTAAGTCCTACCCAGACAGCCCCAGCTGCTTTGGAGAAAGGAAGGAAGCTGTGGGCTTACTCAGGTAAGTTTATTAAAGGCCTAATGATCAGCCAGACCCATGGCTACAGCAGCACTTAGCACAGAGCCTTGAGCCAGGGTAGGGAGTACCAGTTCCCTGGTCCAGTAGGAAGGAAAAACAGGTCACCAGTTGGTATGCATTATCCCAGCCAATGGAATTAGGGAAAGAAGGTCAAAGAAAGGTAACACACACACACCCACCCCGAATCCTAGATTGGCCCCTGCGGTTGTCTGGGGGCGCCCTCCTCAAAGTCCAAAACCAAATAAATAAACAAACACACACATCATTGTCACAAAATGGAACAGAGGGCACCTCCTGCTGGTTGAATGGGCTTTGGGTGAGGCTACAAGAGTGGACAGACTACCCACTGTCCAGGCAGCAAGTAACGCCAAGCAGTGCCAAGAGCCATTACACCTCCAGAGCCATTCCGACCCGATACCTGATAAAGGAATAAACCTGTTTAAAGGGGGTTCTTGGTGGTTTGGTTTGGTTTTTAAATCATATCCTAAAATAAATCTGAGCGTAACATCCTCAAAGCCATGGTTACAGAACTCCAGAGCAGTAGCCAATCCACATCTGCCAAATGGCAGCAGGGTTTTGCAGCTCCTATCAAAACATAGAGACTGTAAATTCACCTGTCAGAGAGAACAGATTTTCAGGGACACACGTGTAAAACATACTTCATTAAACACTGGAGGCTTTTACACCCAGGGAAGGAATAGATTTGTCAAACAGGCCTTCGCTGCAGTTGTAAACAGACATCATACATTTTAAAAAAATTTAACACACTTAAATCGGAAAATAAAATAACTCCATTTGAGAAATGCAGCAGAACCGGCGGAGCTGGTTCTCTCACAACTGTCACTAGCATTAGCATCCTCAAATGGATCAATTAAGCTTATTATTTCAATTCAATTGCTTGCCAGTCCTTTAAAACCAGTTTATATTGACTTAAATTTGCTTCTCGGGAGAACGGTTAACAGTGAGGAATCCAGAAGACTTGCCTCTGCTTGAGATGCTACTAGATGTGAAGTAGATGTTTCAGCAAGTCTTGGGTTTCTACTGAAAATAACTGTACCATATAATCCAGAGCTTGTGTATTTATGTCCATTTTACACAGTACAGGAGTTGGCCTGCTGCTTCCAACAGCTGCAGAAGAAATCTTCCCAGATTTTGAAACATATTTTAATAAACCCCGAGTGCCTGTGGCTTGCCATGACAACAGTACGCATCTTCTAACGTACAATATCATGAAGGCATTTCCTAGGGGTGCGAGGGAAGTACCTGTCAGGCAATGATTCCCTGACATGCACACACCCCTGCTGCGCCAGAGCCAATTCCTTGTAGAAACGTACGCTAAGTCCGCTGGATTCGGCGAGCAGGCTTACAAGCAGCTTCTGCGCACACAGAGCAAGCAGTCAGCACAAGAATAAAAATGCCGTGCACCATCCACTGTGTTTAGCATTTGACATTTGTGCTGGCAGCACCCAGACATTTTCCAGTCATGTGGTTCGATAGATTTGTTCAAACCAGCCCATACAGTAAAGATTGGTGCGTAATGGGGCAACACAATTACTGGAGGCACTGGTGGGGGGAGAGTGTCGGGTCTTGATTATTTTCACCATGCAAAAAGTGATGCATGGAAATTCAGCTTAAAAGCTAATGACTGGCTAAGGTTGCTGGAAAGTTCATTTTACATGCATCTTTTACAAGGTTATATAACCTACTCTGCTTTATGGGTTTGTTTTTTTTAAAGTGTAAATAATTCAGACAGCACTTCACGAGGAAATAGGAAAGGCACTATATGTTATATAACAACACATGCGTGCACCCACCCTGTGCAGATTTGTTGCTTAATTTGATGAAGACTCGCTGATGACCAACATATGGGGAAAATGCTCGTTTTATTAAAAATGTCCAGCGTTAAAGCCAGGTTTCAATGGGCACCAAGAATCTTCTTGATGGGTGGGGAGTGTTCCGTGCCTGTGCAAGAGATTAGCGCCTTTACGGAAAATGAGCGGCATAGAGCCCAAGTCAGCGTAGAGGCTATTCATAAAAGAAAATCCATGAGGAACATTTTCCCAACCAGCCAAATTGGTTTCTGAACTCTTCGGTGTTAAGCTGGTTTCTTGCCCTAGGCACAATCAGAATGATGTTTGTGCTCCATTCAGCTGCGGAGGGGTTTTAAGAGATTCTGTTCAAGCTGCCGTTAAAGCTGATGCTATGCTAGAAAACGTGGTAGGGGCAGTCTCTGTGGCACTGTGTTAGACACATTCTGTGTTAGGCACACACGACAAGACGTTGTCTGACACGCACATATATGCCAGGGCAAGAGTAAACGAAGCCCAAAGAAGAGTGCCCACTGTCTAGTCCCTTCACTGGTTGGGAGGAAAAACTCCCAACAGAAACAGCTAGACTGGTGGGGCGCAGGTGGGAATCAAAGACATCAGTCAGTGACGGGAGTTGGGAGTCAGGGCATCGGAGATCAACTGCTTTTGGCTATTTATAGCTCCACAGCAGAGCAAGCTTCACCTCTGAGCTGCTCACACCAGGGTGTCTCTCAATTTTGGTCTCTCAGGAATCCCTCAACCAGTTGATTGGTCTCCTCAGCTAGTTGAGTCCTTGGATCCCTGCTGTGGCTATAGTAATACATTCCAGATTATGTTCAGACTCATTCATTTAAGGCCCTAGCTTCCACCAGGCCTCTGAGTGAGGGTCCCAAATCCTGGTCCATGCCTGGCAACAGGCATCTGAAGGTAGCAGGGCTTGAGTCTACTGTAGGGGGCTGTTGCCCCCCTCTTTTGCAAGCTGCTCTGCTCGGAAGCAGGGTTTCCTCTGCGCACGCACAGGTGCAAGGAGCAGAGCCTGCTGGATTTAAATCCTTGCTGCGTGAGGGCTGCTGCTTGCCAATGCTTCAATCCACATGAATGAGTAATATCTAGGCACAAAGAGCCCCTAAAAAAGGAGAAGCTGAGGTAATAACATCATGACATTAGCCCACACAGAGGAATGAGATGGCAGGAATTCAAGCTGCTCGAAAGAATCCAAATAGCCACACAATTAGATCTCACATGCAAACAAAAAAAAGCCTAGGAGTCCTTGAGCCAGCTAAATGCTGCAAACTCCCCCCCCCATGAGGAGCAGCTTCTGCATTCGGCCCATTTGGCCCTGGGTTCCCCACCCCTGCTGTACAGTCACTATCAGACACAGCATTTACTACTGTAAGTAGCCTCCCGCTCTCTTGATTGTATACTATGGCGGGGGTGGGGGTGGGGTGTTAGAGTATGGCCCAGGGGTCACATGTGGCCTGCCCAGCCATTTTCTGTGCCCCACAGATATTTGGCTACCCGCCATTTGTTTTGGTTCCCAGTTGTTCCCTTTCTTGTCACCAGCACTGATTGGTGCATCTCCCACCAACCAAAAATCAAGGACTGGGGGAAGTCACTGCCATTCTGCCTCGCTGTCCCAGGCAACTTGGAAGGGGCAACGGAACAGAATGGAGTCTTTTCTCTTCACCACAGCACTTAGGAAGCGGCTGGGATAGAAGTGGGGCCAGGACGCCAAAGAGGTAATGGCAGTTTGGGCAGGGGAGAGGAGCCGAGCGCCCAGAGGGAGCGTGCATGACCAGAGGGAGCAGCCTGGGGTAAGAAGAAAGGAATCTGGGAGGAGCCTAATCTATGGAGGGTGGTGCCTGTTGAGAAAGCGAGCGTCTGGCCTGAACGTCTGTGTACGAGGGGTGCTGCATGGGTGTCTGCAGTGTGTCAAAGAGCGCCTGCCTTCCTGCACACGTGTGAGAGAGAGCAAGTGAATGCACACACACACACACACACACACACACGGTTTAACTGAGTTGTATTGTGAACTGCATGAGATTTGACATTAACTGTCCCCATAAAGGGACTGAGTCCTTGTTCATATTTAAAGTGCTACAAAGCAATTTGGAGCCTTACTGGGAATTCCATACCAATGGCCAGGATGTGGGGATTTTGGGATCAGTGCATGTGCAGCTCAGCACTGGGGCTGACATTGTGGACTACCCAACCATACTAAGTTGAGCATCCCTGCACTAGAGAGTAGATTTTACAGTTCAAAAAGGAGACACAAGTGTCTAATTCCCACTGATTTTTTTTTTACATGCAGTTAAGTGAATCAACAATAAGGTCCCAATCCAAACCCCGAAGGAGCCAAGGTAAAATCCTTTCGGTGAAATCAAACCCTGTGCGTTTGCAGATTTAGGCCATTCAGCTGTATATGGTTCAATGATCATCTCTAGGTAGGAAGGAGAATGAGAAACAAGTGCGCACTTGCAGCTTAACATGTTGCTAGTAAATTCAGGATGGTTCCTCCACAACACAGAATCAAGCTTGTCTCCGCCTCGTCCCCCATCTTTAATAATACTAATTGGTTTAATGTGTCAACACGGAAACCCAAACAGGCAACGCTTGCATCGCAACGAAGGAAATTGTAGCACCCAGGGGTGATGGTATTGTTGGCGTCAGCACAAAAAGAGCCCATCCAAGGTTGTGAAATCACATTTACAACCCTCCACCTTATGTTCAGCGCTGCCTGAGAAACAGACTTCTATTTATTAATATTTCATGCACCAGGATTTGCAGCAAACGACCTGACCAGGTTTCCCTGCTGGAACACAGCATCTCAGCAAGCTCTCACCTTCATGCTTCAGAACACAGAGCACCATATAGGTTATAACTTGTGTTGCACCAATAAGCTATCATTGAATTGACTGGACATCAATGTCAGTTACTAAGCTTGGAGAACAAGCACTACTTTTTAATGGGTCTAATGTTAAAGCCCTATAACACTGATGTAATTTATGGGAGGGTGGGGGAACTTGTTCACCTTCAAATTTAATGTATTCTCAAAATGTGTAAGCTGTCAAGTTGCAATGATTTCATCATCCTATGTATTGTAATTTTGGATAGAAAAAATAATCACTAAAAACTTTAGGAATGCTCCCCCGCCCTTCATGTTTCAATGGGCAAGTGTGTGTTCATTTCCTAATGTGTGTCAATTTCTTAAAATGTTCAACTCTAAATAAATGCGTCAGAATGTTTTAACTATTACGTAAGTTTGAAGTTAAATTCATACAAGTAAATTTATTTTCAATGCATTCCCTGCATGTATGCATGCATGTTTTGTTTTAATTTAACCTAATTTGGGGTCACTTAGACCCCAATGCAAAAGTAATGCAGTAATTTTTAATTTCAGACAGACCCTGGATTGACTCTACGTGTGGCCAGGGAGTTTGAGCGGAAGAAGTGGGAGGGAACTCTTTTGGAGTGAATTATAGATCAATAGGTTCAAATGCAGATCAGAAGAACCAAGGAAAAAGCCTGTCCTGGGTGGTTTCTTGGCTTAAGAGACCTCAGAAGATAAATGGCTTCTACTGGTTATAAAGCAAGCATAGGGGCGTGGGGGCAGGGCTAGGAAAGAAAGTATTCTTCAGAGAAGTGGCAAGAGAGACCAGTCTGCCAACTTCCAAGGCAGGAAGTCAATGCATATCACCGATTTTCTCTTACAACCACTTCAGGCAAGACTATCTAACCTGGAGGGGTGCAGGCATCTGATGGGGACTGTACAAAGGTTGATCGTCGCTTAGTTGGCATTGGCAGGGCCATTTTCTGTTCCTTGTGCTTGGCCAGCGCTGCTTGAACGGCCTCTGTGTGGATATCTGTCAAACAAAAACAGGGAGGTGGGTCAGAATTCTGCACGGGAAGAAAAGATACCTCGTTGCCACACAACAACAGATGGGCAACTTTGTGGTTCCCTCCCACAGCTTGGTGGTGCCCAGTTGCACAAACATTCATGAGTCCGATACCTGACTAGTTAACGGGCCTGCTTTAACCCCCACCCAGGGCATCCGTTTACATCTTGACCAAACCTTTGCAAACAGCTAGTTAGAGCAGGGTTGTCCAGTTGTTGGCCCCTGGGGCCAGATTTGATCCACAAAAGGGTTCCTCTCTGGCCCACAATCTTAAAATTCAGTTTTATTAAAACAGCAGTCTTTTTAAAATTTCAAGAATAACGTCATGCAACAGCTCCAGATTCTGCATGTTGAACTCGCACAGTTTGCACGGATAAGTTTGAACAGGGTTCGTTTACCACTACACTATACAAATAACTTCCGCCAGTCACACAAGCCACCCTGAGCCTTAGGGAAAGGGTGGGGGTATAAATTTAAATAAATAAATACAGACACACATAAAATATCTGCAATTGTGGTAATTTGGCCTGCCGACAAATTGCTGTGAGGCAACGCAGCCGACAGCCCTGAGTTAAGAGCACGAACCTACCTGACATTTTGGCCTTGATGACTGGGGAAAACAGAATTTAAACAATCCATCCTAAATCAAATGGCAAGTTGGTGGCACAGTCTCTGTTGCACTAACTTGCCAAGCCAGGAAAGATTCACGTAACTTGACATTTTCCATTCTGAGTTAAAGAAATGCTCTTTAAGTGAACGCATTCAGCACAAGCTCCTGGTCTTCACCTTCAAGGCTCTTCATGGCCTTGCTCCCCCTTATCTTGTATCCTGCCTGGGAGATTCACTCCTACTCTGCCCCCACCCTCACCTGCTCCCAACTCCCTTGCTCCTCTAAACATCTTTGCCCCTTCTCTCTTGCTGCCCCTTATGCCTGGAACTCCCACCCAACTTTCAAATCCCTCCTAGAAACCTACCTCTTCCGTCAGGCTTTCCCTAGCTTGTCGTGAGTGAAATTGCATCCTCTTCCCCCTCACTCAGAATCGCTTCCCTGTAACTAAGTTAAGCATGTGCACCTGCAACTTCTCAGCCTCATTAATGTATCCTTGTCTCTCCTGAAGTTCACCTCTCCCTTGTCTCCCACTTCCTTGTGTCTCTTGGACCGTAAGCTCCTTGAGGTAGGGACCTGTCTATAACCATTGATTGTACAGTGCCAGGTACACTGCTGGTGCTATATAAACAAACAACAACAACAACATTCAGGGAGAGACACAGAACAGGGCTCCAGGACAGCAGGCTTCAGGGAAGTTCATGCCATAGCACCACCAAAAGAACCTGACTCATGCATTTGAGGAGTCAGGCATTTTTCTAGAGCACAATCAGAGGAAACAAATGCCTGTGGAATCGATGCCTCCAAGGAAAATAAAAAGGGGAATCTGAGACCAGTTCAGCATCCAGAGGAAGCTGCCAGGGTCAGGCAGACTTTTGCCCTGTCAGATATTTATGGTTTCCACAACTGTCATCGAGTTTCATGGGGAAAAAAACAAATGCAGAGCAGCAAAATAATTATTGCAACTCATGCTCTAGTAAGGGGGAGAGGAGGAAGTACATATTTTTATTTTTATTTTTTTAAAGAGGCCATAGCTGTGAATAGTTTCAAAACGGCCACGCAACTCTGGTGTCGGCAACACACACACACGGTTGTGGAACTCCCTCCCAGAGGAAGCACGGCTGGCCCCGAGTCTGTTGGCCTTCCGTCGGCCTGTAAGACATGGCTGTTCTCCCAGGCCTTCGGAGGAGGGGTGGGGAGGGTGGGTTAAATTTCTGTGTGTGGGTGTTTTAAATTTGTTTTAACAATAATATTGGAATTTTTTAGATTTGTAATGTGGTTTTCATAGTATTTTAAATTGTTTTATTTTGTTTTGGAAGCCGCTCTGAGATGCCGTAGGCATGAGGGGGCGTCATATAAGTGCAATCAAATAAATTAATAAACAAACTGAACAGGCAATCAGAGCTGTCTGAGGGAGATGGAAAGCCCACAATGGGGATCCAGGGATCTAGCTGTGGAAGCCTCCTGATCAGCAAGGGGATCTGTATGAGAGCAAGTCTCCTGACTATGAGACACACCAGTCAACTGGAGATGGCCCAGGCCTGGACGTGCTTTCCAGTTCTGCCATTGACTTGAGTAACCTTCACAAGTCACTTCCTTTTTCCATCTCTCTGTTTTACTCCAATGTCTTTTAACTGCTTCTGGGCAGGGAGACTTCTCTTATTTCACATGGAACATACACTCCTCACAACATTTAGCTCAATGGGCCCCAATCTCCGCTGAAGCTTCTACGATCTTCTGCAATTAAATTACGGTAAGTCAACGAGACCTCCGGATTTTGCAAGCGTTTACCTTAGGTATAAGCCCTGGTTATGTTTGAGACCCACTGCTGGAATCTTACCCCCTTGGCTATCTATGACTTACTCTCCTACAGATCCACCAACTCTGATACCACCTGCTGTTTCGGGATCTCATCATCGGGCCTTAAGTCAGCAGGCAATTGGGCCTTTGCTGTGTTGAACCCCTCCGTGGGCAACTTGCTCCCTCCGGATATTTCATCTGAAACGAGTACCCGCAAAAAAGGGTCTACCCGTCAAATGTATGGTACCCTAAATCGAATTAAATATTTCAGGTATTTTTTGGTACACAAAGCAGTTTTCGATTGGGTACCCGAAATATCAAAATACCAACAACCGATTACCGAAATATCGACAAACGGTATATCAAAATTCCAAAAAATCTGGGACAATTTGTCCAGGATTATCCGGTATACCAGTTGTCGGTATTTCAGTTTTTTGGGTACTCAAATGGCATTTGGATAGTGATTTGGGTACCCAAAAATGTGGGTATTGCTTGTGGGTGCCAAATCAGGTACCCATTTCAGCTCCCACCCTTGCATCACAGCTATGGCTCTCTCAGGCAATTTGGGGGGTTCTGGCAGCAACAGCAGCAAAAGCACAGCAGGGCAGGCTTCCCAGCTCCTACCGCCCCTAGGAAGCTCCAGCGGCCAAAATGGTGTCTGGGCTTCTTTTGCTCCTGAGGGAGCTGCAGCACGGACATGCACCCAAGTAACCACTTCTGGTGAGAGCCGCCAGGACAGGTGCCCAAAAGTCACATGCAGCTCCCGAGCCACCATTTGCCCACGTCTGCTTCGAAGGATCCACCGAGGATTCCCCTGAAGGTAATTTTCTCCCCCAGTTTTTAACCTTTTTAAATTGGATTGTAAATGGATTTTACTGTGTTTTGTGGAACGCTTCAAGTGCCATACATAATTATTATTGTTTTGTAATTATTATATTATTCTGAAATCCATGGATCTTAAAAAGGTCAGAAGACTCCTCTGGGATCATACAGTCTGACCTCCTGTATACAACAGGCCAGCGAGTGCCCTCCAAGTTACCAGACCAAGCCCATCAAACTAGCATGACTTCCCAAATCACAGTTTGTCCCCAGATCAGGCTCCCCCCGATGCAGAAGTAGGATGGTTGCTTCCTTACCAGACCGATAACGTTCATCTCTGGCTCCCCCAGAGCGCGCTCGGTGATACTTGGAGGAGGACGGTGCTGGAGCTGCAGAGGGAGCAGATGTCTGATTTCGAGGTTCCTTTTGCAAAGCCGTGTCAACCCCTGGGAAACAAAAGGCACAAACTTTTCAAAGACCAGAGGATGAACAATCTAGACCGACGATTCTCAACCTTTTTGTGAGCGAGACCTACCGAAGTGGTTTGGTGTTGTTTTTTTTAAAAAGTCCAGGAACCACCTTTAATAAATCCAGGACCATGAATGGTGCAACAGAAGCAAATGGAGTGTGATCCTGCCAACAACAGGAAGCCAGCATGAAGCCGTGAGAAGCAGGAGGTGGGAGATAGAGAAGCATGGAATATGAAAGGACATTATATCCCTCCTCTCCTTATTCTCCGGGACACAAGCAGCAGAAAGGGATGCGACACAGCTACAGCAAAGCTCATGCCCCCCCACCAACACTGCTCCCATGCTGCCCCCTCACAAAGCCCACTAGCGGGTCCAGACTCACTCTTTGAAAACCATTGCTTTAGACAAGACCTTGCACATAGTGAGACTGTCCAGGGATTTCAGCCTCCAGAGCAGAGACAATTACACCAATGAACTACTTCCTTCCTTGGGTCCCCCTCCTCCGCCCCTCAACACACCAGTCCATAAGACTGTCCTATTCTCTCAGGGAGGGCTGACCAGTACACAGTTCCTGTACAGGCACAACTGGTTCAAAATCACACGTATTATATACACAGGTGTGCTTTGTACCAGCAGCCCAGCAATTATGTCGGTTGCCTGCCCCTCCTGCAAGGAAAACAAGTTCAAACCAGTGGGAGTTTTGTTGGTCAAGCGTGCGTCTTGTGTACACATGTGAAGTGACACTAGAGATTTCCCTTCAGCTCCAGTCTGAACTCAACACCGGAATGCCCACTGTGCCTCTACTAGTTACGACCAACAGCAGCGTGGACAACACACCCTTTCCATGGAGCAACACTATTGCTGTGTGTGTCTGTAAAAAGCTAGTTACGTTGTGCTGTTTAACAAGAGCAAGACACAGGGAGTGGGGACTGGGGGATAGGACTTGGGGGACATGGGTGGGTTTGTAGAGTGGCATTGTTGTGTTTTGTTTTTTGTCTTTGTAAATTGTATTGTAAGCCACCATGAGTCCTGAGAAAAGGCAGGGTATAAATAAATATATAAACAAACCAATATGATAGTGGCACATACTTTGCCAGTACAGGAACTGCATGGAGGCCTATAAACCCCTGCTCTCCACTAAGTCAGAAATGCTGAACTATGTTTTTGGAAGAAAATAATGTCTCATCTATTAGGGACACTGTTATCCATAATGCACAACACGCTTACAAAGAAAGCAGGCTTGATTACTAGGTAAACAAAAGTCCCAATCAGACCAACTGTAACTCATGACATTCTTCAACACAGGCCAGGCAGTCTTACATATGAGAACCTTTTCTACTGCAACACAAAAGAGCTTCTTTTTTTGGGGGGGGGAAGGGGAGAGCCACCTTGCTCTGGGACAAAAATAAAAAACCAGACCGCCACAAAACCACCAGCTTATTTTGAAATAGCTGAATTTATTTTGAGCAGAGATCAAGCAATTGAAATAAAGCTATTTTTATTGATAGGTCACAGAAAAAACAGGAAGGAAATGGATTCTTTCATAAAAGCTGCAAGTCTTGCAGAACTAAAGAAGGGTAAAGTAGTGTGAACGGATTAAACACCAGGAGCTTGAAAAATACTGCGTTTATGGCATGGGGGACTGGTAGATGGGACTCTGGGACATGAGACCTGTTCGCTCCAAGAACTTGGTCAAGTCACTTCACCTCTCCACAAGTAAAACGAGGGGGAGAAACTTGCCGTTTGATGGGAGCTGTGGAAAGTCCCTGTGGACTTAGTGGAGCAACACCCTGGCCACAGCAAGTATCAGATCTTGACATTTATCTACGTGCGAGACATGGGAAATGTTCGTCTTGCTGAAGCTCGCAGACAGCTGCCGCTCTGTCTCTGACACCTTCCCCTTCCCCACAGCCCACTGTGTGCTCTCCCCGCAACAGCCTCTTCCTCCTTCTCCTCCAGCCGGTCAGCACTAAGCACCAGCTTCTACAAACAGCCTATTCCTAACCAATCTCCGCTCAAGGGGCAGGGCTGGTCTTCACAGCACGACTGATGATATGTAGGGGGAAAGGGTTTCTAACCTTTTTTTTTTTTAAGCCAAGTTTTTTGAAAATTAATTCCAGTTCAAAATCTAGGCAATCGCTGCCTTATTTTACCCTCTTTCCTCGGAATTATGATTTGAGGTATGTAATTGCCATGTTAAACATGCGCTGCTCTCAAACGTGCCAACATAATTACCCAAGACTGATCAGTCTACAAACGCAGCGCTGTAATTATAGTTTTCTTCAACTGTTGCTTTAGTTGCTAATTAACAGTCACGTCGGGTATCAGCTCGGTGTTGCGTGAACGGAGGACGACTTACAAGAACTGATCAAGCTGTTTTCTGTAGGCAAATAACAGGCTTCCAAGATTATCAGGAAATCCCCAAAGATAACACATTTATTTGTAGATGATAATAGGATGGGAGACCACAGGATGTGGATGGGAAAATTATGGGTACCAGCCAATTGGGAGAGCGAAATGCATTCACTTCGACTTTGATTCTTGCTTTTGAACACAACCAAGTAAGTACAGAATGAGACACCACATCTGGAATTTCAGTGTTCTAAAACAACAACTAGCAGTAGATCACACGTCCCACCTTAATATTGCCCTTCTGCCAAGGATTTCTAAGCAATTTTTAAAGCTTAGGGTGGAGATGACGCAAGACTCGTGTTCAGGTTTGCAATATCCAATTCCAAAAGACGGTCAATGTAGTACATTCATCCCCATGTCCAATCCCCTTGCACTAACTGTTCAATTACATTAACCTGACTGAAGCTTTTCCCCCTCTTTAATTTTAATTTATTGCCCTTCCCAATAAGACTCAGGGAGGCTTATAACATAAAACATATATAAGCATCTTAAAAGTCACCTTAAAAACCCCACCCCAATCCCACCTGACCATATATCCCTGCCTACCAAACGCCTGGCCAAACAAAACAAAAAACTTTTGACACTCCATTTTGAGAAATATGGAATCCTGTGATCTCAAATGGAGGCAAAGCCAAGTCAAGTACAAGTACATAAAATATTAATCAGGATCATAAAGATAACATAACCCCATTTGGAATCCCAGAGTTTGGGAACTTCTGTACATCCAGCATGAAGGATGGGGAGCAAAGCACGTGCTACCTTAGGGGAACATTGTAGCCTTATTTATCTATTTCCATGGGTGCCACAAAGGGAGGAATGGGGTGCACGTGAACCCCCCCAGCTTCCAACTCTTTAAGCAGAGGACAAGGCCAGACAAGAAAGGGCTCACACCCCCTTCCAACATACCATCTCGCTCAGAAATAGGTGGGCGGGTCCATTGCCACTCCATAAGAACCTAAGCTCTGAAGCTCTTCATTGTCTTCTTGCAAATTTGCCAACAGTCTCACCATTGAAAATACAAACCACATACGGTTTTAACCATTCCCCTTCCACCTCTGATTTCCAGTTTCTGGCAATGACATTTATTGCGCACAAGGTGAGAACTGCGCATGAGTCTCTATACTTTTTCATTATTGATTGCTCCAGAAATGACCCCAAAAAAGGGCCACCTCTGGTCGAATTGGTATTGGAAAACCAGTAAACCCCCTCCATATATCCCCATACCAAACGGATTTTATAACAGGACCACCAGCAGTGAAGGTATGATCCCTCTTCCCCACAGCCATGCCAGCAGGAACCTTGACCCGCCCTACCTGCATGTCTGAATTGAGCTGGCGTTAAATAGTATCGTACGGTTAGCTTCACCTGGGATTCCCTGGCCTCTAATGAGGCTGCGCATGTATTTAAATGATTAATAATCTTCTCTATTTGTGATTCGCTGCATTTCCTATCAAGATCCTGTCCCCATCTTTCTATATAGTTCAGTTCTTTTTTATACAGAGGGATTTTAATGCTCTGTAAATTCTACCTAAGCGACCCGTTACTAGCCGTTTCAAATAGCATTTTTCTATGTTGTGTGGGCTTTTGCTAAAAATTTTAATTTTCCCCGTATTCGTGAAGGCACTCTTCAATTGTAGATATTGATAGGTATCTATTTTGTTTCAAAAGGGATTCCAAATTCTCTCGCTGTATACAAATGCCAACTATGAACAACTGCTCAGCTCTGACAAGCTGCTTCTGGCGGAATTGTGTTCCGAATTATGTCACTGTGTTCTTTTCTGCTAGAATTTTAAGATCTATAGGTGAAAATGGAGAGGCTGTAATTGAGCATTTAGGTTTTTTTATGATTGTTTTCCAATTACGTCATGTTTCCCATGCAAAGGGGTGTTCCCTCCATAATGATCCTTCTATTTGACCCATGTCTAATAAACAATTTTTAAAGCTGTCCACATTTCGACTAACTGCTTCCTGTTGGACCCATTTGCGTTGTGCTAAGTTGTGGTACCAAGATTTAACAGTGCTAAGTGCTGCTGCCTTTTGGTATAGTCTAAGGTCCGAGAGGTTTAAACCCTCCCCCCGCCCCCGCTTCTTTGGATCTCATCAAGGTCTCTGGTTTTATCCTAGATTTTTTGTGGCTCCACACCACGTCTGAGAGCAATTTCTCCGCTTGAACAAAGAACGTTTCAGGTAGGTACGCTGGTAATGCCATGATCGGATTCAATAACTTTGGTAGGGTAAGTTAGTTTTCCCTAACCAGCTACAGGCTAGGTCCTTCCACATTTCTGCTTCTGCTATTATTTTTTGTAATAAACCAGGAAAATTCTCTTTGTGGAGATTTTTAAGGTTTTTGGTTAGGTAGACTCTCAAATATTTAATTTTGTCTTTTTGTTCCGTGAAGGGGACCATACTATCGATGGCTTGAATTTGTGATTCATTTGTACCATCAATCAGGGCATGTGACTTTTCATAGTTAATCTTATAACCAGATATTTGACTAAAGTCATCATTTAAATCAATCAGGACTGGGACCGAGGCCATGGGGTCCGTAAAAAACAACAACATCATGTCGTCGGCAAAGAGGGCTATCTAGGTGGTAGGATATTTAATAGGCAAAAATAACAGTTAGACATCTAACTTCTATTGCAAGTCAATGGCAATTAGGTGCGTGTCATTGTGGCCTCCTCTTCCTCCTCATTTCTATCTTCTCTCATGGCAGGCAAGTGACAGTGCTTTATAGTCACAGATTTTGGAGACAGGTCACTGCCCAGTGGGCTTACAATCTAAGACAGACAAGAAGGAGGGGAACACAGGGAAAGACACACACACTTAATGTATGCATTTATTCATTTATTTTACCAATTTATACCCCACCCCTCCTGCCAAAGCAGCTCAGGGCAGCTAACAAAAGATAAACATACAATGCAAATATAATAAATACAAAATATATAAAAATATAAAACAATACAGTCCACTATAGGGGATGCCAAAGAATAAACAAAAGAAACCCCACCATCCTAACCCTCAACCCCCCAACCTACCTATCTCCCTCACAGAAAGCCTAGAGGAACAGCCAGGTCTTGCATTGTCGTTGAAAGGAGGCGAGGTCCGGGGCCACCCGGGCCTCCACCAGAAGGGAGTTCCACAGCCTCGGTGCGGCCACCAAGAACTCCATAGTCGCCCCGCTGAGTCACTCGGGGGACTTCAAGAAAGGCGCTCCCGGTGGACCGCAGGGGGCCAATCCAGAACTCAGGGGGTGAGGCGATCCCACAGATAGGTGAGGCCCAGGCCCTATAAGGGCTTTATAGGTAAGCACCAACACCTTGAATCGGGCCCAGAAGACTATCGGCAGCCAGTGCAGAGCTTGGAGCACTGGTGTAATGTGCTCACGGTGACCCTTTCCCATTAGGAGACGGGCTGGCACATTCTGCACCAGCTGCAGTGTTCGAACCGTCACCATGGGTAGTCCCACATAGAGCGCATTACAACAGTCTAGTCTTGAGGTGATAAAGCATGGATGACAGTGGCCAGGTCAGAGTCCAAGACATATGGCCAAAGCCATCGCACCAGATGTAATTGATGAAACGTGCTCCTTGGCACAGCCCCCACCTGGAGATCCAGGTGGAGCTGGGAATCGAGGAGCACTCCCAGACTACAAACCTTGGGAACCAGTGGGGGCGAACCCCATCAATGACAGGGGATGCCACACCCACCAGCTTACCCACTGACATCACCTCCATCTTTGGGATTCAGCTTCAGTCAACTCGCCCTCATCCAGTCCCCCATCAGCCGCCAAACATTGAGCAAGCACCGAGACTGCCGGGTCCGGGTCGGATGAAACAGAGAGGACGAGTTGGATGTCATCAGCATATTGATGACACCGAACTCCAAACCATCTCGTGACTTCGCCCAGCAGCTGCATATACACATTAAACAGGAGAGGGGACAAGACGGAACCCTGTGGAACTCCACACAAGAGGTCCCGGGGAGATGAAGAACAGTCTCCGAGCATCACCTGCTGAGTTCTTGCAGCCAGGAAAGAGCGGAAACATTCAAGAACAATTCCACCCACCCCGGCTCGATCCCACAGGTAAGTCACCAACATCTCATGGTCAACGGTATCAAAAGCAGTAGACAGATCTAACAAAATCAGCAGGGTCAACTGACCCTGATCCAATTCCCAGCAGAGGTCGTCGACCAAGGCCACAACTGCAATCTCAATGCCATAACCCGGACTGCGAGGAATCCAGAAAACCGACATGGTCCAGATGCCCCTGCAGCTGCCGAGCCACTACCCATTCAATAACCTTCCCTAAAAAGGGAAGGTTAGAGACTGGCCGATAGCTGGCAACTGAATCAATGTCAAGTGATGTTTTTTGAGCAGAGGCCCCACCACAGCCTCTTTGAGGCAGCTGCTCTCCTGTCAGGGCAGCCTTGAACCCCCAGCCTTGGGACTTGAATGGGGCAGTCTTTGCTCCTGTACCACTGGCTGGTCTCTGTAGGAGTTGGCTTCCCTCCCTACTCTGGTATTCTCTCTCTCGCTCTGTCCCACTCACACCTGTTAGAGGGCGTGGACGCACCTGCCACCGCCCAACTGGCTCTCTGCACTATTTAGGTGCAGAGCTTCTGTTAATCTGTCCCTCACTCTTGCTCTGCCCAGAGCTATTGCTGTACCCCTCTAGCTTGTGCTCTGCTCGCACTTCTGCTTTGGGTCAGTGTTCTGTGTTCTGTTAACCCCGTTGTGTTCCTTGTGTGAGTAGCACTTCCCCTCCTTGCTGTTGCTTGTATTTCTTGTTCTCTTTGTGTGTTGAGGCACTTCTTGTCCGGCTCTCTTGTCCCCTTAGTCTTCCGTGTGTATTCTGCTTTGTATCGTTCTTGCACTTTGTCTTGTCTCCCTCATGTCCTGAGTTCCTCACATTGTGCCTTGTTCTCTATTGGTCTATCCTTCTATCACCTGTATTTGTCAAGTCCTGCGTTTGTTCCTTGTTCCATCCTAGAACCCTGTTGCTCCCCCAGCTCTGGTTTCCCAGCTCCCTGTTGCTGGTTCCCTAGTTGCTCTCTGTTGCTCTGGTTCCCCAGCTCCCGAGATCCCTGTCTCTGCTTCCCCAGCTCCCTGGCGCTCCCCCAGCTCTGCTTCCCCAGCTCCCTGGCGCTCCCCCAGCTCTGCTTCCCCAGCTCCCTGTCGCTCCCCCAGCTCTGCTTCCCCAGCTCCCTGTCGCTCCCCCAGCTCTGCTTCCCCAGCTCCCTGTCGCTCCCCCAGCTCTGCTTCCCCAGCTCCCTGTCGCTCCCCCAGCTCTGCTTCCCCAGCTCCCTGTCGCTCCCCCAGCTCTGCTTCCCCAGCTCCCTGTCGCTCCCCCAGCTCTGCTTCCCCAGCTCCCTGTCGCTCCCCCAGCTCTGCTTCCCCAGCTCCCTGTCGCTCCCCCAGCTCTGCTTCCCCAGCTCCCTGTCGCTCCCCCAGCTCTGCTTCCCCAGCTCCCTGTCGCTCCCCCAGCTCTGGTTCCCCAGTTCCCTGTCGCTCCCCCAGCTCTGGTTCTCCAGCTCCCTGTCACTCCCCCAGCTCTGCTTCCCCAGCTCCCTGTCGCTCCCCCAGCTCTGCTTCCCCAGCTCCCTGTCGCTCCCCCAGCTCTGCTTCCCCAGCTCCCTGTCGCTCCCCCAGCTCTGCTTCCCCAGCTCCCTGTCGCTCCCCCAGCTCTGCTTCCCCAGCTCCCTGTCGCTCCCCCAGCTCTGGTTCCCCAGCTCCCTGTCGCTCCCCCAGCTCTGGTTCCCCAGCTCCCTGTCGCTCCCCCAGCTCTGGTTCCCCAGTTCCCTGTCGCTCCCCCAGCTCTGCTTCCCCAGCTCCCTGTCACTCCCCCAGCTCTGCTTCCCCAGCTCCCTGTCGCTCCCCCAGCTCTGGTTCTCCAGCTCCCTGTCACTCCCCCAGCTCTGCTTCCCCAGCTCCTTGTTGCTGGTTCCCCAGTTCCCTGTCACTCCCCCAGCTCTGGTTCCCCAGCTCCCTGTCACTCCCCCAGCTCTGGTTCCCCAACTCCTTGTTGCTGGTTCCCCAGCACCCTGTTGCTCCCCAGTTCCCTGTCCCTTGACCTCGATGATGAGCCATAAGCTTTCTTTGGCCAGCTTGTCTGGCTCTTATGCTGAGCATTCAGTCGCCCTGGTATCCGAGAACGGTTGAGAGGTTTCCTTGTTGGATCTGTGGGACATCCCCTGTTCCCTTCAACCCTTTCCCCTCCTACTTGCCCTTCTCTTCTCCCCTTTCCTTGGCTCCTGGCCCCGGAGCCTGACACCTCCTGAAGGGAGGCATTGACCACCCCCCACCAGCAATGGCCCCAACATCTCCCAGGTGGCCTTAACCAGCCAGGACGGGAACGGATCTAATTCACAAGAGGTGGCTCTCATCGCCCCACATCGGCGGGCGACACCCACTGAAATCGATCCCACGAAACCAGACAAGACGGAGATTCCCATTCTACAGATGAGCGACTGAGGCTGAGAAGTTGTGACTTGCCCAAGGCCACCCAGTGAGTTCACTGGCTGGAGTGATATTCGAAACCTGGTCTCCCAGGTCCAAGTCCAGCACCTTATCCACTACACCACACTGGCCGTTGAAAAACTTCCCAAGACATTGTTACTAGGACTCCTGGGTTCCATTCGCGACTCTGTCACTGATTCACTATGTGGTCTTGACCAAATCAGAGTATCTGTGCCTCATTTTCCCCTAGGGAGGGGCACCTACCCCAAGAGGATGGCGTGAGACTTGGGGGAAGATGTATGCGCATGTACGTGTGTAGTTCTGAGTCCCCGACATGTACAGTGCTACAGAAATAACAAGCAAACTTAGCTTCAGTATGCAAGTCTCCCAAGACAGAACTTACAAACCCAGCTCCTACCGACAGGCACTGACGTTCCTGTATTTTCCACAACAACAGGGTCAACACTGCACCAGCAGAAACTGGATACAAAGATTTTAAAAATTAAGCGTGGTCAGCTCAAGGGCACTGTGTGTACACGTCTGCCCTGGAAGACATAGGGACACCACGATCCCCACACTGGAGACCTCAAGCTAAATCAGCATTAGATGCTTCCCCTCGTTCATGCGGCAATAGCTACTTTCCGTAAGATTTTGGCCTTTCAGGGTCGATGATGTCAGATACTCTGGCTTCACTGGGTGCCCTTGACTACACGCAGTGGAGATATCCCCAAGCTAAGTGTTTGGGGACAAGAGCAGGGCATAATTTACCCTTGCTCTGTAGCAGCCACATGAACAGTTTTACCCCTGGATAAAATAACCTCAACATTTTGTGTAAACAAGCCCCAAGGGAGAGACACTGGTGCTTCTGAATATCTAAACTGAAAACATGAAGGGAGAGTATCTTTTTTTGTTTTTTTTAAAATTGTTTTAATTTGTTCCTCCAGACATTTTAAATATGTATTCATTTTTTTTAAAAAGGATGAAACCACACACTTTAAATACTGACTTTCTGATTTGTTACTTATATGCATTATTGCAATTGGGTGAGGTTTACGTAGAAAGTCAGCGTGATGCCCCATTCAAAATCAAAACTGCTGCACTAAGGGTGCCTTAGAACCACCACAGCTGCACCAGGACCTGTAACTCCCTCACCCTAACCCTACCCCCAAAAGGGGTTGAGAGCCAATGATCTAGGCCACTTGAGCAAAAGTGATTCCCTTACTTAGGCACAGCAACCTGAATGGGGCGTCACACTAAGCTTTGTATGCAAACATCACCAAATGACAGAAGTGTACGATGCCACAAATCATCATGGAAAACACACGACCGACCGAACCCCTCCTGTTGAAGCATCCAGATGCCTCGGGTGGAACAGTTTCACCGATGCAACAAGTCAGCCACTGACGTTACGTTTCTTAAGCACTGCAACAGGCGGCCGTGCAACGCAAGATCAAAATCCCTTGTCGAGCCTCCGCTCACCCTGCTAGAATGCTGTGGGGTTGAGTAACCTGCCCAAGTGACCAGCGTGAACCAATGCCAAGATGATCAATGAAAAGGCAGCTGGCAAGAACCTTTGCAAGTATTTTGCTACCCAGATTAATTAACAAAAGAGGGTGGTTTGATACTCAGCCTCTCAGGGTTCTGGCCCTTGGACGACACACAATACACCACACATTCTGGGAGGTTTCTCTCGTCCAGAAAACTGACATATCTGCGGGACTTGGTGAGGAAAGAAATGATCAAATTAAGGCCATCTGGACCTGGGCCCCTACCACCAGAAGATCTGCTACAATGGCATCCGTGCCAAAACTGGCTCGCTGTGTGTACTTCTTCTGCAGGAATGTTTAAAATTTTAATGACCAGAAGGCAGCAACAACTATAGCAGAATTGATTAAACTAGGCCAAACACTGTATTAGTTACAAAGCAAAACAAGGCTTTGTGGCTTACTTGTATAAATGTTGTTGGGTTTCTACACAAAACACCTGTCCCTCTTCCAGCTTCCTAACACAGGGGTCTCCATTATACTTGGTCACGGCAACAGCAGGTTTTGCCACAGAACCAAAGCAGTCACGGAACATATCGGCGGCGTTCATGAGGCAGACCCGCAGAGCAGCCAACACCACGGTGCACATGTCTGTTCAATACTGCCACCCTGCCGTGTGATTTTGATCAGCCAGGCTGCAACTCACCACACTCAATCACTTGACGAAATCGACCAAGCTCCCATTATCCTGGTCAATATCACCCTGGCGGAAGTGACCTTAGACTGAAATTGACTAGGGTAAGGGAACACAGTCAGTTTCATTAAGGGATTAAGTGCAGCCTGTCTACCTCACTGGACAACTGACCAACAGGAACAGGAACTGCTTCTCCACATGATGACATAACAGTAATGCTGGCTGATTCCCAGTGTTCAGCATAATGTGCAGAGCCACCCACTGACCTGTAGGTCCAAAGTTCTCAAGCTGGAGGGGCAGGCCACCCAGGGGAGGCATAGAAAATATTCTTTTTTGCGGGGGGGGCACACGAGAAGGCCCTCTCATGGAAACCATCTAGCTTCACACTCTCACTGAGCTAGGGGGAATCTCCAAAAGGGTAGGGTGGCAAAGAGGGGAACAGGAGAGAAGAGAGTTAAAGAACAAAGACGAGGAAGAGGGAAGCATTCGGAGGGTGTGACTGGGGAAAGGAAGAGGGAACCAAGATGTATGTGGAGGGTAGAGGCCTCAACTACAAGCAGAAGTGGGAGTGAGGGGGGCACAGTTTTACAAAGTTTGAGAACCCCTGTTTTAGACCCTGATCCGGGCAACGCAGGGGGGCACCTCCTGAGTAGAACGCCAAAGGGGTTCTGGGGAAGTGTAGTAATTTCCCATCTATATCTTCATTGCAGGGCTGATTAATTCCACTCTAAGCTTTTCAGGCAGGGAATGAACCCTGTGCTGCATACTGTGCCCAGCATTCATGGCAGTCTTAAAGGAACAAACATGTCCCGTGCCAACCTACTCTGCCTGTATCTAGTTCAGTTTCAGCTCTGACTTTATTCCATTTGCCAACAGAAGCTGGCCCAATAAAAGGGATCATCTTAATTACTCTGCCCCTCATGCGTGGGACCAGCATGGCAACAAAGCTCTATATCAGGTTGAGGGAGCTTTTCCCTCCAACAGGGGCCACTTCAAAAATTAGTCCAAGCTCCGACGGCCCACGCAGAAGAGGAGGGTTCAGATCATGGATCTGTGCCATGGACCTATCCCCTGTCTGCTGGAGAGGGCGGGGCTTCAGATTTCCACCTGATCTCTGCAATCCACTTTTAACTTTCAGTACATTTCAACATGGGCCCTTTTCACACAGACACGCTAACACGGATAAAATGGGGGTTGCATTTTATTATACATGTTGCAGGGCACCCATAGAGCACACCTGCAGCCTTTTATGCGTGTTAGAGCGCCGGGGGGAAAAGGACCACAGATTAAATTCCTTGCTTCCAAGGCACAAGCACATCCAACACATCCATCATCCGCGGAGCAGGCTCATTAATCATTCATTTATATAACACCTGATCAACCTCTGGTATTGCTAGTGTAATGTTATGTTTAGTTCTTTTGTATTTTTAGTTTTTATTCCCACAGTTACAATTCTTATATTTGATTTTTAAAAAAATTTCTTCTAAACCAGTTGTGTTACTACAGGTAACTAAAGGTAGTGGTGTATATGCATAAAGCATACCTTTAGTGTACAGGTAACTAAAGGCATGCTGTATATTTGGATAGTATCATAATAATTGTGTTCCTGACACCTTTACCAATAAAGTTGAATGTATTTTTTTTAAAAACCCAAAAAACTACACCACCACATCAAGCTTTTTGTTTAAATGATGTGAGCGGGTAACAACAGGCAGGAGTAAGACCCACAGCACAAAGTGCATAAGATATCTGGGGGAGGGGTGGGATGCTCGCATTGACTGTAAATCTCGCCGTTGTTCAGTGCTCCCACAAACCTAGCTGAAGTTGGCTAAGCCTGGCAGATGTGAGGTGACTTTATTTAGCGTCCCCTTCAGAATAATCCTGCTGTAGCTGCAGTTTCCACTGGCAGGATCTGGGAACGCATAGGCAGCATGACGGCAGTATTTTGCAGGGTTTTTTATAGAATGTCATTGAAGTTTTAATTGCCATTAAGATTTTAACTGAGTGTGCAGATCACCCCACTCCGATCGGCAGGCAGGGAAGCACTTTACAAATAAAACGATTCATACGCAAAACAGATATTGGTAAACGGAAACCATACATAAGCAATGAATGACAAGACAGCCATGACAATGCTTCCATCTAGAATAAAAGCCAGGGACCCAGGGGAAGCAGCAATGGGAAGGGGCAAAATTAGTTAGCCTGATTATGTCTACGGTGCTGATTGTGTGTGTTCAAAGAGATATATTCTTTTAAATCTATCTCCAAGCCTGCAAAATGGTGCAAGCAAAGCAAGCTGCCATACCTGACCAGCGTAGGTCAGTCTGAACACCCTCTCCCGGAAGCAAGGGTCACCCCAAGATTGTTGCTCCCTCCTGCCCTCTCCGCTGCAAGCTCACAGGCTGCAAACTTAGTCATGTGAGTTCCTGCAACACAAGCCAGGATGGCATCCAGGAGAATGCTCACTGTTATGCACTGTGTGAAAGAAGGGGATCAGTATTTTGGGTGATTTCGATGACTCCAGGACAGAGGAATAGAATCCTCTGGATCAGCATTTTGGAACAATCACTGCCAAGCTTGGCTCAGCCTCCATGACCCATCTAGCCCAGCTTGCCACCTCTGCTAGTGGCAGGACCCTCCGGTGCCTCAGAGCAATGTGCAAAATCTCTGGCCCAAAATATGGAAAAATCTGCTCTTCATGAAGGTCTCACCGCCATCCTAACAGCTGAGAATTGGATTTAGCCCTCAGGCAGGTGGTTTCATATCCCCCTATTAGTTCTGAGGTTTCTTCTCTCAGACACATGACCATTCTTCCTGGGATCTTACCTAACTCCCTGTTTCACCTGTGGCAATCCAAATAGAATATTAGGAATTATTCGGAAATTGATAAGAGAATAAAACAGAAAATATAATGCTGCTATATAAATCTATGGTGCGATCACACCTTGGATTTGTGTGCAGTTCTGGCTGCCCCATCTTAAAAAAAAAAAAAAAACAACGACTCAGTAGAACTGGAATAGGTACAGAAAAGGGCAACACAAATGATCAAGAGTATGAAATGGCTCCCGTACGAGGAAAGGCTTGATAGGTTAGGGCCCCTCAGCTTGGAAAAGAGACGATAGAGAGAGTAGGATAAAAGTTTATAAAATCATGAGTGGTGTGGAAAAAGTAAATATGGAGCTGCTGTTTACTTTCTCAAATACTAATAGAATTAGGGGACGCTCAATTAAACCAACTGGCATTAAATTTAAAACAAATGAAAGAAGATATTTTTCACACAACTTACAATTAGCTTTTGGAATTTGTTGCTAGAGGAGGTGATCAAGGCCAGCAGCATAGCTGGGTTAAGGATGGGATACGTTCTTGGAGGATGTTTGTGCTATTAGCCAAGTGGGAGTGAAAGGCAGGGGAATGGATCACTACATTGTGACCTGTTGGGTACTTCTCCCAAGCGACCAAGAACGGCTACTGTTGGAGACAGGATGTTGGGCTCAATGGACCATTTATTTGACCCAGTATGCCACTTCTTGCATTCTTAATTGGGTCACAATCCTGAATCTAGTGAGGGACGCTGTAGGCCAAACTCCCTACACCAGCTCTGCCACCTAGCGCAAGAATCTAATTACTATTAATTATTATTATTATTAAGTATTTGTACAGCACCAGCAATGGACCCGGCATTTTACAGCTATTGAAAGTAGACAGGGTCGCTGCCCTAGGGGACTTACAATCTAAGAGAGATGAGGGAGAGGAGACGGGGGGCAACAGAGGGAGAGACGAGAATACATTCATGACTGCGTGAGGTTGCAGGTACATGTGCACAAGTGGAAGGTGATGTTGGAAAAATCAGGAAGGGGACTAAGGAGATGAGGAACCGGGGAAGGTCTGACAGAAGAAGTAGGTTTTCAGGAGGGATTTGAAGGTTGGGAGGGAGTTCCAGGCATGGACTGAGGGCAAATTATGCAAGTATGTAAATTATGCAAATTAGGTCCCGCACGAAGACTTCACACATGGTCCCACAAACCCTGGGGCCAGTCCTGAATGGGCAGCAGCAAAGGTGGGAGAACAGGTGAATAAGCTTTGAGGAGCAGGCGAGTTATGAGCAGGCAACAGACTAAGGATAGACAGGACGGTGGCTGACGGCGGCCCCTGGTGAATCGATGAGAGACACCTATAGTGCAGACCTGCAGATCAATTCTAGTGGCATGCGAGAGGGAGCTCTCACGCTCTTCCCGTGCGAGACAGCAGGTAAGCAAGCTGCTCAGGAAGCAAGAGGGAAATGAACTCTTACAAGTACCGAGGTTTGCTTGTTTTTATTTATCCAGCATAACCGTGAAATGTGTCAGACCGTCAGGAGAGGAGAGTGCTGCCTAAGCCACTCTCTGCTATTTCTTATTAGAGGAGTGCTGAGGAGCCCCATTCACAGAGCTGTACCCCAATCTAAATACATGTTACAGGGAGGACGGTGACTTATACATCACACAAAAACACACACACAAAAAGCCACAACCACCATGGGAACAATTGCCTAGAGAAAAAAAGAAGTTTATGCTGCTTTAACAAAGAAACCTATAGTGGGTGGCTATTTAGACCCCGGGAAGGCAATGGGATCTGCCACTGAAGAAGCCAAGCCTGGCCCTATAAACTATTAGGACATGAAAGGGATGCTATTCTTTCCACTTGAGATCTGGCAGAGGTAAATTCCAAGCTAATAATACCTTAAGGTGCAACCGTGGTTTCCGAGCATCCTGCCAATGTTAATAGCTCGATAACAAAAAATGACTGCAAAGGAGCCAGCACAAAGTTGGCTAGGCAAAGAAATAGAGGATCACTTAGAGAGTCATGGAAAAACGCCTGGCAGGGGCACAGGAAGCTACAAACACATCACACTGATGCAACGGGAGTCCGTTCTTGCCCTGACCTACAGGAATCCAAACCCACCGGCTCACGTTTCTCTTAGACACAATAGCACGCGCCAAACAGGAAATCAGAGACTGCGCACGGCTTACAGTATCCTCTTTATGGTTCAGGCCAGTGACTGTCTCATGACTCAATGGTGAGTTCCAGGAGGGTCCAAGATGAGTAGCAGAGGTAGAAACAGAGCCGGGTGAGGTAGCCGGAGCTAAGGCTGCAGCGGGGACAGGGAGGCGGTGCACGCTAGAGATGTGAAGGCCTGGGAAAAAACTGGGGGGGGGGGGACGTTTTTTTCCGAGGCCTTTTTTGTTTTTTTTCCGAAAAATTGGAAAAACTGAAAATATTTGGAAAAAATAATAAAAACCCTCATGAAATATGTTTTTGAATGATGAATAAAATGTTTAAGACAAGGTGTTCTTGTATTGCTATCCTTTACTCCCTGCAAAACGTGTTGATGGTTCCTTCTATTTTCAACTTTAATTTTTGCCTGCTTCTCATATACTGGCAAAACCTAAGAGATGCTGGAGTTCAGAAGCTTGTAGCTCCATTTGTAACAAAAATTAAAAACATTTTAAAGTAAAAACGAGTAAATTTGTCATTATTGTCTGAATAAACTATACTATTAAATTTAATAAATATACCAAACATGATAATTTCATGAGCGAACAAAGTTATACATAATACATTTTATGTTCTTAAAGTAGCAACGTGAATTTAGATTGTAAAGGGTGCTAAGAAAATAAGTTTTGCATATATTTCAATTTTTCCCCAAATGTCCGTTTTTCCCTGAAAAAAAAAAATGAAAAAACACTGGCTTTTTTCCGTGGCTTCAAAATTTCCAGAAATTTTACATCTCTAGGTACACCAAAGCTCACTCGGGCAATCCCACTCTCAGCCCCCCAGTATTTATTGAGCAGCTTGTGTGGGGCCATCTGCCCCGCCCCCCACACCTTCTGCCCTCTCTGCCAGTGGAGAGGCCAGAGTCTGGCTGGGGTTCCAGGAGGAGAGGCGGCTGCTCTTCATCTCTCTCTCTCCTGGATCCACACAGCCTGCTGGATTCTGTGCTGAAGATTGACTGTTCAGCAAGCATCAGCCTGCCCTTCATCCCTGCTGGGACTTGTGCGCTCTCAAACCCAGGCGAGTCCTGGATTTTTTTTAAAGTATTTTTTTCGTGGGTCTTGTCCACAGAAAGGTTGAGAGCCAATGCTCTAGGGTGCTTTCCATTTCATGTGCGACTCGCACATCCTCACCTCTTTTTAAAATGCACACTTTGCCACGATTTGTAGCCACAAAAAAGCATTCGAGCCAAGCACACGTGTCCATCTACAGACCCTATTGCAAACTATACCACGGCCCCTCCTGCCCACTGAAGATCCCTAGTCAAACACACATGAGCAGGGCTATCTGCTCTGAAAGACAGTTTGCATTTTAAACAGCGGCTGCAGAGGCTCTCTCTGAAGATCAGCACCTTATTGATTTTTAATTCCTGTACTTCATTATTCAGCCTGGATAAAATCCTTGGTTTGTGAAATAAAATGAGCACCCAATCTGCCCAGCTTCTGTCATCAGCTCTGCCGAGAAACCCACACGCCGTTATGGGCCCAAAGAGCTCAGGAGAGGGGATTAACTCCCAAGAACCATTATTTATTTACAGGTCCTGGAAAGCTTGCTCTCCACAGTGATGGAGCATACGCTATGATGCAGCTTTGTGAGGTTTAAACATAGCGAGGCACACATAGTAAAATTTAGGCTGCTAGGTTAATTCTGGAAAAGGGCCTGTCAGGTTCCTCAGTTATTCTCTCCTAGTGGTCCCAAAGCTGCAAGATGCCAAGAGCCTCCTTTACTTCCAAGCTGATGCCAGCTCCCTCACGGCTGGGTGCTAATTTGTTTACAATTTATACCAAGAGAGTTCCATGCCATCAGCACAGATGATAATTTGACCACGTCCTTGTACGCACTGGGGAGATGCAAAGCGAATCCTTTGTCAAGAACAGTCAAATATTTACCAGACCAGCTGGGAGGCTCAGCAAATGCTGGCTTGTTTTGTTTTCTAAAAAAGTCTCCATAACCTCTTTCTGTCCCTCTGCCCTCCTCACTTTCAACATAGCAGTTTTGCATTTTAAAAGTATCTTCTCAAAATTTAAAGCAATTTTGCTTCTGCACATTAAAAGCTCACCCCCCGAAAACCACAAAAAAACACCCAAACCCCCCACCTTCTGCCTAATCTGGTCAACGAGTAAGAAAGTAAGAGGATCTGCGTGTGTTAAACCTCACTCTTGCCTACACAACCCCCAGGCCATTCTCACAAGAAAAACCTTTCAGGTTAAGTCACCAACGCTGGAACATTCCCAGAATGGAAGAAAATCCATTTCTTACACCAAGGCTTTTTATAGCATGTCTACAGAACGTGTCGCATGTCCCCGCACAGCCTCCCCTACAGAGTTATTTTTCCTCATCCACTCCCACCCAAATCACTGCATCATCTCATATACACCTGTCCTGCATTTGCTCAGTCTATAGTTCTGGCATGGTACATGCCTGAGAAGGTCCCGAAAGGTGGCATAATATCACAAGCTACAGTTTGTCCAATAAACGAGATCACGTAAACTAGTGTCTCCATCTGTTTGGTTAAAAAAAATAAGCAGGGGGGGGGGGCGATACATTCCAGCGGACGCTTTTTGTAATAAAAATAAATAAATCAATTTTTGGGAAAAAGTTATTTTCCCACTAAAAAGCTACAGGATGGAAATGACAAGCAACTCTAGCAATAATGGTTACGTTCGCTGGCCAAGTACTTGGAGAGCAAAGGATGAAAAGCACTTAAATGCAAAGCACGCTATAACAGTGATGCTTAAGGGCACTTGCTTTTCCCCTAGAAGAGTCAGAAAGGAATTGCCTCTCCCACTTTATAGGAGAGCTGGTGCATTAAAAGGTGGTTCTTAAGCATCAAGGATTGGCCTACTCCCAGAGAGCAAATATTGGGCCTCTAATAGGCCAACAGGCTGATGCAGTACCGCAACTCTTGTGTTCCAGAGCAGTACACAGACAGTACATGAACTATTTTGCAACACAAAAATATGGGGGTGGGGAATCGCTCTTCACATGCAGATGTTGGTTTTGCTTGCAGATCTGCTTGTTTCCCACAAACACTGTCAAGGGGAAGGCTCTAGGAGACTCAAACACATGCTTGACAGACATTTCATGGAAATTCACACACACACACCCTTCCAAAAAAGGTTTCTTGAATAGTACTTGGATGTCTCGTCGCTAATTCAAGCTTAATATGACCAAGACCAAACTCCTCATCTTTCCCCCAAAACATTCTGGCTGTCAGAAGTCAGTGTGACTCTAGAGGAGGTTCTGGAGCAAACTGACAAACTAAATACTAACAAATCACCAGGACTAGATGGTATTCAAATCCCCTGAGTTCTGAAGGAACTCAAATATCAAATTGCAGACCTACTGTTAGTAATGCCTGCGTAACCTATCGCTAAAATCTGCCACTGTACCTGAGGACTGGAAGGTGGCAAATGTAACCCTGATATTTAAAAAGAGATCCAGAGGCGATCCTGGAAGCGACAGATCAGTAAACTTGATGTCTCTGCCAGGCAAAATGGTGGAAACTATCATTAAGAAGATAATCAATGGGCATGTTGATAAACATGGCTTAATGGGGAAGAGCCAACATGGATTTAGCAAAGCTAAGTCATGCCTCACTAATCTGTTAGAATTCTTTGAGGGAGTAAAATACCTATGTGGACAAGGGAGACCCGGTAGCTCTAGCGTACCGGGATTTCCAGAAAGCATTTGATAAGATCCTACATAAAAGACTGTTAAGAAAATTAAAAAGTCATGGGACAGGAGGTAGTGTCTTACTATGGGTCGGTAACTGGTTAAAAGATCGGAAGCAAAGAGTAGGACTGAATGGTCAGTTTTAACAATGGACAGATGTAAAAAGTGGTGTGCCTCAGGGATCTGTATTGGGACCGGTGCTGTTTAATGTTGTTATTATTATTAACAAACATTTATATAGCGCCAGCAGTGTACCTGGCACTTTACAAAGTAATAAATTCATTAATGATCTGGAAAAGGGTGTTAAGAGTGACGGGATCAAATTTTCAGATGACACTAAGTTATTCAAGGCAGTTAAAACACAAGCAGACTGTGAAAAACTGCAACAGGATTTTATGAGACTGGGTTCCGAGCAGGGCATCTAAATGGCAGATGAGATTTAATGTGGACAAGCGCAAAGTGATGCACTTAGGCAAAAATAATCCAAACTNTAAGCTGTAGGGCACGGACCGCGTCTATTCAATTATGCTGTAAAGCGCCAGGTACATTGCTAGCGCTATATAATCTTTGATGATAATAACAACAACAAGAGCTGGGTAAGTTCTTGGAGGATAGGTCCAAATTACTAGTCAAGTAGCTCAGGGGGACACAACGTCTACTGTCGGGAGCTGAAAGTGACCAGCAGGGAAGAGATCACTCCATTATGATGTGAACACAGGGTAGCCACTGTCAGGCAGGATGCTGGGCTCAATGGACCATTGGTCTGACCCAATATGGCACTTATGTTTTCATGAGTCTCCCTGCGCAGTATGGCCTGGGAATTTGGCAGGGGCTATGATAAAGGAGCTCTTGAATTCTAATCCTGGCCATGGCAAACCATGTAAGTTACTTGTGCCTCATTTCCCCAAACAGCAGGGAAATTGAGTTATCGCCCTTATCCATGGGGAATATGAGCACCAGCTTATGTTGGGCTAGTGCTTGTGGACTGATCAATGTTGCTATCACTGTCTGTGAGAAATCTATTTTATCTTCATTGCAATAGGGCAGGGGTGGGGAACCTCAGGCCCGGGGGCCAAATGTGGCCATTGGCAAGTTTTTATGTGGCCCCTTTCCAGTGCTTGGATCTGCCCCCTGGATCGAATCTCTACCCCCAAGCACTGAAAAAATGAGCTCAGCACAATGGGGCAGAGAGGAGGGGATGCACACTAGGGTAGGGGACAGATCCACGGCACAGACCCATGATCTGGGTCCTCCTTTTCTTGAATAGACCTGTTAAGCCCCTCCACTCCCAACCTGTACGTGGCCCCTCGGAGCTCGTACTAATTTTCAATGGGGCCCCCAGGACAAAAAAGGCTCCCCACCCCTGCAATAGGGGAAAATACATCAGCGCCTCCTTCCACACTGTGAGGCCTCCAGTCATAAGCCACTGCTGTAAGTGGAATGAATTGAAACAGGGTCAAATTAGGGTGGAGAATTGATTAATTATCTCAGTTTCCTTAAACTATGCATATTTTTATCCTCCTTTTATGTTTGTAAGAGTTTTATATTTATATTGCATATGGTTTTAGACTGTAAGCCGCTTCGAGTGGCTGTGCAGGAGGGGCGGGGTATAACATTTTTTATAAATAAATACATAAATATTTATGCAAAAGGTTTAGAACCCCTTATACATTCAACTCGTTCTTGACATTTTGCACTTGTAGAGAGAGGTAAGGATTTGACTAACACAAACTTGCAGTTAGTGAGACACAATAGGGCTGGTGGTTAAGGTAATCAAGTCTGTCTTCTCTTCATCTCCATACACTGCCATTAACAAGGATGTTATCTCTGGAGACACATAAATCCAGAGTTTCTCCAAGGCTCGTCTTTCGTCTTTACTAATCCTACAGGGGAGCCTCTTGCACCCCCGCCCTAATAAGATTGAGCCCCTAATATAGTCCATGGCCTGTGGTGACCTATTTATTTATTTATTTCACAGATTTTTGTTAATCCCGTCCCTCCTAGCAAAAAGCAGCTCGGGGCAGCTTTTCTAAAAAGGTTACATGACTATATTATCTCAAATAGCCTATAATTAGAAGGTATAATCCCTATTCCATTATGATATCTCTGAGCTTTAACATATCTTAAATTAAATTTTATCTTTATGTAGGGTTTTTTTTTTAAAAAAAGAATCTTAAAAAATAATAAATTTAAAGGTCTGATTTAAATCATTTTTATCCACCCTGTTTTTCAAACCAAACGTGCGTGTAAAGTAGCAGGCTTAAAGATGCACTAGTGTGTAGTTACTGACTGAAGCACACTGGAACTCCAAAGACCAGAGCAAATCTGGGAGGAGAGGCATCTTGAAGTTGTGAAGGCCAAAAAAAAGGCACTCAAGCCCAAAGCATGCTGAGACACAACCCATGCCATCGGCTTTCTGGAGCCACATTCTGAGGTTAAACCGAAATAACGACTTTGATTTAATTAAAGCATAGTAACTACTCCACTTGAGTAGCGTTGAGACAAATCATGTAAATCGAAGCAGTACCTGGGGGAAATTCCCCCCAGTGAAAGACAATGATTAACGAACCGTGGTTGCCACCCTCACACAGATACAGTTGCTTCAAAATACAAACCAAATGGGCGTACGTACTCCTGATTTTTCAGGAGTACATCTCTTATCCTGAACATCATCAGTTTAGTGGCTCTGTTCATAAGAACACTTCAGGAGTAAAGGTGAAGTAAGGCCCAATCAACTACACTGAATTAAGTGTTCATCCAAACGCAGTCAGGGGGTGGGGGTGTCTGCTGGGACTGAAAACAATGTCCAGTCACTTCAACACACAAAGGGTGTTTTCAGACGTGATGGGGCCGGTTGGCCCCGACATGAAAACAATAAAGTCATCCCCCACCGGGACGACCCCGTCACGCCCTAAACAGACGTGCCGGGGGATCCCGGCGGGGAATTGGGGAGGGGGCGGGGCCACGCGGCGCAACGTGCGGCCGCATGGCCCTGCCCCCTCCACGNGCAGAGCGCTTTACATAGACTAATAAACATAATTTTAAATCCTCAAAACAACCCTGTGAGGTAGCTTAGGCTGAGAGAATATTGTGACTGGTCCAAGGTGGCCTAGTGAGTTTCTGGGTAAGGCAAGACTTGAACCAGGGTCCTGCCCTACCTCCCAGTCCAAGTACTGTTGTTATTAACAAGTACAACTACAACTACAACTACTAATAATAATAAGTCCCGGGAAAGGAAGGAGGAGGAATTGAACATGCTGTAGAGAAAGCTTTTGACAGCCATCAGGGCTCGGTGAATGTCTTTGTTCACTGAGAGAGGATGCCTCTGCTCTGTCCTTAGGAATCGATTACATAATGCATCATTTTGAAAAGCGAGAAGACGCAGCCAAGAGTGCGAGAAGGCTGCTAATTTTGGCAGCAAGGTTTTCATGCATCTGTGCTCTCTGGGCCAAGGAACTCTGGATGCCTTGCCAGCTTTGCAGCAATCCAAGGACAGCAGCCCATTAATACGAGCAAGGAGGCAAACACATCCAAGGCCGCAACCAAAACTAAACTTGAGTGATACACAAGGGGCTGCGTGTATCATCTGCAGACTTCCTAGTGCCAAGAACAGGCTCCTGTGATACACTGAGAAGTGCTCTGCCACTAATGGGGTAATAAGAGAAGGGAAACCCCATTAAATCTTCTGACGGAGCTGTCTCGCTTGCACTCTAAATTTAGAAGTCTGTGTCACTCACTAATGGAAATAAACTTAATATTGTTGGCTTGTTATATGGATGTATGGAGATTACCAGCTGCACTCCAAAGCAGGAGAGGGAGGTCCCATTTGCAGGTTGCTAACATCAGGTTTTCTTGTGCCTTTCTATATAATGCATCTCACTCAATCCCATTTTAAATAAGGGGCCTTGGAGCGTGCCCTCTAGCCTCCCTCATATTGGCATTATGCCAACCTCAATCTAGCTGTGCTAAGTGCACTCATAAGCAGAGACCCACGTTCACTGCATTTCCCCATTGGCAGCGACGGGGCGGAAACGCAGTGAACATGGATCCTTCCTCATAAGGCAGCAGCGTCTTCCTGGTGTCTAAGAAAACTTGCAATAATCATTTATAGATTTTAAACCCAAAAATGACCCTTACAGTCATCTAACTAAGCCACTTGTCCAGCACAGTCCTTGGATTATCTCCACTCATTACTTTATCCAGTCCGCTTGCTTGTGGGTTAGGCTGAAGTGACTCCGAGAATGGCATCTAGACTCATTTTCAAGACTCAAAGTATTAGAAAATCTACCGCTTCTGTAGAAAGGCCCTTCCAGCGGTTACTCTCTTACAGAGTTAAAAACTCACATCTTATCCTAAACTGAATTGGTCCATCTGTGACTAGAAATTGATGGAAATTATCTTGTAGTGTTTGCTAGTGGATGCAGAGAAAGCCAAGTATATGGTGATATCTAGACGCATACGCCTCATCAGAAGAACTTAATGTTGGTGATAGCTTTCCAAAGAGTACATCATTTTGGATATCATGGCTCATTTATTAATAACTTGAATCCTACCCATGATATCATGTGGAGGACTGCTAATTCACATTATACACTGAACAAGGTTTTAACCTGCAAGGCCATAACTGTTTGTGTTGTTCACCGCCCCGAGCTGCCAGGGTGCAGGAGGGTGCGGGATATAAATATCTGCAATAAATAAATAACGGCAATATCAAAAATTAAATTCTCCAGAAAATCTTTGGACCTAATTAAAGCCAATGTAGTCTGGAGAAGGACAAACAAAGAGATACGGAGTCTGTATGACCAAGTATGTATAGTGGGGGAAATGAAGGCAAAATGATTGCCACATCTGGCATATGTTTTATGTATGGGTCAACAACAAGCTGTGAAAAATTGTTTTGAATGGAATGCCATGCATAACCTGATGGAAGGATTCC
>QEPC01008474.1:3088699-3101095 GCA_003113815.1 Sphenodon punctatus
AATCACATTCAACACGCAAATGGAGATGGTCCGGCCAGGACCTCCGTTTGCATGTTGAAAGTGATTCCCCCCATGATTCACGGGGGTGAACATCTGGCAGGGAGCTTCCATTCCCCCCAACAGACGTTACGGGACCACGATCACCATGTGGGGATTCACCGTAATTTCCTAACGTCTGAAAATACCCCTTGTCGCCTCCTCCTTGTCTTTTTAGATCGTAAGCCGCAGGCAGGGACTGCGCCTTTATCTTTGTTCTGTAAAGCACCAGGTACACGGCTGGTGCTATACAAATGTTTATAATAATAATAATTCTAAAAAAGACTAACACCCATCAAGCATGCTTTACATAGGACAGCCAAGCACCCAACAAGAGCTTTCAATTACAGCTTAGCGGAACATTTATCCATGCAAAAGGCTTAACTTAAACCCTATTTTCTAATAAAAAGGTACGGGATGTTTTTAAACCCAAATATTTCGAAATTTATTTCTGAAAATTTTCGATCACGTTCTTTGGCTCAGAGTTCCCAAATTATTAGCTTTTGGCAATCAAAAATGTTAGGAGGTTGGGGTGTTTACTGGGTTTTTTTTGTTTTTTTTTTAAATCGTTTGAAAATTGGAAAATATTTCCATGTTGAAAGTTCTGAAATCAAAATCTGAGCATTCAATAAAACAAAATTTCACCCTTATTTAATTATTCATTCAGCGCTAAATTTTAAATCCCTCTATGTGTGCTATGCATCAGCAACCAGGAGGCGAAGGCCCCATTGCCCAGGGCTAGACTCCTTGCCGTCAGGTGCACCGCAACGGGACTGCAAGCTAGTCTGGACTTGGCAGGTGAGCTCTCCGAACCCATCTTTATCCAGGAGGTTGACATCTAGATCAGAGCTCTTGCTCTGCCCCCCCACCCCCACGTGATGCCTACCTTGAGTCTGCGGGATGAACGGAGCCAGCAGCTTTGCCCTTTTCTTCTCATACCCTTTCTGTGTGATGTCCCCTAAAATCACCAAGAAACCAGGAGTGAGTCACACATTGCTTTCCCTTGCAACACAATTTTTAACTGCACGGCCTTGCACGCGGTGCTAGGCAGATGCAAGATAAGCTGCCCATGAAGGGCTCATCAATATGCCAAATAGCAAGGTGGTTTAAGACCCTTGAAGCGCAAGTTTTTTACACTTCTCCCCCACCACTCCATTTCCCATCGCCAAATTTAGCAGCGTTCGCTATGCTAGCTCTGGACAGCCATGCCTTCCATACAAAGGTTGATCCCTCTTGTCATACTAAACCCCCCACTGAAGTTCATGGAGGGCAGGGGTGGCCAAGACAGAGTGGTCTGGGAGCGGAGGTGTCACAACCTACCCCACTCAGTTTGCAAGTGGTAGGTACCACTGCTGCTACTCCTCCACCCTGTGACACTGCTTGGGGCCGGAAGTAGCTTGTGTACCCACAGCGTCGAGGGGAGCAGGCTAGAAATAGCACCCTCCCCAGCCATGCTGTTGGGGCAGGAGACACAGCCTGCTCCTTTCTGGGTAAGCGTGGTTGGGAAGGTGGGCTCTGTGTTAGGGTTGCCACCGATGTATATTTTTCCAAGCCACTTATGAAAGATG
This sequence comes from Sphenodon punctatus, assembly GCA_003113815.1. Classification (NCBI taxonomy): domain Eukaryota; kingdom Metazoa; phylum Chordata; class Lepidosauria; order Sphenodontia; family Sphenodontidae; genus Sphenodon; species Sphenodon punctatus. The sequence goes on from QEPC01008474.1 coordinate 3,090,304, forward strand.
CTTGTTGCAGGGCCTGCATTGGTGCACCAATATATGTACATTGGTGACAAGTGCGTCTGCCTCCCTCACTAAGGGGGTAGGTTGGTCTAAGCTGAAGCCTGGGCAAGGTAGATCTCTGCTTTTGCTAAAGGGCCTCCATCAGTGTAATACCGCCACCAGCTTCTCAAGGGTGCTGTGCACCCAAAGTGCTGAGAGCAATGGAGCAGCTTCACGGATCATACAAAACTGATCTGTCTGACCAGTGGGAAAGGCCATCTGTGCTGCTCCTCTTACTTTAATTTCTCATGTTAGATTTAAACACAGGGAAGGGGATCGAAACCTTGAAGGGATTAAGAAGCATTTGCAAGCCTCTCTGTATCACTGGCCTCAGCTCACAACTTGTCTCATCTGTGCTCATCTCTCAAGAGGCAAGGAGGGGGGTGGGGGTGCAGATGGAGAGAAGGCTGGGAGTTTTCAAATATATTATTATTATTATTATTATAATAAACATTTATATAGCGCCAGCCATGTCCTTGGCGCCGTACAGAACATAGAAATAGACGCGGTCCCTGCCTGTGGCTTACAATCTAAAAGACAAGGAGGGGGAGAGGGGACAGTGGGAGAGACAGGAAGACAAACAAACATTCAAGTGGATGCGAAGTCTCAGGTGCGTGTGCTTGGCTTGGTTACTTACAATATAAAGCAAGGAGGAAGAGGATCCCTGGGTGCTACCGAGTCTAGACAAAGTAAAAGCTGGACCTTTTCTAATAGGAAATTTTCTAATAGGCCATAGTGGCTTGAGATTTTTCCCTTTTCAAACTGTCCATGCACCATCCCTCAGGCAATTTTTTTGCCAACCAATCAGGGTTTTGGGGGACAGGGCTATTTCCCCCCTTTTCAAAGTGTCCATGCTTATTTCCCTCCCAACAAGACTTTGTCAGAGTTAAGTAGGTTTGGGAACTATTTTACTAGGCCACACTGCCTCTGTGGGCTCTCTGCCACAGGGAGCCATTTAATCCCAATTGTGTGGGCAGCATTTGAGATCCACACCCTTGGATCTCAAAAGGAAGGGAGGTAACAGCAATTCACTGGTTCCCACATCAGACATTGAAATCTTGGTAGCATGTGTCCCCTTCCACCCCCCACCCTCAATCCCCTTTTAAAGCCTCTGGGACTCAAAACTCTGAGCTGGAGTAATAGCTTCGTGCACAAGTCGAAATAACACTCGCTCATACAGGACTCCTCTCTTCTGCAGTGCCCTAACAAGCCTAAACAAACCTACCGACAGAAAATTAAAAGACTCACAAAGCACGGGAGTGCCAGGAGTAGGAAAAGTTTATAGGTCTGTTACGTGTAACTGGTTAAATTATTCCAGCTCACAGGAAAGGTATGTTGCTAGTGTGGCTAAGCTGCACCTTCCAGAGCAGCTGAATGAAGAGAACTTATGTGTCATCTTAAATGTAGATATCGGATTCTGCTCTGTTCAGAGAAATGAAGCTGTGGTAGAGCAGGCTGGTTCCTAGTCCATACATTTCCAGGGACCCACCTGATGGCTTCTGTATGACTGATACCTCCTACTGAATCACGTGAGTAACAAACAGAGCAGAGGGGCTGCCAACAGAATCTTTGGTCTTATGATCCAATGCGTAAAGAGCAAGAATCTTTCCTTTGGAGGACTAAAGCCACTTGCACACAAGACGGGGTGTGGGGAGGAGAACTGCCATGAGTTGAAATCACGTCGGGGGATCACGTGAAGTTCCATTCGTGTGCAGCGGTGTTTAGCCCATTTCTGGAGTCGGGGCTGAATTTTCAGCCCCGTCTCCCATCACTGAAATCACACCAGGAATGGGCTAATCGCGTTGAAGGGGTGTGTGTCTGGGGGGAGAAACTACACAAGAAGAACTTCATGTGACACCCCCCGATGTGATTTCAGCTCACAGCAGTCCCCCCCCGCCTACTTTCTTATGTGCACGTGGCTTAAGACGCAGGACTCTGTTCAGAGGGAGAGCGACTGCTGTCTCTACCTCTGGTTTTTGACTGTAATTTACCATTCAATACTTGGACCAGAGGTAAGGGGTGGCTCCTGGTTCTAGTCTCACCTTAGCCATGAACTCTCTGGGTGACCTTGGGCCAGTCACAGATCTCTCAGCCTAACCTCACAGGGTTGTTGTGACGCTTAAGTGTTGAGTTAATTAGATCATGTTGCAATTAATAAGTTAAAGAATTGTAAGCCACCCTAGTCTAAGGGATAAGGTGGGATAAAACATTTAAATTTAGGTCAGAGGGTCCACAGATCTGTGACATTGACCATTCAATTTTCTCTGGATATTACGAGATCAAGACACTTGTCTTGATCTGAGGGCTGCAAGTGGAGAACTTCATTATGCATCCTGTCCCAATGGTTAGCCTCCCCCATCTCTGTTAAGATAGTAGTTACACACTGTTTGCAGACATCTACCAAAAAGCAGGAACCATTAACTTTTGAGGTCAGAACAGATAAGCTAGTGATCCGTCTGATTTAACATAGTAATTTGTGTTTACCCCATTCTTATTATAAACTAGCCTTGTGATGCGTCAGGGAAGGGAGCTGCCTACACGGATATCAACTATTTGCAGAAATGCAGTAGACCCTTCCCCGTTTTCATTTAAAAGTTTTCCAATTAATAAAACGGCCTAGGGAAATTTGAAGACGAGAAGTTCAGAACCACCCACCCAGAGGGTAAGCTGGTCAGACATCAACACTAGCTGCCTGCAAGCTTAATTGCCCACCTAAAATCACTGCTTGTTTTAGAGCTACAGACAAAACAGCCTGAATATCTTGAAGCATGAAAGGAGGTTTAAGTTAGCCTTCTAAAATCATAAGAGTTTACCAGCACAGGACAAAGTCTGCTTACTGTTTTACTTTGAAGGAAAAGATTTTATATACCCTTTCAGCAACTGGGGAGTGGAATAGAAACTTAAAAGGATTTAAAATAGGGTCAAAGTTGCATTGTAACTGGCAAGCAGATTCATGCAGCTGGTACAACCTGATTTTGTCATGCATGTCGCAGTAATAGCTCCTTGAATTTTACGCAATCCTTTTAAAATCAGTTTCTGATTATTATTATTTTTTAAAAAGTTTTCCAAAACTTTAGAACTCTTACTTTTCAGTTTTCAGCAACTGAAACTGATTGGTTTGAGAAACAATGAAACACTGTAGAAAAAATTCAAACTAGTTTTTAATGAGAAAAAACAAGCGAGGGTATGCCAATTCTCCCAACAAGACATACTTTGGGGCAAACGTTGAAGAGAAACTGAGGGCATCTTTACATGCTATGGCACCCAAGGGGCAAATGTGCTCCGTGGTGCGTACCCACGATCTCATCCCAAAGCAGAGCTGTTTGAACACACATTATTCATGTTATTAAGCATTTATACAGCACCAGCAGTTGGTGTGGCACTTCACAATTGTTATTATTAGAGACAGGTCCCTGACCAGCGGGCTTACAATCTAAGAGGCACAAGGGTAAGGGGAACACAGGGACACACATTCCCCTTTATTACAGATGCGTGTGACTTGCCCAAGGCTACCCATTGAGTTCATGGCTGGGGTGGGATGGGAACCCTGGCTTCCCGGGTGCTAGTCCAGCACCTTGTCCACTACACCACACTGCCTCTCTGGTCTGTGTTTTTCCTGCCACCCTATGGGGTCTGACCGCTACGGTGTCTGTTGGGTGACAGCATAATAAAGTCAACCTTCCCAGTGGCTCCCCCAGCGCAGCTGTGAAACGGAGAAGCATAAAATGAATCCAGGCACATTCCTGAATAATCATGGAGACAGGAACCAGAGTGGCATCTTAATGTTCTCATGCCTGGCTTGGCAGGGTGTTGACAATGACTAGACACCGACTGCCTATCATGCCCATGGGTCTCCTGACTAGACGACAAACTCCTACACATCCACGTTCACTCTGGGGCCAGTGGCCAAACACAATGCTCAACCCTGCATTAGACATCTGGAACGGTGTCAAGCGTTAGCGGTCGAGTCTTCAGGAACCATCACTACAGAAGTCTGCTATTATCACTTTTCCCAGTGGCTGAGAGAGAGGCAGCCTCAGCCGTCTGCCCCACCCAAGCAGGAACAGCTTCCTTGACTACAACCTTGGTCTTGTTTGCTCTCTGCACATAAACAGTCTTTGTCCGGCAAACCCCATGAAATGACCAGGAAGTCATATTCTTGACTACAACAACATTCAACTAGGCGAGCTGACGTTATAGTTATATATATACACTGCTTCAGCTTTCCTACATTTTTAGCAAAAAAGCGGGGGGAGCTCCTTTTTGTTTCAGCCATTCATTTTTATTTCTTATGCTCTTACATTGTCCACCCATATCCATCTTAGATTGGAAGACCACTGGGCAGGGACCTGTCTATATAAAGCATTGTGCTTGGCCACTGGCCCCAGAGTGAACGTGGACCTATATATAGATAGGTCCCTGCCCAGTGGGCTTCCAATCTAAGATGGACATGGTTGGACAACGTAATATATATATATTACAAGTTGGGATCCAAAATTGTGAAATTTTTGAAGTCGACCGAACACCGGGCTGCTTAAACTTGTCTTTCCGTTACCAAGATGCACTGCAGCTGGGTTTTTGAGCTTTTCTTGGCAACCATAAAGGACAGAAGTTTCAGGTTCTTTTAAAGAACGAATGCCAAGGTTCGTTGCCATGAGGCTCCTCCACTAGCTCTCACAGGGCCACGCCCTTCGCATCCAACACAAACGCCTTGCCCTCACCTTCAAGGCCTTGCTCCTCCCTACCTTTCTGCCATCGTTCCCTGCCTGGGAACGACACTCCTGCTCTGTCATCACCCTCATCTGCCCCAGTGTCTCCTGCTTTTTACATCATCTGTGTCGTTTTTCTTATGCTGTCCCCAGCACCCTCCCGAAGCATATATGCTCTGCTTCCTTCCCTTCCAACCTTCAAATCCTTCCTGAAACCTACCTTTTCCGTCAGGCCGATTCCCCTAGCTCCTCACCCCCACAGAATGCTTCCTTCTGGTTCTCCATACACTGTCATCCAGCAGGTACCCCCACCTTTTTTGTGACTAAGCTAAGCAGGTGCATCTGCAACTTCTTGGTTTCATGACTGTCTCTCTGTAAGCGCCCCTTTCCTGGTCGCCCCTCCACTTGTCTGTTCTAGATTGTAAATCCTTCAAGGGAGGGACATCTCTCTAAGCAGGACTGTTCAGTGTCAGACTCATTGCGAGTGCTTTATAAATAATACATAAGGATGTTACATATAGATATATATTGGAATTATAGGTGTTAGAAAAGCACCTAAAATCATGTGATTTGGCCACCTTGGGGACAACTCCTGCCCCCGTGGCTTACCAAACTGAAGGCTGTAATAGTTAATGAAACTGCCAGACCAAGGCTGCAGATGCAGACTTTCTAGCAAGAGACTGCTTGCTAACCCGGAGGAAAAGGATTGCCCTGAGGAAATCCCATCCCACTCCTTTCTAGATCTGCATAAGCGCATGCTCTCATCAGGGTAATGAGCAGGACTAGGGAAGACAGGCATTTCCCCCTGCCACGTTATCAGGGGCAACCAGACTTTGCCTTGCCATGGGCTGCTCTGGCAGCCTTCCAAGCGGCCATGGGCTGTGCTTGAACTGCACTGCATGGAGCGGGCGACAGGCTGTGCCTCTGCATTATAAACCAGGACAAGTACAGAGAAAATAGGTCCCAGTAGGCAACGTTCCATCTGGAGTCTAGCAGGGCCAGGCCGATGGAACAACGCCCAACCTCTGCAGACCATGCCTCTGTTTCACCGAGGAGGAAAAGCCAGGACTTTCCGCTGCATTCGACTCACCTCTGCCTGCCCTTCCTTGCAGAGAGCGGTTGGTCAGGGCTTTTATGTTTATTTTAAAAGCTAACCCACACTCAATGGTGCAGTATCAGTAAATGCACAAAGGTTAAGGTCACTCTCTGGAATGGAGGTTCCCTAGGGAACAGAGGAGAAAGCAAAGGGAAGGCACTGGATTGATCTGGCAGCTTTCAGAGATTGCGCACACAGATTCCAGTTGCATCTTGGCATCATTTCATTTGGGGTCTCTATACCTTAAGTATAGAGCACTATACCCAAACACAGGCTCTGACGAGATGCACGGGAGCAAATGACGTATCTGAAGAAGCAATGCATTCCAAATACCTTCACAACTGGTGCTGGTTTTATCCAAATTAAATTTGCACCTAATTCTAAAAAATATCCCTAAAATTAGCTCTCCCATTTCCAGTTGCTTGAACAGGAATCTTCTTGTCTAGTAAGGAATGTGACATTTAGATTCCATGAGGACAAGCACTCTCTGGATTACTCACAAATCACTCCAGCTACACCCCCTCCCCCACCACACGCACGCACGCACACATGCAGTGGCTGCTTCAACAGCATGCAACAATGCAGGGCAGGCGACCATGAAAAATGTTGCTTCCAGCTGAAGCTGCAAGGAAAATTTAGGGAAGCAGAATGTAACTAATTCAAAAGGGAATGTGACACTAGGACTAAGAAACCAAGCCAGGGATTTAAAATGACTGAGGTCTTTGAGACACTTATGTAACTTTTCCCTTTCCACAATATCTGATCACCATACAATCCTATACCCGCTATAAGGCAGAGAAGGGTTATCATTCCCATTTTACAGATGGGGAACTGAGGCTGAGAGAGTGGGACTTGTTCAAAGCCACCCAAGTGAATTCATGATTAAGATGAGATTTGAATCCTTATCGTCCAGATCCAGCCCCTTATCCACAAGGCTACCCTGGCTTTTGGCTATAATATATATTATTCTAATTTTACAGATAGGGAAATGTCAATAATAATAATAATAATTTCTATGGGCTCTTGGATTACCAGAGACCAGAAATGGGGCATGGTACTTTTCTCTAACAGTGGCTACGTGCAAGCGGCACCTAGGAGCGACCAGAAGCATATTTCCAGGACACCAAGCTGTGTTCAGCACATGGCAGAAAGCCTAGATGTAATAGGCAAATGTGTATATAAGTTGAAAATTGGTAGCTAGCGTCATATTTGTTAACACCCAAAGATAATCACAGCTCCTGAAAGCCCTGCCAAGTCAGCATTATCTATGACTCACATACGGCTAGTCACACACTTGCGCTGGTTTGGATGTACAGGTTTGATCACACAGAAATTAATTATCTATAGTTTTGTCCAAAATCTCTAGCTCCTATGGAAAACAAACTGGAACTTAGTTTACACGCAAGGCTGGAAATGCACTGATAAAACAAAAATACTGCTCTCTCCCCCGTCACCCCCACAGCTCTACGGATCTTCAGGAAATGGAAACAGTTGGATCTGAACATAAATACGGATATCCTCACAGAATTCCTGCCGTAGGTTACAGCAACAGGAAAGGAGCAAGACAATAAGACTGCAGTCCCAAGAACTGCCCTCTCCCATCACAGTATGTGGGTGATTCACAGCTTGTTCACACCATGCTCAGGAAAACAGGGGTAAAGTACAGTGTAGTCCTGTTAAGTCAAATTTCATGGGGCCTTTGTATAAGTTCGACCTATCAGAAATTCAATTTACACAGAGTTAAATAAATGAGGCAGTGAATGTTTCTCTCAAGCACAACTTTACCCTCCCAGTTAAAATTATCAGTACCAGTGAGTTAGTATTTTCTTAAAAGTATGTGGTTAAAATACTGTAGTATATACAATCCAAAATTGCAATGGTGACAGTACTCCTGCCACTCTCCTGAACAACAGGGTACAGAAGTCAGGGCGCAAAATTTGAAGGTGCCTGGGAGCCACTGGTGCCCAGAAAACTGAGGCTGGTGACTGGTTCAGGGTTGTAGCGGAGCAAGAGTAGTTTAATATCAGGATAAAGTCTGGCAACTAATTTTTTTCAATTTTTTTTTTTTTTTTTTNGAACAGAATAAGGCAACTCTAGGGGGCATTTTTTAATCCCAAAACAATGCTACTCCTGAGGCATCAGGATAAAGTCTGGCAACTAATTTTTTTCAATTTTTTTTTTTTTTTTTTTAGCTCCCAGAGTTCCATCTGAAATGTCATGCCCTGACTGAAGTTATATATTTGCCAACACTGAAAGCCACAGACGGGCTCCAAGCTTGCAGTGCAATGTAGAGTCAAGTGGCAGGGCTTGCAGTGCAGGCAGGGGATGGGGGAACTCCAAGATTTGAGGGGATTCCGACCACATACTGCCAAGAAATCATGAATTCACTCAATGAATGAATTAACTGACCATTGGAAGGACCACCTCTTCCCTTAAGTCCCATCGCAGCCTCTGAGATCTTCCAGGAGCACTTTCTTATATGTGCCAACTGCCCATGAAGTACGTACAGAAAAGGGGTGAAGAGAGGCACTCACAGTAGCTGCACCACCATTATGGAATTCCCTTGCCCTGGAGGAGGTTCATCCAAGTGTAGACGCTGCTCATCTTCTGGAGACAACGTAAAAGGCATTTTTTTTAATTTGACCAGGGATTTAGCAGGCAGGAATAGGGCTTGGGGGAGATTTGGGATAAGGGATTTATCTGGTTTTATTCATGTGCATTTATTTTATGTGTTGTAGCCTGTCCTGAGGATTAGGGTGGGATAACTTGTAACTCTCTTGGTCCTCGAAACCTATCCACCCCTTCTCCCTGGCTGCCCCCATGCCTGGAATTCCCTTCCCCGAATACATTAAGTTATGCTCTTTTCCTCCCAACCTTCAAATCCCTCCTGAAAACCTACCTCTTCCATGAGGCTTTCCCTAGCTTCTTATTCCTCATAGAGTCATCACTGATGCCTCCTCTTCCCTGTAACTAAGCAAGTGTACCCGTCCATCCACTTATGTTCCCATATCTCTTTGTCTTTCCTAGACTGAAACCCCATGGGGTCGGAGCCTGTTTCTAACTACTGATTGTACAAGCTTGTGCTTGTTGTTGTTTAATTAATTATATGTGTATGATGTTTGAATGGCATTTCGCTATAGCTTGAATGTGTTGCAATAAACTGTTACCTACCTCTAAATAAATAAATAAATAATCATAATCATCTCAGACACCTGCGCTGCAGCTCTTGCGTGGCAGTCGGCCTGTCCACTGGGCTCCACTCAGGAGCAAGAGAAGCCAAATCGCCATTTCCATTGTCTTTATTGCCAGAGACCCCAGCAGGCCATGAAAGCAGGGGCAGGGTGCCCTAAGTCAGTCAATCTTGCTGCTGCCCAAACCCACCAGACTGCCTGGAAGCCAGAATTTGAATGTGAAAGTGTTACGGGGAATCCACTATGCCCTATCTCCATGACTGGGGGAAGCCAATGATCAGTAGAAAATGAAATGTGGCTCTTGGCAATATGAAAAGGTTGGTATGTAGCTCTTGCGCTTCAGAACTTTGCCCGCCCCTTGTATATTCGATACACCTCCAAAATTGGAATTATCCGGGTTCAGAATTCAAGTTATCCATCTCAAGAAACATTATATTACTTAGACTTGGGACTGGGGAAAACATATTTATGTGATTTAACCAGAAATTTAAATGATACAAATTCAATAAGTGGATGCCACTGTAGCCCTCTTTTAAAAATGGGGCATTAATTTCCTCCCGGATTATTATTATGATTATGATTATGAGCATTTATATAGCGCCAGCAATGTACCTGGTGCTTTACAAAGAATAAGATAGGCACAATCCCTGCCCGAGAGCTTACAATCTAAAGACAGGGGGAGGGGGAACAGAGGGAGAGACAAGGGATGCGACATTCATGAGGATGCGAGAACTAAGGTGCATGTTCTTGGCTTGGCTGCAGTAAGTTGGGAGTTTGCAAATAACAGGTGGGGGATAATCCTGGGTGGGAATGGTTAGCAGGAGTTATGAAGGGCAGAGCGGAAGAGGTGGGTTTTGAGGAGGGACCTGAAGGTGTGGAGGGTGGGGGCCAGGTGGATGAGGGCAGGGAGGGCGTTCCAGGCGTGCGGGGCAGCGAGGGAGAAGGGACGAAGGCGGTTGGGGGAACAGGGGAGGCGTGGGAGGATGAGGGAGGGAATGGAAGAGGAGCAGAGTGCTCGAACAGGGGTTCGGTGGGATATCAGGACAGAGAGGTAGGGGGAAGCGAGGTTGTGAAGGGCTTTGTCGGTGAATACAACGTTTTCTCTATACAAGCATAGAGATGCGTGCACACACCCCAGGGGCAACTACGTATGTCTCAGCATGAGTGGGTGAACTGCTGTTAAAGGGTCACTTAGCCACACTCGTGCATCCTTAGTTAGTCAAGATTAGTCCTGTACAATGCCGGGTGGATGGGGTGCTAGCCAATTTGCTGTGTAAGTGCGTGTGCTCCAGGGGAAACCAGGGCCCTCAGCTGAACACAGCCTTAGGGAACAGGGGTGTCACGAAATGCAAAACTTCACATCAACTGAGGCACAAAAGCTTTGTTATTTAGTCGCCAAGCCTTCAAATCTGCCATCCTATCCCCCCTCCTGTGTGCCCAAGCACAAGGCAAGAGATGCAGGGAGGACACATTTGCCAAGCAGATCAGTACACAAAAGGGAGAGAAATGGAACTAAAGCTGTTTTTTGTCCCTGGGAGAGAAATTGCAAACAATAACCCTTAGTGATGAGGCATGCGCTTGGCCAGCTCCAAACGTTACTGTTTACTTGTGCCCTGTGTTTGTGCTCCTTGCTAACTGAAGCTTTGGCATGGGAAAGTCTATCCGTCCCTGAAAAAAAGCAAAGCTGACCAGGGCAAAATGGTTAGAGTAAAAAAATATGTTTGCCTCTTCAAATCCCTGCTAGCAGCACCTGCATTCTC
>QEPC01008474.1:3116043-3239122 GCA_003113815.1 Sphenodon punctatus
GGGGGATCATAACCTCTTACTGTCCGGAGCCAGGAGTAAACAACAGGGCCGAGATCATCATCCCATTGTGACCTACTGGGTACCCCAGCAACCTATTGGGTACTCCAGCCACTGTCAGAGAGAGGTCCTGGGCTCGATGGACCATTGGTCTATCCCAGTATGGCACTCATTATGTTCTTATGCTCTCATTGATTTGAGATCTAGTGAGGGAACAGCAGAAGGGAAAGCCTACCATGGCATGATTAATGTAGATCCCCTGACACCTATTCACTGAAGTGAACTGGAGATGGTTCACACCCCAATGACTTCACAAGTATCTGCATCAGTTAGCTTTGGTAAATAAAACAATCAAATCATAATTCAGTTTGCTGATGTCACTGAAAATTTAATCTGAAAAAAAAACAACCCCAAAATAAATCACTGCTTTAAAATGTATGGTGTGTACCTTCTAAAAATGAAGCCTTACATCCATCTTTTAGTTGTGAATAATATGTATTAAGGCTATATCGAACAACAAGAATGCACTTGTTGTGGGAAACAATTATTAAATCGAGACTTCCTGACCAGTGATTTAAATCATGATTTAAATCAAATCCCGCCTGTTTCCAAGACAGCAGAAAAAGAAAACAAATCAAACAGGATTCCCCTTGTACAATATAGTATTATGAACATGCTACTTTGCAGTAAGTGTGTGCTACTCATTTGTCCATAATTCACGCTGCACACGACACAGCCACAGAATTGCAATAAGTTTTCCTCCCATATAGAATCCCATGCATATTTTATTTCTGTACCATCCATGCAATCACTTGTTATTCTGATGTTCACCCGACCAAGAACAGAGAGAGATTTAACATTGGACTCATTAAAACTTCTCTATAAACTGCTTCTCATGCATATGAAAATTCTTAACACAGAAGCCAATGTTCGAACACAAGCATCAGACCTTTAAACAAAGTCTGCTTCAAACAGAGGGGTTGGTAGAATGGACGCCTTGCAGCAGCAGCAGAGAACCATTCCAAGCTCCCAGTCCTTATAAGCCAGGCTGGTCTGCCTGAGGGTGGGCACACATGTATGACACTGGCAAAGGGCAATGCTAATGGGGGACGGTGGCTTTTGCAACATTTTATGTATAAATGGGGAATTGCATTAGGGAGGAAACTGGAGACATCCACAACCCCCCACTGGTGCAATGGACATAGGGTGTTTCGAGCACTGTTATGCTTTAATCGTGCCCCGAGTGATGTCCTCATTCTGGGCAGGATTCACCCGGACAACCGAACAAGAGTGACGGCAGCCCAGGCCAGGGATGGGATGACATGCAGATGCACAAACTCCTCCCCGTGCTGCTACGAGGCCGTCATGGCTGCCCGGAACTGTCGTCAACCCGGACCGGGGTACATTCAAGTGCGCCAACAGAGGTTCGGTCCACTTTACCCCAGTCCGGAGTCCCTTGTATGGACCATGATAGCACTTAGCTCAGGCTGTTCCTCAGCGACAGCCCGGGTTAAGCGTTGCCACAGCCCGTGCAAACCCAGGTTCCAGCCCAGGCTAACATCTGGAGAGCACTATTCAACATGATGGCACCATGGATTTCCAACACTTGGAAAAGCATGAAATCCGGGGTACCGTCACGTCTGAAAACGCTCGTTCTTAGGTAAGAAACGGTGGGGCACAGGGTCGCCACTGGGTGAGGAAGATGGGGGAGTGGGGTGGTGACTCGTGAAATGCATGGAAGTGGGTGGAGGGAGGTTACAACCATGTTTTGTTTGTGCTTTATTTGTATTTGTAAGCCCCACAGCTGCATGGGATGTTCAAGATATAATCTGAAAAGCAACTGCCGCCACCAATAAATGATGGGATGGAGATCCTCAACGCACCCTCCCGAGTTAAGCAGAACAGAAGATCAGTGGCTAGACTGATCCAGACAATCTACCAATGAGAACTCCCCAGAGGAGACACCAAGACTATACAGAAATAAGTAGAAACCGACAGTAGCACTAGTCCTTTAAAATTAGGACAAGAATGACACATTTCTTAGTAACTCTGGGAGCAGAACCGCTCACTAACAAGTCATGAACAACTTAAACGTTAATCTTTTAAGTAAACGGAGCACAAAAGAATTAAAATATTTTTTGAGTCCATGTATTAGTTCAAATATTTAAATCCTCTCAAGAAAAAAAAAGAAAAAGACTGCCGGGGGTGGGCAGGCAGCCTGCAGCAACTAAAGACTAGAAAAACACAGACCTCTTCCCACAGTTTTAGACTGTGTGTAGACCTGCATGCAGGGAAAAGCCTACCCAGAAATCCTGTGTTGTTGATAATGCTTTAAGAACTCCTACACCTGTCTGTTAGAAATATACAAGTATGTCAGTCTACTGAGAAGAAAAACCTGATTTCATGACTCACTCTCGTGGTGGAGGAATTTTACAGCCAGGTTTCCAGTTCACCTGTTTCCAAGGAAACCCATTCACTAATGAGTACAGCTCCAGTCAGAAAGCAGGATGCAGACACCAGAAAGAAACAAGAGAGGCTACAAATAGCTCGTCTGCCTGACATTAACTCAGGGATAAATCAACCCAGCCCCATTGTGCCGTACATAATGTGTCTGAATCACCCCATGTTTGCATAGGGGTGTTCCAGGATCTTCCGCACACCCTACAACACAAAGCTTTTGGGGTAGTTTTTGTAAGAGCAGATGGCAGGTGAGATGGACTGTGGGACTGGACCACCTTGAGCAGGGACAGGGAATCTTTTCCCTCTCTGGGGCCACTATGAACATTAGTACAAGCTCCAAGGGCCGCACAGACGCTAAGGGTGTGGGTGCACTCAGGAAGAGGAGGGTCCAGATCATGGACCCGTCCCATGTGCATGCCCTCATCTCTGCATGCAGCCGTGCAACCTGTATTTCTCATAAGTGTCCTCTAAAATTTGCATATCTGGCCACCCTATTCTCTTACCATGAGATCAGTCCTTCAGCGATCTAGGGTAGGAACTGGATCCAGGGGGCAGATCCTGGAACTGAGAAGGGGCCAAACAAAAACTAGCCACGGGCTGCATTTGGCCTCCAGTCCTTAGGTTCCCCCACTCTTAATTTTGATCATCGCTTAATACATACACACGCCGAACCAGCAAAATCTGTACCAGTTAAGGTTTGTGTCCCTTGCAGAAAAGATGTGAGAAAAAAAAACATCAAACTGGGGAGAGCGCAAGTCAAAATGGTAACTGTGCAGCCACCATTTTGACACAAGAGCTGTGTGTAGATCAGCATTAAGGCAACTGATGAACAGAGCTGCTAAAGGCCTTCCAAAAGGAGCATGTTTTTTTTTTACCTTAATTCATATTTTACAATAATACTCCAGACATTTTTCAACAGTAGCCTTCTAAAGACTTCAGAACTGCCACTAAATTCCAAGTTGCCTCTAATAACCTTGTTCAATTCCTGATCGTCTTACTGCCTGTAACAAATGTCCGCAGTATACGATCATTGGAATCTATTCTACAAGGACATTTGTGCTAGAAAGTGACAAAGCTCTGGCTGCAGGTATTCTAAACGCTGCCCCTGGAAATCAACGTGCACAGATAAGTAGCTTGGCCCTGTAAATGAGCAATGAATTCTTGGTTCCAGCACTATGGTGGGAGGAAAGGGTCCTTTTGCATAGTTGATAACCAGTAGGAAAGAAATGCAGTTTCCCCCTCTCAATGCTGAGAGAAGTAAGGACAGCACTGATGGATCTTTCAAGGCAGACCCCAAAGGAAGATTTCTCATCAAAACACTTGGATAAATTCACAGAATTGCTTTCATGAGTCATTTTTTATTGTTCTTTTGAGAAGTCAATGATATAGTGTTTTCCTTCGAAAACATATTCCTCAGCACAGCAACTCCAAATTAAACCATGTTTAACTTCCCTGACCAAAATGAATGAAAGGACGGGGGGGAGAAAAGAAAACATTGGGAAAATCTCTTTCCTCTTTAGCTTCTTGACTATAAAGACTAATGGAAGTTTATTTCGTTCCTAGATAGAAGAATAAAAATGACCTGAAGAGCTGTACTTCATAATTTGCTGAAACCACCGGTGAGGAATTTTTTCCCTTGTGGGGCCCACTTTGAAAATTAGTACAAGCTCTGAGGGCCACATAGAAGTTGGGGGTGGAGGTGCTTAAGGGGTGCACTCAAGAAAAGGAGGGCCAAGATCATGCATCCGTGCCATGGATCGGTCCTTTATTCTTGTGTGCATTTGCTCATCTCTGCTCCCTTACCCTGAGCTCAGTATTTCAGTGACTGGAGGTAGGAACTGCATCCACAGGCCAGATCCAGAACTGGAAAGGGGGTTTACATATGGGAACACACACACACCTGGGCCTGAGGTTCCCCACCTTTGGCTTAAACCCTGAAACACAAAAAGAGGCAGGAGAATGGAATCAAAGCAAATGTCCTCTCGCACTACAAGAGGAGTCATCCTCCAGAGCAAGGTCAGCTAGCATCTTACTGGACTCTACTGGCCAGTTCAGTGCTTATACCTTTCAAAGGTCATACCAAGGTCACAAGGTGAATTACAAGGACTTCCAAAGTCAAGAACCTCTTTCCTCAAAGTCACTCTTCTAGCACATCTACAGAAGCTCAGGAATCGCTTGAAAGTAAGATAGAAATAAGCTTCTCGCCTGACTTAGTCAACACTTAATGCCATAGCAGACATGCAGATAATATGCAAATTTCTCCAAGGCAGGAATAGCCTATGAATCTAGCACATCAAACATGGCATCCTGCAGAAGCCATGACGGAATGATGGGTGTTTCCTAGGAAAATCTGCATCTCCTACCTCAAAACTAACTAAGTCTCCTGTTGACAGTGACCCCCTCACACACACACACTTCGGGCCACGTGCGTGGATATTCTCTCTCACTGAAATGACATTCCTCCATTCTAGGCAAGGTTGCTCTTTTCCTGGTTCAAAAGGAAGTGTGATCAAATTCCTCAATACTTCTGTTCTGCAGCTCTCCTTTCACCTGTGAAGGCCAGGTCTTTTTTTGGAATACAGAAACCAACCTGTGGAGAGATTAACAATGGAGCGGCTGTGCCCACCACCTTTTGTGCCACTTCTGTCACTTCCCCTTGCGGGTCCTAGAGCTTACAATATTAACGGAGCCCTCAGAAGTACGTTTTAATGTTTCTAGCACAAGCCATATGCCAAAGGGTCCATTTGATTAGCTGTCTCTGCTTCCCCAAATCAGACGCTGAACTTGCTCAAAAGGATCCAGAGGCCTTCACACTATTTGGAGACAGAGGTCAGTTTCCAGGCTGTCCTCACAGAATAAAGAACTGCTTTGTAAAGGTCGACTGATATTGACTGGGTAAATATCTCCTTGGGGCATGTTGCAGAGGTTAAAATGTCTAGGCCTGCAAGAGAATCAGTTGAGCCCGTCAGATGACCATGGGATGAAAGGGGTGCTCAGAGAGGTTAAGGCCATTGCAGAGAAGCTGAAAGAATTCTTTGCTTCTGTCTTCAAAGCAGAGGATGCTGGGGAGATGCCCACGCCGGAACTATTTTTCATAGGTGATGAATCAGAAGAATAGTCGCAAATCAATGTGACTATGGAAGAGCTTCTAGAGCAAACTGACATGGTCCCTTACGAGAGACTCTTGAGGAAATTAATTAGTCATGGGATAGGATGCAGTTTCCTATTGTTGACTGGCAACTGGTTTAAGGATAGGAAGCAACGAGTAGCACAAAATGGTTAGTTTTTGCAATGTAGAGAGTAAGTAGTGAAATGCCCCAAGGATCTGTACTGCAACCGGTGTTCTTTAATATATTTATTAATGATTTGGAAAAGGGCGTGAAAAGTGAGGTTACCAAATCTGCAGAGGACATAAAGTTATTCGAGGTAGTTAAAACCCGAGCGGACTGTGAGGAACTGCAGCAGGAACTTGAGAGACTGGGTGACTGGGCATCTAAATGGCCGATGAAATTTAATGTTAACAAGTGCAAAGTGATGCACTTTGGTCAGGGAAGTTAAACATGGTTTAATTTGGCGTTGATGTGCTGAGGAATATGTTTCTGAAGGGAAACTATCAGTGATGCTGGGTTCTAAATTAGGAATTACCACTCAGGAAAGGATCCTAGAGTCACTGTGGAGAATATATTGAAATCCTCAGTTCAATGTGCAGGGGTGTAGTGGGGCAAGAACAGTTTAATATCAGTCTGGTGACAGAATTTTTATTTTATTTTTTTGCTCCCAGAGTTTGATCTGAAATTTCACGTCCTGGGTATGGAATGGCTCCCATACAAAGAGAGGCTTCATAGGTTACAGCTCTTCAGCTTAAAAAAGAGACAACAGAGGGGATATGATAGAAGTTTATAAAATCATGAGTTGTGTGGAACAAGTAAGTAGGGAACGGTTATTTACCCTCTCAAATAGTACTAGAACCAGGGGACACTCCATGGAACTAACTGGTAGCAGATTTAAAACAAATAAAGTATTTTTTTACTCAACACACAATTATTGTGTGGAATCTGTTGCCAGAGAAAGTGGTCAAGGCCAGTAGTACAGCTGGGTTTAAGAAAGGATTGGATAAGTTCTTGGAGAGCCGGTCCATTAGCGGTTATTAACCAAGTAGGTTTATGGGATGTAACTTCTTGCTGTCGGGAGCTGGGAGTGAACAACAGGGAATGGATTGCCCATTGGGACTTGTTGGGTACTTCTCCCAAGCCACCGAGATTGGCCGCTGTCAGAGAGAGGAAGTTGGGCTCGATGAACCATTGGACTGACCCAGTCTGGCACTATTTATGTTCTTATGTGCAGAGACAGCCATGGTCAAAAGCGGTTTCCAACACATTGCTTGACCCTAAGTAACTTTCTGATTCATTTCATTGTTTCTCAACAGTACCAGACAGATTCCAAAGCTCCCTGATCATCAGTTTCAGAGAACCCGGGGGGGGTTTAAAGAACACAATGCACAAGTGTCCTGGATTGATCATTATCTGAGAGCAAAGTCGTTACGTTTTCTGGCAGCAAAATGAAGCAAGTCATTTGCAAACTGGTCTGAGAGGCACAGCCTTTCATATTACCCTTTCTCCTGCCCATCACCTCTGCAGCACCCTCTCTAGTTGCAAAAGAACAAATTAATACATGCCTGGTGAAAAAAGCCTAAAGGTATCGTTCTACGAGTCCGATAGACCAAGTTCGGCTTCCGGTATCACTTGCTGATACAATTAGTCTCTAATCAGGTCTATGTGCTTATTGATCTGTCTCTCCTGCCAAACAGAAATGACTTGCGGTTAAGCATGGCTGGGGTTTTCCATGTACTTCCCACCTCTTTAACAAATTCCAATATGTAGGGTATGTTAAAATAACCCATCCTCTCCCTACACTTCACCCCTAAAACTTTTCCTGCAGAGTTCTCTGTAACTTCAGACATAAAATTCTGTATGTCGCTGCTCATCTATTTTAAGATCAGAGTTGCATGTAATGGGACGTATGGGAAAAAATAACTCTCCCTCCCGCCGCCTCCTACATAAGCGCTTGGAAAAACTCAAACAAGTCACACCTCTATGCTTCCTCGTTTCTCAACTCCCAGAGCTGCCAACTCCAAGGGTTGATAATGTGATTAAGCTTAAACTCAGGGTCAGGAACCCCAAGAGTCAGAAGCTTGGCTTAAGGATCATGAGATTTAAAAATACACGCAAATGCATTTTGGGATTGTTTATTTGTTCCCCTCTCCCAAGGGTGACTTTAAAAATTGGCACATGCTCCAAGAGCCACATAAAAGTTGGGGATAGGGGTGTGCTCAGGAAGAGGAGGGATCTGTGCCATGGATCTGCCCCCTGTCCTTGTGTGCATGCGCTCATCTCTCCTCCCTTACCCTAAGCTCGGTCTTTCAGTACTTGAGGGTAGGAGCCATATCTAGGACCTGGAAATGGGCCAAACAAATTAGCTATGGGCTGCATTTGGCCCCTGGACCGGAAATTCCCCACTCCTGCTTTAGGGTCATGCTGCAGACATATTTTAAAGCTTTTCTCTTGAACTAGATCACAAGTCCAAAAAGTGAGATACTTTGCAACCCTGCTCTTAAATGAGTGAATGGATGAATTAATTAAATAAATACAAGCAAAAAGCAGATTTCAGGTCAATCAAGAAGAAGATGGAGTCCAGCCTCCTGGAAGTGGCAGTTTCTAAATTTTGTATTTTTGTTTTTTTTAAAGAAGGCAGCTGCTGCACAGTTGGTAAGCGTGTTGTTATTTTTGGGTGTTACCAGCTTGTGGTTTGAAAGCACTCTCTCTAAAGTGTGGTTCACTGACACGCTGAAAAATTAAAACTCAATTCCTGCTCCCTCCCTGTCCCCCAGGGGGTAAAAACAGGGAGAAGAAACAACCAGGGTACAGAATTTTATAGTGTAAGATGGAACAACAGGAACTAACATCAGCACGCTACGCAGAAAACAAGAGTACCAGCCATCAGGTAGGGCCCAACACTCTGTACCTCTGGCCTGCTTTAAAGCATGAAACTCAATGAAAAGCTACGTGGCACTTACATTTGTCCTTCGTAGCACAGAAAGACAATGGGGAACATAACCTACCGAGCAGATCTGGAAAGCAAAGCAAGACACTCCATGTTTCTGTAACTGTCCTGATACTAAGGTGAAAGATCATGGATTGCACTATAAAGTCAGTAGTAATGGTAGGCACAGCCACGTTCCAACAAACCGTCAGAAACAGGAGTAACTACTTCAATTTAATTAAATCAAACTACCTACTCCACTTCGGTACTGCTCACACTGCAGCTGCAAACCTAAGTAGTGACTTTGAAATCTCCCCCTAATGGTCATGACAATGTTATCCTTCTCTTTTTACTTTGAAGCATTCACACTACAGTTACTTTGAAGTATAAAGCAAAGGGAAATATGTACTCTTCATTCTTCAGGAGTACACACTTCTCTTCCTACTCCTGAATAACTCCCATTTAGCGCTCCTGGCGTGTGAACGATTTAGGAGCAAAAGAGATTTAAGGCTTAGCTACTGTGAAGTATCTGGTCATCAGAAAGCAGCCCCTGAAACTGGACTGAAAGCCATTAAGAAATGAGCATGCCTACACTTTGATTCAGGCTTCGAGTGTACAACGAAAATGACAGTGGGGTAAATTTACCCAGGAGGTGTTGATACAGCTCAGGAGCTCCAGGGTAGATCTACCTCCAGAAGGCAGGAAGAACTAACCCGAGATTCAAAAAGGGGGTAAATGCTGTTGAACCAAAGACTTTTACAGCATACAGTATGCTCGGGCAGGGGTGCAACTCCTGTGAGCAAGACCTTCCTCTTGCTCATCTGTCTCCACTGTCCTCAGAAAGCAGGAGATGAGGAGCCTACAGCCACAACAGAAATGTTTTTAGAATGTCAGGAGAAGTGCTTGACAGCTCTGCATTATGTCACTTCATCTGCTCCACCTCTGCAGTGATAAAGCTGGGCCTTTGATGTTCAGATACAATTCCAACTGGAGGAAGCAGATGTTGGTAAATCTTAGAAGGAATGCTGATGGCCATGCCCTTATCTCAGCGTCTGAAGCCAGGAAAGCCAATAAAAGCTTGTGATGGCTCTGACAGTACAGGAGAAGAAAGAGGCACCATCGCCTGCAAAACGCATTCTTCATCACCAAGCCACCGTGCTTGCCTGCAAGAGCATGCAAGCTTCACGCTGACAGGCCGCCACGTCATGCCAGAAAGCAGACACGCATGATGAGCAGGGGGAACAAGCACACAGGAAGTTTATCACATCTTACTTGCGAAGAGCTATTTACAGAAGCGTGTGTGTGGCAGAGCGGAACACAGGCCAATATTTTAGGTCGCAACAGAGCAAGCTGTAAAGCAGTTACTCCCTTCCTGAGCCAACCTGTACCATCCATGACTCTTTTTTTTCCCTAAGGTGTGTATATGCAAACACAACTCTGGGCCTGGTTATTCCATCATCACACTCACCTCCACCACCAAACCCCTCTTTATCTAGTCTTACCTATGGGGGGGGGGGGGGATTACAGCTGCAGGGTATACGAGTAGATTGCAAGTCCCCCAGAATTTGTTTTTGCGTACAATTTTAGGAGCTCCAAAAGCAACTCCACGGACTATGCTGAGAATAGAGGCAGGGATGGTATCAGTTGAGGAACATCTGAACTTGAGACTCATTTCATTTTGGAAAAGTATTCGGAGGGGAGCCTCGGAACTATTGTGCAGCTGTTATGTAGAGCAGAAAGAGCATCAAGGAGTTCCAAAATATCCCTGGATGACGCACCTAAAGAAAGTGACCTGCACTATCAATCTTCCTACAGTGGAAGAGGGGCTTCCAGACAGCAGATTGTCTAAACGTGAATTTAGAAACAGAATTAAGGAGCGGGCTTTTAAGATGGATCAGTACTCACTTAGTTCTAACAATATTTCTCAGGTTTTCCCAAATAGTAAAGTCCGCGAAGGGCTAGAGCCATATTTACAAAAAATATAAGATCCAAGGCTCAGAAGAACGTTGACTTTGGCCCGGTTTAATTTATTTGAAACGGCGGAAGTGATTGGGAGGAGGGAGCACATATTAAAGGATGAGAGACGGTGCATAAGGTGCCCCGATATGGTAGAAACGCTGGCGCATGTGCTTTTGAATGCCCCCGATACCTGTCTCTTATACACATCTAGATGTGTATAAGAGACAGATTAAAGGGAGTGGCAATGTTTCTTTTGCTGGTAGATCGGGAGAGGAGAACAGAATAGGTTTCTCAATCCCTTTTTAAAAGAATACAGAGACCCCATTTTACGTTTGTTAAAGTTTTGTTATTTTAAATTGTATTTAAAAGCGATGTTTGATATTGTATATAGCAAATTTGCTGAACAATAAACTGTTTATACATACATACATATGCTCAGTTTGTTTATTTCTGACTGGCTATGCTACATGTCTGAGCAAGGGCCCTGTGTGGCCTGAAAGCTTGCTCATTTGAACTACTTTGTCTCCATCTCTTATACTTGGGACCAACAGCAACCACACACTGTCTAAAAATCCATCTTCTGCAGTTCCAACATCTTGTAAAGGGATTAACCCATTCATCAGTCAGCCTTAATAGCTGCACGAGGGGAATAAAGGTGACTTTCCCCCCCCCCCCCCCAAGGGGATGAATCCTTTGGGGACAGTGTATTGCTGGTAAGGAAGACAAAAAAAAAAAAAAATGCATACTAATAAAGACTCCTTTTATCATTGGCTACAAGGCAGTATGCTCACCTTGAAGTTTGAAGCTGGAGGGAACTTTTGAAAGGGAGAGCAAACAATGGAGGAATTAAAATATGCCAATGCAAACTCCCCCACCAAAAAGTACAGCTTGACTTCATATAGATGTACTCCGAGGTCTCATGTAATCTCCCACAAGGCCTATCACCATGCCTGTTCCCAAAGACTTCTTTTCCATCGTGGAAGCATTCCCACCCCCCACCACTTCTCTAGTTATTCGTCTTCCTCTGAGCCTCTCAATTCTTTACATATCCCACAGCCGGACAAGAAACCACAGTTGCCTAGCCCTGGGCTACTACATTCTCCAGCATGCACTGGAGCAGCCATCACTTCTTAAAAAGCCATTTCCCATACTCTTGGGATGGGCTTCAATCCTCACAGGAACCCATTAAATGCACAATTATTTTTGTCAGTCTAATTATGAGCAAAGTGCCAAGCCCTTTACCTTCCAGCCTAAGGACAAAGGACTATTCAGTTCAACAACAGTCTATTCAAGTGAGAAGCTATACAAATAATGCCAAAGAGAAACACTAACAATGATGGAACAGCCAAGGCCATGCAGAGCAGCCAAAAACGTGAAAAAAACACATCCCCTAATAATTGTCAGTACCCTGGTAAAAACAAGAATGGCCAAAATCATAAGGAAGTCCAAATGTGGAAACTATGGCAGATCACGCGTGTGATACAATGATTCAAAGTGCCTACATGGTTTAGGAGCATAAGCACCTTTTGGCAAGTTTACAGGCAGCTTTTGTAGTGCCTGTGGTTGAATAAATGAAACAAGGCCAGCACATTCAGTGTTGCATGTCTATACACAATTCCCAGAGACAGCTTTGCATCCCCATGGTACAAGGGCTATATACACAAGCACATATACAGGCACCCAGGAATCCAACTGCACTGGAAGCTGGCAGACTTTTAGCAATACTTATACATCCAATGAGATACTACTACTACTGATTTCTATAGCACTACTAGGCAAACACAGCACTTTACAGTCTCAGATTTTTGCAGACAGGTCCCTGCCCAGTGCAGTTACAAACTAAGATGGACACGGTTAAGGGGAACACAGGGAGAGACAGACACACACATATTCCCATTTTACAGACTGGGAACTGAGCCTGAGAGGTAACTAAGCTACCAAAACGTGTGCCTCTTGCAGAAGCAACTCATGAAAATGAAAAACATGGGGCAGGGTGAATCTGCCAGCACAAAGCCCGGGTGTTTTTAAATGAGACGGCTCCACGCAAGGCCCCCCAACATCCATGTGGAAAGCTGCTCATTTTAAGTTGGTACATGGGGAGGTACGCTCCCGTGATCCATGCACTGGCCACACAGTCCCCACACAGAGCACTCCTGAAAAATCCAGAGTACCCCGTGCAGGGGTTGGGTGACCAGCATGTGGAAGGGGCAGCCATGTAGGGAGCCACCCATGTTAAGTGCTTCCCACGTTCTTTCCGTGCATGGATGCCCCATCCCATGGCTCCCCTCCCCTCTGCACTTGTGTAAAAACACACCCATGGCTGCTTGCATGCATATGCTTGTAGTTTTGACCCAATGTAATAGAAATTATTATTATTTATGATTTACATAGCGTCAGCAATGTGCCTGTCACGGAGCAGCTATGACAAGAGACAGGTCACTGCCCTGAGTAGCTTACAGTCTACAACAGACAAACGGGAGAGGAAAACACAGGAAGAGACAGGGATACATTCATGAAGCTGACACGTTGCAGGGACACATATATGGCTTAGTTGCAGGAGATAGCCAAACTCGGTAAAAAGCAGCTGTATGGCGTTTAGAAGCTTTTGGAAATTTTACCCACTGGGCTTTGCTGGCCCCAATACCCCTCTGCTGCTCCCACTGGTTCAGCTAAGCCTGCGAGGTGGCTAGTGTAGTCAAGCAATGGCATTGGGTTTCAGAACCAACCTGAGCTAGACTAAAATCCAAGAATTGTAGGGTGGGGCAGAGGAGCTACAAAGGGCATCAAATGCATTTTAATAAAATGGATACAAGAAGGATTGTACACTCCCCACTTTTGCTTCCAAAAAATTTGGCTATTTTGCCTTCCATGTTTCAGTAACTTTGGCTCTTGGTTTACCTCATTTTAGTATTTTGTTACTTCAGTTTTTGGTTCTCATTTACGCCCTGTTCACCATACGGATGTGCAACGGTGGGAGTAATGGAAGGTATAATGCAGCAGCACTGCTGAGCATCAGTATGGCATACCACAGTACTAAGTAGGACTGCCGAAGTGAACCAAGCACCGAAGCGACCAATCCATCAAGTTTCCACACAGGAAATTCGTGGGGCCCAGGGCAAAAACAAAATGTGAGCTCCCCCCACCCCATGGTCCCACCCCCTTCTGCTTGGTCCCACCCCCTTCACCATTTATTTGGCAGTCTGGTCCTTGCTTATGAACACAAAATGCCATGTAAGCAGCCACATCTCCTGCAGAGTTTGAAAGACCACTGTGTTTGGGAGACAGCTGGGAAGGAGCCCCCGACACTCCTGCTCTGGAGAGGCCGGGGTGTGTGCACGCAGCGGAGGAGATTACGTGGGGCCACGACACCTATATATCATGTCACAAACAGAATATCAGAATTAACAAAGATGCAAATATCGCGTCGCTCACAAAGAATAGGATAGCGCTTGTTTAACCAAATAATCTTTGCACAAATATAAAACGGTGCCTTTGTTTTAGAGGGCCATCTAGTCCAACCCCTGACAAGATGCCCTGTACCTACAGCATCACAGACAGAGGCTTGTCTGGATAATACATTTCAAGTGCAGCTCGAATGGTTGAAAATACAGATCAGACATCTCTCTGAAGGGAAGCTCAGCTGGCAGCACACCATGGATAGCTCATTAGGCAAGTTACTCACGTCAGGATTATGCCCTGGGACGCATGCCAGGACTTCAGGGCAAGGCTGAGCAGTCGAGAACCATACCACCTACCATTTGGGGCTGCTAACCATCCTCTCTTGTGGGGGTGGCTTCCTCTCATGGTAAGATGGCAGATAAGGGAAGCTTATGGAGAAGCAACACACCACCTCAATGGCCAAGGCGTTGCTAGATATTTTATTTTTAAAAAGCGAATAGCAACAGATGATGTTATAAAATAGAGGACTGTTAATTACACATAACTGCTGGACTTCTGATACACCAACAAGTCTTCCCAAGTAGAGAAGCGAGTGCAACGAGTACAGTTGCATTCTGCAACATCGAGATTGTGAAACCAAGACTGCTCAGCGAGTCAACAGGAGAAACAGAAAGTAGGTGGCTGGCCTGGTGACCCAGTAGGCTCCTCTACTTCAGAGTTTACTGAGCCATGACAAAACTATTGCCTCAAACAGGAATCACTGGGAGATTACCCAATTAGTCCGACAATGCACTTGTGTGTATTTACATCACTAAGCAACACCACACACACACACAGTCTGGTCCCTGCCCCGGGTTGCTGGTGGTCTAATTCAGATAAACACAAGACACTGGAATTGGATAACCGCATGAATGTACAGGGAAAGTGGACGCAGCATGAAGCAGTGGCTTTGCAATAGACAGGAAAGAATAGCATTGCCTATTTGACCGTAGCCACGATTTCAATGACGATCCAGGCGGTGGGGGTCGATCCCATGGGCTGCACAAACTGCGTGCAAGTTCATAGTGGGGACACTGAGCAGCGCAGAATCCACGTGAAGAGGGTTTGGGATTGTAGCCAATGACGCCAGCCATGTTGCTCTGTAGGGGCACTGTTCTCCTAGTCAGCTCTGCACCTTTTTCCGTACCGCTCACTGTGTGTGCAACACCTACCCAAGTTTGGCTTCAACGAGCCAAGCACTCATCAACCACCAACCTCCTTCCTCCCTACCCCTCAGTACAACTTGTTTTTCCATGGTGTTCACAAGAAGTGAACAAGCAATGAAGTGTTTTCAACCTTCTGTGACTCACCTGGATACAAAGGTTAGGCCTTTCCTAACTACTCACCCCATACATTTCTCCTTTATGCTTCTCCTTCTACTGTCTCATCCCTCAGGATGCCCCTTCTCCCCTGTAACTAAGCTAAGCATGTTCACCTGCAACTTCTCAGCTTTACTATCTCTCCCTATATGCCCCCACTTGTCCATTCTAGATTGCAAGCCCCACGAGGCAAGGGCTTTGTCTCTAATCAGGACTGTTCAGCACCAGACACATTGCTAGCACCATCATATTAAGATGAGTATCAATACAAATAGCAACAAACCAAGCCAATCCTTAACTGGGTAGCCACGTGTTCTACCTTCCACAACCCTGTCCCTTACATTGCTGCATTTTTGTACTCGTTAACAAACTCCATCAAGGCTATTGTTGGCATGTCCTGACATGCCCTGACATGTATAAGGCAGTCTGCAGCTCCAAAAGAGTCTTGCAAGGACAAACTGCCGTTGTCCTCGCATGAGCCTGAAAGGGTGTCTCCCTAATCAACTCTAGTGGCCATGGGCACCTCCCTGGCTTGAGCACGCACTGTTTATAGTTTCTGCAGATGAAAGCCCATTCACGCCTCCCAAGGCCCATTCACCCTCTCCTTCTCCTTCGTTCACCCTTCCCATTGCCTCAAACTATCTTATGCTGTACAAAAGACCCTTATTTGTACAGTGCCTTACAAAAACCTTGCCTAGTTAGAAGGGTCTGTGTTGCTGGTTCTCCTCAACAGGAACAGATTCGGATCCACTGACCCTGTTCCAGTCCCTAAGCAATAAAGCCTTGTGACCTGAGCTTGAGAATGTGGTGTCAACCTCATTAGTCTGTGTACTGCAGCCCCACAACACTAGAGACTATGCCATGCTAACAATACCACCTTGCACTTTTCCTTCAATCTAAAGGTAAGGAGGTGTCATTATCCTAACTTACAGATAGAAAAGCAAGTGAGGCCTGGGGGAGAAAGATTTGCCCACGGTTATCAACCAAAATGGGAATAGACTCCATGTCTGTAGAAGCACAGTTCAGCGCTGTACTCATCAGGCCAAACTGGCTCTCTACAACATGGTCCAGGTCCTACCGTCAGACCAGCTATAACGCAGAACCTCCATGCCAAGGCAGGGCTGCATAGATGTTGGACTGCAAGATGAAGATTTTAGTTTGTAATTTGGAGTAGACCCTATTTGCCCAGTAAGGCACTCAAAATGCTTAGGCTGTGTTTACATAAAGCAATTTATCTTTTAGGGGTGGGGGGGGAGAGGCTTATTATTATTAATTATTATTATTATTTATACAATGCCAACAATGTACCTGGTGCTGTATAATCAGTAGTTAGAGACAGGTCCCTACCCCAAGGGGAAAAATGAGCAAGAGGGAAACATAGGGAGAGACAGGGATGCATCTATTAATTTGAAAAGTCACAGGTGCAACTTAGCTCAACTTAGTTACAGAGAAGAGGAAGACTGAGTGAAGGATGGAAGAGGAGGCATCAGTGATGAGTCTATGAGGAAGAGAAACTAGGGAAAGCCTGACAAAAGAGGTAGGTTTTTCAGGAGGGATTTGAAGGCCGGGAGGAAGGGAGTTCAAGGCATGCAAAGGAGTAGGGGCAAATATGTTTTGAAGAGCAAGAGAACTGTGAGAAGGCAATGGTGATGGCAAAGGAGGAGCCAAGCTCTCAGCTGGGAAAGAGGGGAAAACAAGTGCACAGAGAGAGGCGAGCAAGACCATGTAGAGCCTTGACAGTCGAGACAAAGAGCTTGTGCTGAATGCGTTGAATGTAAAGGGAGCTGGTGGTGGGTGGAGAAGAGGGCTGGACATGGTCAAAACAATGGGCGAAGCCGAGCGTTGACAGCAGAGGGTTGAAAGGAAATGAGAGGGGCAGGGTCAGAGCCAGGGAAACCAGTAAGAAGAAAGCTGCAGTTATTATATATACAGATTAGGAGTCCACCTAGTGAATGAGATATCGGACTTGGACCTGGGAGACCAAATACCCTCAGCCTTGAATTCGCTAGATGTTCTCTAGAAAGTCACGGTTTCTCAGCCTTAAGTTTCCCATCTGTAAAATGGGAAAAATCAATGTCTTACCTTACAGGGTACACTGAAAGCACCGCAGAAAATAATAATAATACCATGACCACAAGATAATAAACTACATACTTACCTCATTGAAAGTATGGTTGACTGTATCCCTGCTTGAATCGAGGACTGCTATCTCCTGCTTTCCAGGGAGAGAGAGAGAACATGCAACGCAGAAGCCCACGTGAATGCTGTGGGGGCAATTTACTGCTCGGGGGTATTGTCCACGCTCCTGCAAGCACAGCTTTATGATCATTAAAAGCAGAAAACACAGGAAGGGAGGGAGTCAGCCTGCGTCAGCCCACCCTGTACCATACAGCAGGAGTGCAAAGCACACCCTAGAAACAGACTCCAAGCCCCATATACAGGGCACAAAGCACTAAACCTTCCGTTACCATCAATATGGTATGGCTTAAAGAATCTGACAGCTAAGAAACAATACTGGCATGTAAACACCTTGGCTAAAGAACAGAAAAAAAGCAAAGCTGTTATTCTGTCAGCTGCAATATTCTTCACAACAAAGACCCATGAGAGAAAGGGGTTTCCTTCGGACTCCGATGCTCCAAGTCTCAGGAGCACTCTGCTCTCAAGCGCTGCATGTCAGGATGTGGCAGGAGTCGTGTTGTGCAAAAAGGCCTTGAAGCAGCTCACCAAGATCAGGATAACAGGGGAGAGATATAATAACAGCGCACACTAAAAATAAAGAGACATGGCTTAGTGATCTGGCTGTGTGCAGCAGATAGGAGCCCTCCACTGCAGGATGTATTCTCTTTTTTAAAACAACAACAAAAGACTAGTTGCCTGAGCCTGAAATATCTGGAGAAACCCACAAACCCACCAGTTTAGACAGTCTCACTCAGAATGCGCATAAAGTACCCTTATTGCTGTAATTAATCAGAGTGCCTCTGCCACCTCCCTGAAACAGGCACTAAGTGGCCAGTTTCTAAGTTTAACAATTTGCTTTATATTCTCCTCCCCATCTTTTACCTTTTAGTGATTCTCTGCTTTACTTGAATCTTTTTTTTTGTTCTAGGCGCAGAGACAAAGAGGAAGCACATTTTATAAAAACTATGTTCACACCATGGGTTCAAACTCCAGCTCCTGCCTCCTCCTGCTCCAGCCTCACAGAAAGGGAAAGAGAAACCTTGCAGCATGCCTTGAACGCTAAGGGGTTTCTGACTGCAGGATGGGGGATCATCGAAGAGCCATCAGCCTGACAGTAGGTGGGAGTGGCCCAAATCCACCCAGGGAATACTTCCTGTTTTGGAGTCAAGTTTCCAAGAACATGCTGACCTGAAGGGAAAAGGTGTTTTCTGGTACATGTTAAAATCCTTGTGTGATGATGATGATGATTAATTTAATTTATTACATTTATTTGCTGCCCCCTCATGCCCATGGCATCTCTATATAAATGCTATTATGAGCATTTATACAGCACAAGCAATGTACCTGGCGCTTTACAAATAAGATAGACACGGTCCCTGCCCGAGAGCATGAGCTGAGCCAGCGATGGGGGACCTTTTCCCTTCCAGTGGCCACTTCAAACATTAGTAAAAGCTTTGAGAGCTGCACACAAGTTGGGGCAGGGGTGCTTTAGGGGTGCACTCAGGAAGAGAAGGGTCCAGATCACGGATCATGCATCTGTCCCCTATCCTTGTGCGTATGCCCTCATTTCTGCTTCCTTACCCTGAGCAAAATTTTCAACTGAGCTCAGTTTTTCAGTGCTTGGGAATAGGAACTAGATCCAGAGGGGCCAAATCCAGGAACTGTAAAGGGGCCACGTAAGAACTAGCCACAAGCTGCATTTAGCCCCCAGCCTTGAGGTTCCCTGCCCCTGAGCTAAGCTAACCTTGCAAAAGGTCTAGAATTAGTTGTAAACTAACAGATCTACATCACTCCTTCCACATGAGAGGTTTTACTGTCATGAGGTTTAAATCATTCTTTCTAATCATGCAGACATTAGCATCATGTGTAGAGAGTTGGTGATAAAAAGTTGATTAGAGACAGGTCCCTGCCCTGAGGGTCTTAAAATCTGGGAGACAAGAGGGAAGGGGAGACCGGCGGGATACACTCACAATGTTAAGCAGTTGCAGGTGCACATGCTTAACCTTAGGGCATTTTTACACAAGCGTGAAATTAGCAGGTTACAGCAATCTGCCGTGATCGCAAGGACGCAGCAACATTCCTGCGAGGAGCGTTTACACAACTGCCTGTGGCACGCATGAAGAAGGGTCATGTGCATTCACCCCGTCCTCGGTCCCGATGGTCTCAGAGAGAGAGAGCGATAATGGGCGAACCATAGATGTGATGTGCAGAGCGGAGCACTTCTCCGGCCGCCTGTGTATGGTTTCAAAATGACAACTGGAGGAAATGCGACTTTGTGCAATCTCGCGCAAATGGCATTTAGATAAAAAGTTTAAAGATTCACGGGTTTAACTGGCTGCTCGCAGGAGATATGTCTCGTGTAAAAACACTCTTAATTACAAGGGGAAGAGTGGGATCTTGCAGAATGAGATGGTATAAGGAGACGCATGAATGAACAATCAGACTACATAACAAGCCCTAAACTGGTGGTGGGGTGTCTATTAACCACATTTGACAAACTTCGATTGTTACTTTATGGAAACTAAACGTTGGCTTCTTTCAATTAAAAGACTTTTTAAAAGAAAAAGGAAACCACCATTTTCAGTGGAATTAAAGCAGGTAAAGGATCCCCAACCGTTTATTTTGGACAATACCCAAAACACACAAGGGAAATGTAGGAACCCAAGCAGCAATTCCACACATGTGCACATACTAACGTCTTGTGATAGATAATCCCAGGCCAAAAAAAAACACGCCTACAAATCTGTCTGTTCCATCATCAATACACAGCCTTTCTAAAACAAACAGACAAACAAACAAAAAAACACATAACATCCCTTATGGACATAACCCCCTGCAGAGTTAATCAGGAATAGACTGCACAATTGAACGCGCACAACCGTCAGCAGAACACGTTGTCTGTCTGACATGACACCCAACTGAAAGAGATCGCAGCAATGCCTACAACAGAAAGTAGGGCAAGGTGAAGGATCAAAGCGTTCGTTTTGCAGCACAACAGAAAGGAGAAACAACGGACAGGACGACCTACCGCCTCTTTGTCAGATTTGGAACTAACTTCCATGGTTACAAAAAGCTGCCTAACCATCTAGGTGCAACACAAGTAAAAGTCTTTGGGTGAGCTACTGCAACGGGAGGATGAATTACTCTGGCAAATTTCACAGTTGCACCAGAAGACATTAAAAGCAATAAATGCCTCATGAAATCCTGTATCCGTGGCCGAGGCCAAGTCAACACAGATTTCTTAATGCTTTAATAAAACGCTCTAAATAAAACTGCTGCTATGAAAACCGAAGCAACACACCCTTTTACTAAACAGAATGGAGTGGTCATCTGGTTTCACCGAAGCCCTGATGCTCGGGACTATTACGAGAAGTATCCTTTTGCATCCCACAGTAAGCGGATGCTGAAGCTTTCATTTCCCACCCCTTTCTCCATCTGTGTATCACCCTTGTCACAGTGTTGTGACAAATGAGAGCTATTCTCCTTTCTGCGCCAACACAGTTGGGCCCTGAAGCTGGATGCACAGGCCCCAAAGAAAAGCCGTCTATTTCCTTTTTAACAAACTTCACCACAAACATCAATCGTGGTGTATGAGCTCTTCCTGCTGTGGCTTGCAGTTGGCTCAGGCTTATCCCAAATAAAAGCACCACCTCTCTTTTTGGGAGGGGGGGTTAAACAGACCGATTTCTTAAGAAGAATGCCCACTTTGCAGAGGAAGCTGTTCAGGGATGTCTGCCGACTCAGCACTATGTCAAAAAGGAGCGGGGGGGGGCCCGCAGATGCCCCACAGAGCTGGCAAGCCCATCGGGGCCCAGCGAGGTACCAGGGCCTACTGAGGGAATTCCGGGGGGGGGGGAAGAGGCAACAGAAAGAAAGGGTTACTAAAGAGTTTCCTGCAGTTAGAGAAGGGGATTTGTTTGATGATTAAATCTTTGACAGCAGCAGATTAATTAGCAGGAAGATAACTCTTGCAATGGTGCATTGTTCCAACACACACTTAAGCCAACACACTCTCTCAAGGTTGCTTTTATGAACTTAGAAAGTTGATTTTCAACAGCAAAGTTTTCAATCGACTTAAAAGAAATAATAATCAAAGGGCCAAAGTATATATTCTATTTATTTTCCATTAGCCAAAATAATAATAATAATAAATAAATAAATCAAACCGGTGACACACCAGGTGTAATCAACGTAGGGCACATAGACAGCTAGCGATGGAGCAATCACTTAAATGATTCCAGCACACCTTCCCCTCCCGCCCCCATCCCATAGCAGGCTTCATGAGTAAAAGAAAGGGGTCAAGGCAGCTGTATAAAACAAAGAGCAAAGTGGAAATGGTTGAATTTGAAGATGCTTTTTTTTTTTTTTTTTTTTTTTTTTTTTAAAGGTCATTAAAAACAAATTATGTAGACAGCCAAACAGCTGCACTGATGACTTGTCTGAACCGCAGATCCCATTTTCCATGGGTCAGTATTTCTCCAATGCTTTAATTTAGACAGGATGTTAACTCAATGGACTGATGAGGTGTTCCGGTATGGCCAAACCCTAAATGCCTACAGAGAATTTGAAAAAGCCAAGTAATCAGCATGGTAAAGATTAAAGCCAGATACTCTCATTGCCTGAAACATCATAAAGCTTCAAGTTGGACGGGTTCCCATGAAACAGTCTTCACCTTTGGAGACCATGAAATAGAGAGGGAAACAAAAGCAGTATAGGATGCACGTTACCCACACGCTTTAGCTCACACCGCTCAACATTCTGAGTGGCCAACGAGGGGCAAGCCCCACCCCCTCCAACCAGTAAGCTCCACCCCAGTGAGTAAGCTCCACCCCCTCGTGCACACATACACCTCCCAACATTCCAAGTTCATAAAAAGTGACAGGAGCTCTCCTGCCGATCGTTCAACTTAATTTCTTGTCGTTCCGTTATCTTCCCATTGTCCCCTCAAGAGCTTTTCCTGGGAGGCAACAAGAAAGAGATCTATCTTTTTATCCCTCTTCTTAAAGAGGAACTTTTGACGCCTGCAGGAGGGACAGTGGGATTCAGCACCCAAAGCAGGACTATCGCTCCTAAACAGAGACTGTTGGGAGATATGCTTTGGCTTGCTAATCAAGATGGATTTATCCTAACCACACAGAAAAAGTGAAGCTCAGTGGATCAGGAATTAGACCCACCCATCCATATAACTACAAATCCATCATTGTAAATAGAATTGTTTTTTCTGATTAGCAGATTCCTAAAAGTTGTTGGTTTTTTTTACATGGGCAAGGGCCCAGGGCTGTAGAAATCCACTTTCCATCTCAGAAACTATACTTGGAAGCAAGCAGGCCAGTATATTTTTACAGCCCTGGATATAGGATATTCTCATTTTTGCCAGAGTTTCCCTCTCAAAATGCAATGGGGATGGAAAACTCCCTTTGCTTACATTAGCCTTGTTATTTTAGAGTAAGAGGATTGGAAAAACAATCAATACTCCTCTGGCTAAGCCCAGTGCATAACTAAAGTCAGAATAAATGCTTTTAGAAATTGTTGTTATCAATAGCTTCACTAGAGATACCATCCATCTGGAAACTATTATCAGTGAATTAAAAAAAACATGGATTACTCCCATAAAAGACCAGAATCCTCAGCACATTTCCCCTTTTGTTTCCAACATGACTCACGTCAGAGCAGTAGCCCCGTTTTATAAGGCACTTGATGATGCAGAAAATGACGTATGCAGAAGTGAAGCTGAACAGTTTTACAGGAAACGTGCAAACTTCTCAGAAAAAAGGATTCCAATTCTGCATTTAATCCCAGCAACACAACTGGGAGTTGTTCCACCAAGCCCACTCATGGGAGGAAGCATCTTCTGGACCAGACCACAAGGATTTCCCCTTGAAATGTTACTCTACATAGCTAAAACCTAAGCCCATTTCATGAAGTCAACTAACATCTCTGGCCTCAAGCGGTTCTGTATTTTCCACTTGAGTCTGGACATACACTTTTATTGTGGAACAGCAGCAGAACATACCCTGCCTCAACAGCCATTTTATGGCAAATTAGGTCCAACAACTGCAGTCTTCAAGAGACCAAATGTATCATCAAGAGACACTGAAAGAAAAGCATGTTTTCTTACTGATGGGAACTGCTCAAAGTGCAGCAGAAACCTAACTAGACACATTTGACTCCCAAGCTCAGCACATTATTTATTTATTTCTAAAACTTATTTATTTCTGAAACTTATATGCCGTCCCCTCCTGCGTCAGCTCAGAGCATTTTAAAACATATTAAAATATACAACCACCAACCATTAAAACAGTAAAAATCAATCCCTACCCACCGCAAACCAACCCACCCACCCCACCTCCCTCGGGAAAGGCCTGGCGAAACAGCCAAGTCTTACAGTGTCCGCGGAAAGAGGTCAGTAATCAAGCAGACCTCCAACAGGAGGGAATTCCACAGCCACAGTGAACACCCTCCTCATGGTGGACACCTGGGAAACCCGGGGGACCCCGAGGACAACGTCCCCGGCCGACAGCAGTGGCCAATTCAGGACCCGAAGAGTGAGTCGGTCCCGCAGGTAGGTAGGGCCCAAGCCTTTTAGGGCTTTAAAGGTTAACACCAACACCTTGACTTGGGCCCAGAAAACTATCAGCAACCAGTGCAGAGAACGAAGCACTGGTGTAATGTCCTTGCATCAGCCCGTCCCAGTCAAGAGATGGGCCGCCGCATTCTGCACCAGCTGCAGCTCCCGAACCAGCCCCAAGGGTAGCCCCACGTAGAGTGCATTGCAGTAGTCCAGTCTCAAGGTAATAAAAGCATGGACAACTGTGGCCTGATCGAAGTCCAAGACATATGGCCTAAGCCGACACACCAGATGTAACTGGCGAAATGCCCTCTTCACCACAGCCTCCACCTGGACATCCAGGAGAAGCTACGGGTCCAAGAGCACCCCCAGACTCCGGACCTGCGAAACCAGGGGACGAAGGACCCCATCAATGATGGGGGCCAGTACCCCCCGGCCTTCCCCACAACCATCACCTCTGTCTTGACAGGATTTAGTTTCAGGTGGCTTCCCCACAGCCGACAGACACTGGGGTAAGCACCGAGACTGAGCGAGAGGAAAATGAGAGATATAGCTCAGTGTCATCAGCATATTGATGACACCTCACCCCAAACTCCCTGACAACCTCCCCCAAAGGCTGCACGTACACACTGAACAAGAGGGGATAAGATGGAACCTCACATGTGAGGCCCCAGGGGGAAGATGAAAACTCCCCCAGGACCACGTCTAAGGGCCCTTTAGCGCAGTCGTTACTGAATCAGTACTGAATTATCCACAGAGGCAAAGCACAGGAGGCATGGTGGCAGTTTAAGATGTACAGCAGTGGGTATTCTTCAGAGAGACCTACAGAAGCCAGAAGTTATCCAAACCAACACTCCTTTAATTGCTGTGTGCAAGCAGAGAGCGAGTCCTGATTTTATAAATAAAGCAAGTGGCCTGCCATGCATTTTGCATCTTTGAAATTTAGCAAGCCTTTTTAGTGAGGAAGGGCTCTCCTCTTTGGGTCCTGTTTCATCCTTGGCCGTTTCTTTTCTGGTTTAAGAATAAGTAAAACCTACTAGGTTTTTTTGCATTCAAACTCATGGCAATGAGGTTTAGAGCTTTAAGAAAAATATTAATCAAATCAAAAGAATGAATAAAATTTCATGGAAGAGTCTAAGCTGAGCTGTACATGCTCCCAAACTGCCTCATTACACAACAGCACCACCCAAGGAGATACTAGCCAGATCTACAACGTTTAAAAAACCTTAAATTAAAGATTAAGAGCGTGATCTTAATGGCTAAGCTCCCATTGACTTGTGTGGAGCTGGATCGCGCCGTTCGACGGCGATCCACGAACTTCTTACTTCAGGTTAGCCCCACTGGAGTCCACAGGGCTTACTCAAGCGTCCAAACTCAAGTGGAAAGTAAGTGGTTTTCAGAATGCAGCTCTAATACTTTATTACTAAAAATGATTAGGCTAGCACAAAACTGCAAGCCTGGCTCTATGCTTTCAACTTGAACTCTACATAGTACCCTACACTAAAGATGAACGGGCTCTCTGGCTACCTGTGTTTTTGC
Organism: Sphenodon punctatus; assembly: GCA_003113815.1. Classification (NCBI taxonomy): domain Eukaryota; kingdom Metazoa; phylum Chordata; class Lepidosauria; order Sphenodontia; family Sphenodontidae; genus Sphenodon; species Sphenodon punctatus. The sequence continues at coordinate 3,141,541 of QEPC01008474.1, forward strand.
CTCGGAAACATACCAGGTATGACTGAGTAAAAAAAACAGCAGAGCGGAGGATCGAACTATTACAATAAAGGCTGCTGGAAAGCCACAGGAAAAAAGAAAGCAAAAAAAAATCCCAAACAGTAAAATCTATTCCTGGTGAGCTAGTAACAACGGTGAGTTGTTGTAATGCCAGCTAATGAAAATCAGAGCAGCCAGAAAGATCACCACAGTGTAAAACAAGCTTGAACAGCAGCGATATTTAGCGTTTTTAGATGGAGAAGACTGGGCATTCTAGAAGCATAGCTCAAAATCAGAATCTCTTCTTAATCTGTTCCCCATCATGGTCATCAAACTCCTCCAAATCCAATATATATATATATATATATATTTGTCGTCAATGCTGTCCTAAGAGGCAGGGCAGGATAGGATTATATAATCCCTATTGCAGGGGTGGGCAATATTTTCCCTCCATGGGGCCACTTTTGAGAATGAGTACACGCTCTGAGGGCCGCATAGAAATTGAAGGCAAGTGCTTAAGGGGTGTGCTCTGGAAAAGGAGGGTTCAGATCATGAGTATGTACCACAGATCTGTACTATACATGCATAACCTCAGGTGAAATCAAACGCAACAGTCCTCGGCAGTCCGCGCAGCCCGCACTTGCAGGTCCAGTCTAATATACAGGCATATATACAGTCTAATATACATGTGCTTGTGTTGTGGGCAGACCCCACCGGCAGCGGAAATGAGAGCAAAAGCAGAGAGAGGAGCAGAACGTCAGAGAAGCGAGCACTTCCAAGAATTTCCTCCCGCCACTCTATAGTGCTGGTGAAGACGGAGGCGCTGCAAGCAACGTAATAAATGGAATGCGGACACACAGGTGCACGTTAGCCTGGATTTGCCCACACAGTGGGCTCCACGGTCTCCGAAACCACACTATGAGTGGGGGCTGCAGGTCCAGTGAGTGGGGGCCCTGGGGCCAGTAGGGGCAAACATCTAACAAATACGTAACAAACAGGCAGGTTCGTCCCCATCTGGTGTGGGCTACCATCTCATTTGAAAACACCCCTTATCTCAGCCCCCTTAACCTGAGCTCATTGTGTCAGCGTTCGGGGGTAAACACTGAATCCAGGGGTCAGAACCAGGAACAGAAAAGAGGCCACATAAAAACTAGTCATGGGGGACATTTGGCCCCCAGGCGCAGGATCGGTCTTAAGCAAGGCCAGTGGGAGCCATGGTCTGGGCCCCAAGGTCAAAGTCCTCCCCTTCCCCCTAGGGAGGTCACTCCTGGTAGCCCTGAGCTGCTGTGACCCTGGGACTGACTATTTCTGATCAACTCCCTCTTTGCCTACGGCTCTCAGCTGTCAGGGTGGCCATAGAGGGGGACAAATTTTATTTTAGCCCTGGGTCCTTCAAGGTCTAAGACCGGCCCTGCGCCGGCATGAGGTTTCCCACCTCTCCCCTATCATATAGATGGAGATTGAGGGTGCAGAGACACTGATCAACTCGTTTCAAGATTGCACGCATCCTGTAGCAGAGAAAGAAGTGAGGCATAGTCTCCTGCGTCCCTGCCTAGTACTCCTAACCCCTGGACCTCCCTTCCTCTCGGAATCAGCTGCTAGAGCACTGTGCCGAGTTTTGGGTGCCTCACATTTAAGAAGGAGTCTGACAAGCTGGAGAGGGTTCAGAAAAGAGCTACAAAGATAATAAAAGGGGATGGAGGAAGAAGACCTGTGAGGAAAGCGTGAAAGAACTGGGAATGTTAAGCCTAGGGAAAAAAGACTGAGGAGAGAGTGACAATTTTCAAAAATGGTGCCCAGCTGTTCTCTCTGGTCATGGGAGGACAGAACTAGAGGAAATGGGCTTAAATTAAAAAGATGATTTAGGTTGAACGTTAGGAAGAACGTCTAACTACTAGGACAGCTAGAAAGTGGAATAATTTGCCACGGATGGTTGTGGAGATCCCCATCATCAGAGTCTTCTAAAAATAGATTAGATGATAATCATCTCTCAGGGATGGTGTAGGTGCTACAGATTCTGCTAAAGGGCCAAGAACTGGGCTAGGTAACCCGTGGGGCTCCTTCCAGACGTACGATTCTATGCAAGTGTCATGATTAGGTTTCAGTCTTAAGCATCGCAGCACATCCTGCTACCCACTGCAGCTACGAGTCTCCCCCGTCTGCCGCTGGTTTCCTCCTCCATCCTATAATGTACTTTCATCATTCTGGCTATGAATACATTGGGCTTTTAAAATAGAATGTGACCTAGATTCAGGTTTATTAGTTCCCCTAAAATAACCACGGGAATACCGTTCCTCTTATTGACAGCTGGAAAGGGAAAAACCTGCACGCACAGAGAGGAGCACGACACACACGCAAAAAGATGTCGTGCTTTTGTCAATCTGGATTTTGCATGTTTTTCCACAGGAGCTTCGTTTTTGAAATTATCATGCTACCAACTGCTGCTGCAGATACAACCACTTCATCCCATCCAAACATCCTGACGACAGGAACTTCCCACCAACCTCCCATTCGTTGCAGTGAGGTAGCTTGGCTGGTGCTGGGTTTGATCTGCACACCTGAAATGACTTGTCAATTTAGAAGGATGGAAAACTCGGAAGGAAATCTTGTAATTAGCTGATGACATCACTGATTACAGATCTCAACAGACATCAGATCACGCTTGTAAACATCATATAACGAAGTTGACATAAAACAGTTTGCATTAACTCTAGTGAAATAAATAGCTTGTAGTGATACCCCATCTCCCATGAGGCTACCCACAAAACGTAAGCAGTAATACACTTATAAATGATGGTCCAGTGGAGCATTTCCTGTTGGCATTTAATTTTAATAGCAGTCATGGTTAATTCCATTTTAAATACTGTGATCAGCGCAAGAGACTCTTGTAACTTCATCATGGCTAAACACCTGTGTATAAGGCAGAGTTGTGTGTTTGGCACAGGAAGGTCATACTCGCACATGCAGCTAAACTGGGGGCAATATGTAACTTTTTTGCCTCAAAGGGGGGACAGAGATTTGCCCCCGCTCTTAAGGTCTTTCAGGCTAAGGTGGTGGCAAAACTAAGATATGGGGCCTTACTTTGGGGTGTTTCCCCTGGAGTAGTAAAGTCAGAGTCTTTGCTACACACATTTTTGAGTAGACTGATGCAGATGCCAAATTCAACACCCTCGGTTTTACTCAGATTGGAAATGGGAGTTTATTCGCTGAGTGTATATTTCATGGAAACTATGCTCCTAAGTTTCTTCTAAATTAACTTTGGTCATGAATCCCATCTGGCCTATACGTGTTTACAAGAAAAGCTGGATAGCGATTACTCTGGCTCAGACGGGTGGTCAATTATAAAGGATACCTTAAGTAAGATTGGCCTGCCCTATTTATTTCTGAGGAATTTCTCCTTCAAAGATATAAAAAGTATGGTGAAGACTAGGATCAGAGATCTGGATTTACAAACTTCTAGAGCTATGATGGTTGGATTACAGACAGCTCCACGGTACCAGTTTCTGATTCCTGAGTGGAGCGGAGCTGAGTATATTAAAGGTGATCTTCCCTTTCAATTTAAGCGTGCGTTCTGTGCCTTACGGTTCCAGAGCATGCATACTGCTGTTCTTGATGGCAGATACATGGGTATCCCCTATGAGGATAGGCTATGCCCTTACTGTCTGGTGGAAGTTGAGGACATTGTCCATTATCTTTTCATATGCCCAATGTTCTCTGATTTACGTAGGAAGGTGGAGGTAATGTTAGATGTTCCTCCTAATTTAACAGTGAAACAGAAAATAGTTTTTCTCGTTGCGGGTACTAATCTAGCTCGCACGGAGACTATGGCTCTATATGCTTATTTAATGCAAAAAGTTAGGGCTCAGAAATTGGTTATGCTGAATTGTTAAATTGAACCTAATGTAGGCTTTTTTTCTTGGTAGAGTATTAGTTGGGATGCCATGATGGTTAATGTGGTGGTTCTAATGTTCTGATGCATTCTATGAAATGTGTGTGTATTTTGATTTTATATGATATATGCTATGCATATCATGTTTACTCTGGCTTGTCATGGCCTGTGGCCAGCACAATAAAGATTTCATTCATTCATGCAGCTAAACTGGTTTAATAAGTCCCTTAACTCACTTGTACTTCAGTATCATTCACACACTAAACCACAGTATTCAGGAGAAAGTGGTGAATGATGCGCTCTAGAAATTCAGAAACAGATAATCCCCTTTGCTTTATAAACCTAAACTTCCCGTGTTTGGCTAGCGAACACTTATGAATATACATCATTCCCAGGTTCCAGTGCAAAGCATCTCTCCTGATCAGTACTCCATAGAATTCTTCCCAGAATGCTTTGCATGCACAACATGAAGGGATAGATGTCATGTGCATTTTCAAATCAAATCAAAATTTTATTAAGAGTGCAATCCTTTGGTTATTGTTCCAGTTCGACTTAAACTATAATAAGATTTACAATAAAAGTTATAAAATTCTACACGAATAATTGCTCCAGCTTTGATAAGTCGGTTTAGTTTGGTACACGTGAATGTGGCTGAGGTTTTCTAGGTTATTTAAACTGGTATAGAAATGGAACGGATATAAGAACATGGATGTAAAGTGATGAAAATTGTAAGAGGCAAAAATGATCAACTTCTCACCAGCAGCAAGCACACAATAGGTTACCTACCGATTGTAGACTAAAAGCACAGATTTCCATAAAGACATTCTTGAGGTCTTGCACATAAAGGGGATCATAAACTTCTTTCTTCTGACCTGGATTCATGACTCCTAGCCTTAGTTTCACGAAACCATTGTAATTCTGCATTAATTAATAGAGCCATTATCTCATCATGTAAACTAAGAGTTTAAAGAATGAAGACGACACCAGAGCAAAGGTAGTTATGGAACAAAGGCCTTTGGGGAAAATATTTACTCCCCAAATCATAAAACACAATAGTTAATGAGGAGAGAAAACAATCTGTTGTATGCAAATGATTTCACTGTGTTTACCGTTATCTGCACTGAAAATAAATCCATATTGACATGCATATACTCATTCAGTCATCAAAAGTCACTCAGCTCTCCACACAGAAGGTATGAGAGCTCTCTCCTGCTTAAATGTTTAAGTGATATCTGCTGTCTTCCTTGAAGCCAAAGTATCAAGGAACTGTCAAGTGAAACTGAATGAACAGAAAACCATTTCTGTAGGGCAACAGAGGTAAAGGAAATGTCGCTGTGAGACCAGCATCTAGATGGGAGGCTTTGGTATCCCTGGCACACCACTTTAGCCTGAAAACCACACCCAAATATTTAGCTACTAGTCACTGCAATTGTATAGTCTTTCCTCTGGAGTCTGAACTAGTTCTTCAGGATGCTACTGTCCATTCCTCTCAGCTACAATCTAGAGAGAGAGTGTGCTTGCCGTGTTGGTCCCAAATGTAAGAGATGGAGACGAAGCAATTCAAATGATCTCTTTTATTGGACCAACTTCTGTTGGGTAAAAATATGCAAGCGTTCGGAGCACACAGGGCCCTTCCTCAAACACGTAGCATGTTATTTCTGAATTCCTACACTACAAGGGTGGATCACCATGAACACGTCACACCTGTGCTTCTAAGTCTGCACTGGCTACCAACAGCTTTCTGGACCCAATTCAAGCTGCTGGTTTGGGCCTCTAAGCCCTAAACAATCTGGGTCCCATAGTTCTCAAAGACCGCCTCTCCTATCATGCTACACCGTAAACCTTGTGGTCAGTGGAGAGTGCCCTCTTGCCGGTATCGCTCACCAATCTTGTTTGCATGACAAGTGCACGCGAAGGAGCATTGTCGGTTGCTGCCCTGGTATTGTGGAACTCCCTTCCCTTGGACATCCACAAATCAGAGTCCGAGCCTGAGCATATTCCAGAGGAGATGCAAGACTTTTCTTTTTGGCAAAGCGTTTGGCAGGCAGGATTAGGTGGTAGGTGAGGGTGTTTTTTTTTTAAAGGTTGGGGTTGGATTTTTAAAGGTATTCTTATGTATTATATTTTATATACTTTTATATGGTAAGCCTCCCTGAGCCTTAGTGGGAGGGCAGGGTATCAAATTTGAATGAACGATAAATAAATTTTCACCAACAGAAGTTGGTCCAGTAATAGACATCATTTGAACTATTTTGTCACCACAAGGACTATTTTGTCACCACAAGGACACCACCTTCACTGGCTTGCCTTCAGGTTCTGGGCCCCAATAAAAGTTACTGCCAGAAAGGAAGTTACTGAAAGTTTCCTGTCTTCCCCAGATTCTGTGGCTATGTCTCCATGTAACCTCTGCCCTTCTTGTCTTCTATCTAGACCAGGGATGAAAAACTTCAGGCACAGGGACCAAATGTGGCCTATGGCTTGTTTTTAAAATGGCACATCTTTCCAGTTCCTGGATTTTGCTCCTTGATCGAGATCCTTCCACCAAGTACTGAAAAAATGAACTAGGGGTAAGGAAGCAGAGATGAGGGCATGCACACAAGGATAAAGGATAAAATCAGGGTTTGCACCCTCCTCTTTCTGAATACACCTGTTAAACAACCCTGCTCCCAACTTCTATGCAGAGTTCAGAGCTTGTACTGATTTTCAAAGCGGCCCCTGGGAGAGAAAAGGGTTCCCCTCTCCTGATTTAGACTGTAAGCATGTTGGGGCAGGGACTGTCTTTTTGCTATGATGTACTGAAGCGATCATGATAGGGGCCTTGTTCTGAATGCAACAACCTAGGCACAGCCACAATCATTGCCATAAGCGCTCAGTATCCACCGCTTTAGGGTTCTGCATCCCATTCCCATATTTACCATGCCCTCTGGTTCCATTTAACTCTGGCTTATATGCTCTCCCACGCATTTTGGCCTACAAAGATGTTTGTCATACATTATAACCAACTAAAGTTGTATTGTATTATCCATTCACCAATGTGCCTGATGAGCCATATTTGCTGGAAGCTGGCCATTCCAGAGTCACCTAAAATACTTGTGTATTGACAGAGAGATGCCTGGCTCTTCCTCCTACAAGATTACGTAAACTGCAGGGCTTGCTTTCAGCTATAGATCTTTTTTTAAATGGTTCTTTTTATAGCAATATGAAACACTGGAGACAGCTTGAGACAATTTTTAAGGGGTGGGTGGGTTAAAGTTACTGTTGACAGCAGTAATATAAAGATGACACACTCTGCCAAGAGAGAGAGAAATTGGAGGAGTAAATTCTGAACTGGAAGTCTGAAATCCCAGAAAAAGACAAATATGAAGAATGGGTATGAACTGAACAGCAGCCAATTGAGCCTCGCACATATGCTGTTCAGTTGACTCCCATTAAGCAAGATAGCCTGGTGAAAAATAAAGGAAGCCCTGTCCATGCAATGCAACCTTGCTTAATAAGATCCTAATCCCTGTTTGTAGGACAAGCGATAAACCATCTCCATTCAGAAGCGCTTAGGGAAGCAGCCTCACACATTTTGGGACAATACAATCCAGCATACACACGCTGCAGCTTTTTGCCAATAGCACAACCTATCTGGGTCTGCTCTGCCAGCCACTTCTGCAAAACATTAGACTTTATTTAGTGCATTAATACAGGCCAGCTGTGCTCTTGCTTTACCTTCTCTGCCACGACACAAGACAGTGATTTTCACATGGTATCTGGGACACATGATGTAGGAGGATAATTAAACGCAAGTAGACCCCACATAGAACCTGACTGTCACCCAACAGTTTTGTCACAGTGCCATTCTCCTTGTTAGGAACCAAGTGTTAATACACTGTACATACACAGTGGCCAGCCATGGAGATGTAGAGAGCCACTGAGAACCAGTATGGTGTAGTGGTTAGGAGTGTAGTACTTGGACATAGGGGGAAGCACTGGTTCAAGTGTCACCATAGCCATGAATTCAGTAAGTGACCTTGGGCCAGTCACAGATCTCTCAGCCTAACCTACAAGTTGATTCATTAGTTAATTGTTAACGTTAGTTAATAAATTAAAGAATTGTAAGCCACCCTGAGTCTAAGAGATAGGGCGCGTCAAGAATATCTAAATGAATAAACCAACAAAACACGGAGGTGTCCACATTCCATCTTGGTTACAAAACATGCTAAGTCTCTAGCATCACTAGGTCCTTAAAGCAAAATGAAGCATCATCTAAAAGTTATGCAACCATCTCCTATTATACGAATATCGCAAAATGGCCCCATGTCTACCTTAATTGCTACTACAGGGACACTGGAGTTATGGACATGGTAACTATGAAGTAAAAAGGAAAACTACATTTAATAGGAGCTAGGTCAAATGCCAAGGGAAAGGACAATTGGGTCCCTTACCTTGGGAATTGTCTATCACCTCTGAGGGAGGTTATTCGGACGTAGGGGAGCTTCCTCCCCCATGGCCAGTAAGAGGCAGCACCAACTTTCACTGGGCACGCGTAGAGAAAGTGCGCCTTCGCTTCCCCAGGTGCACCACAGCCGAAGGAGCAGGATGATATCTGTAATGAAAAGAGAACACACAACCTACCCCGCACAACAGGGGGAAAAACGAGAAAACTACCCATGAAAAAAGGTGTAAACAGAATGATACCCGCCTAGAGACCACGTCAGAGAGAGGTAGAGACAATAACCCCAGGTGGGTCGAATAACCCCCCTCGGAGGTGCTAGAAAGACAATTCCCACGGTAAGGGGCCCAATTGTCCCGTCTATGGCCTCTTCATCCAGTTATTCAAACGTAGGGAAGTAACAGAGCAATACGTCCATTCGTCAAAGGGAGGGACAGTGTGTTTAAGGTTGACCCAGGACCCCCTGTAGAATTTGATGGCCGAAGGCAGCCTCGGTCACTCAAGGAGATCAATTTTGTAGTGCTTAGTGAAGGTATGCAGGCTCTTCCAAGTAGACGCCTTACATATCTCACCAAGCGGGGCCTTGGATCTAAAAGCCCAAGTAATAGCAGCTGCTCGCGTGGAGTGAGCAAGGTCCCTTGAGGAAGGCAAGAGACCCGCAACCCTGTACGCATCAGCGATACAGGCAGACGTCCATCTGGAAATAACCGTCTTGAAAGCCCTCTTGTCTTTTAAGCGAGGGATGGTAGCTTACCAAGAGGCTGGAAGTGTGCCGGAAAGGCTCGGTGTATTCCAGGTATATTTTAAGAGCCTGGCGTACGTTGAGGATATGCCACAATTTTTCTAGACGGTGACAAGGGCGAGGACAGAAGGAAAGAAGGCTCACTTCCTGGGAGAGGTGAAAGAGGGAGGACACCTTAGGTAAGAAGGAAAGGTCTAATTGTAAGATGACCAATTCCCTCTGGAAGGTGCACAGCGCCGGATCCATGGAGAGGGCACTGATCTCCGAGACACTTCTAGCAGAAATAATGGCAATCAGAAACGCTACCTTCAGGGAGAGGAAACGGAGAGAGACTTTCCTGAGAGGTTCAAAGGGAGCACCCGTAAGGGCCTTGAGCACCACATTGAGGTTCCAGGAGGGAAACCTATGGACCACAGGAGGGAAGATGCGACAGGCGGCCCTCAAAAACTGCCGTACGTGTTCATAGGGGAGATCGAGGTTGCGCCCGTACTAACATCATGAGTTTCCAGATCTTGTGTTGACGTTGTGGGGGAATAAACACTCTATCTTGGGTGGTGTCCCAGGTGTTCTAGATGTTGCGTGGGTGTGAGGTGGCTCTTGTCTTGGTTGATCAGGAATCCGTAGTACTCCAGGTAGCTGATGGAACGCTGGAGATGAAGCAGGGCGAGTTCCTCTGACGGGGCCCAGATGAGCAGGTCGTCGGGGTAGGGAAAGATGGCGATGCCCTCTTAGCGAAGGTTTGCAATGAGGGGAATGAGTACCTTGGTAAACGTCTGAGGTGTCGTGCCGAGTCCGAAGGGGAGGGCTCAATATTGTCAGCGGTGGCTTTCATAGCAAAAGCGGCGCCATCGTCCATGGGCTGGAAGGATGGGGACGTGTAGGTAGGCGTCCCTGAGGTCCAGCGAGACCAGCCAGTCGCCCTTCGAGAGGGAAAGGGAAATGGAGGCCAGAGTCTCCATCTTGAATCACTGCGCTTTGAGTGCCTTGTTCAGGCGCTTCAAGTAGAGGACTTCTCTCCACTCTCCGTTCTTCTTCTGTACGAGGAAGAGAATGGAGTAGAGGCCCCTTCCTTTTTCGTGCCATGGTACCCTTTCTATAGCCGCCATCAGTCGTAGTCCGTCTAGTTCAAAGCGCATTACGCGAGGAGATATGCGAAAGAACTCCCTGGGTTTGTATTTGAGTTCGATCGAGTATCCCATCATCACTGTTTGTAGAACCCAAGCGACTGTGGTTGCTTGCTCCCACCTGTGAGCGAAACGCAGTAGCCGACCACCGAGCGGGGTGGAGGCTAGGAAACAGGATCCGGAGCAGTCAGGAATCCTGCTTGCGGGTGGGGGATCCGGGTCGCCTGGAGTACAAAGGTTGGGTTGGGAATCTGCTAGGCTTTGCCTCGAGTCCCCGATGGCCCCTGCCGCATGACTGGAAGTTCCAGGGGTTGCCTGTGGAATGGCCACGTCTGGGTCCATGAGAAGCGTTGAAAGGGGCGAAAGAAGTTTTTAAACGACTGCACCTGGTTGAGGGAGTGCTTTCTTTCCTTATTAGAAGCCTCGGCTAAGACCTTGTCTAAGGCAGAGCCAAATAGCTTGCCCCCTTTGAATGTGCTGTTAACTAGGAGGTTCTTTGCATGAGGGTCTGCACGTCAGGAGCGGAGCCACAGTCTGCGTCTGGCTGCCACATTGGCCGCCATGCCTTTGGCCACCCATGTGACGATGTACATGGATGAGTATCAGAAAGGCATGGGCAACGGTAACGTTAGTGGCCAGTTTACAGGATAGAGATCAATATGTCGGGGTCTTTGCCGAGCTTGAACCACTTCATGATGGTTTTTGAGACCTAGGAAGCCGTAGTGGCCATTTGTAAGACGTTGGTTAAGGCCTCATAACTCTTCCTAAGCCTGATTTCTACTCCCTTGTCGGTGGAGTCTTTGGGAAGAAGGTCTCCCTCAGAGGGGAATACAGACTGACGAGCTAACAAGGCAGCAGCCGCATCGACCTGAGGTGGCATAAAGATAGGGTTGCTGTGTTTGGAGAAGGTATACAGGCACTGCTGAACCCTGGATAGCTTCAAGGATTTGGTGGGCTGTTTCCATTGTGCTTTTATTATTTTTTCGAACGCTATATCCAGGGTGGCGCCTCTTGATCTGCTGTCTAATCTGGGGCTATAATCCCTGTCGGAGTACTCCTCCTCCGAGGAAGAGTCCGAGTCCCTTTTCTTTGGGACTCTGGGTGTAATCCTGAGAACACTCTCTGCTTGTTTTAGTAGCTTGGGGCCCTGGTCATAAGGTAGTTCCCTACCCAGTTCCTTAGGTCCCCATGACAGGATCTTCTCCCACTTGGGTGGCTCTCTGTCTGATGAGTGAGGGGAGCAGCTAGGAGATGCCTGATCCAAATTCCCGTCGGAGGTTACATTCGTCACCAGTGGGGTTCTCTTTCTTTGCTTGGTGGGGGGAGGGGAACCAGGGTCCGACTCCCCCTCAGGCGGCAGCTCACCCTCCTCCATGAGGGAAGAGCCCACATCATCTTTTGAGGAAGAGGAGCCGATGAGATCCTTAAGGGATCGCTTCTGGAAAGGTTTACGAGTGCTTTTCTCCTTGCCCTTCCCTGAAGTTTTTGATGCCCCCTTGAAAGAAGATTTGGGAGGACGGGAGGGGCGGGCATGCTTGCGGGGTCGCCGTACCCGGGTCTGGTTCCCTTCTATGTCGGCTAGTACCCCCATCATGGATTTTAGGGCATCCAGCTGAAGCTACTAGATAGGGTCAAATGGGAGGGGCCCCTCTTACTTGCTGGGAGGCAGAAGAGGCTGCCTCCTCGTCCCATTCCTCAACCTCCAATAAGCTGTGTTCCTCCTGCTCTTGGATGCAGGCCGCGGCCGGAGCAGTTTTGTTTCCCGGAGGCGCTGTTGCGGGGTCTTCCTGCTGCGCCGCAGCTCGGAGGACAGCAGCCCTGCGGGTCTTGGCGGTCTCCGCCATGAAAACAGGTACCCTTGAGTGGGGGGGGGGTACCCTGTGGGTCAATCCCCCACACCTGTTCTGCCCCAGACCGTACCCGGGAGCCGGCACCGGGGGAAGCTGTCGGAGCGGGAAAAGTCACTCAGCTCGATGGTACCCGCCGCGCACTTGCAATCGTCGAAGCGATTTCCCTTCGTTTTTCATTAAAGTTATAAGAAGGAGCCCCCCCCCCCCCCCAGGGAGTGTAGGGGCTCGAAAGTCGTCACTGCAGCTCCTACTGATCCTGAGGCAGATTTTCAACGGGAAACCGAGGGCGCGCTCTCCCGACGCATGCCCAGTGAAAGTCAGTGCTGCCTCCTACTGGCCATGGGGGAGAACGCTCCCCTATGTCCAAATAACTGGACGAAGAGGCCAAAGAAAGGACAAGTTCAATTACTATCCAACTTTACTAGGCCAACACTGACTGTTCTCCGCGTGGCTCTGTAATTGTCACCCATGAGCTCATGAGCCCATTCGTGTGTGAATAATCGGAGCCATCTCAAAGAACTCCGGTTACAGGTTAAGTAACCTCCCTTTTTCCACATTTGCTTTCTACAATATAATGGGGGAAAGGCAGAGAACACAGGACCCTGAATATAACAGCTTGCAGGCAAGAATCACTTCTCAAGAGCACTTCCACCATAAAAACCACTTACTCTTCTTAAACACACTTCATAGCTGTCAAAGTTGGTCGACATGGCAGCTCCCCCCCCAGGTGTGTGTTGTGGGAGTGCTTTTGAAAACCAGCTCTCAGTTAAATCCCAGGTTCTCAAACTGGGGTCTGTAAGCTCTGTTCGGGAAGGGGGGGGCGGTGTTTCCCTTGGTACTGGAGAAACCACCCCTAGCGCCATTCAGCACTAGTGTAAAAGGCTTATAGCCCCTGCTGGGTGTTCTCCTTTCCTCCCTGCACATGATAGGGAATGAAAGTCAGAACTACGTTGGTGGCAGCAGATATGGGGGGCATGAGCGAGTAGGGGGGTGGCTTGGCAGAGGCCAGAAGGGTTGCACGCAGAAGAGAGCAGGGGCTCAGCCCAAATTAGTTGGGAGAATAATCACGGTTCAACCTTGCAGAGCAGAACAGAGCCAGGGTACAGAATGCCCCTGCCTGCCCTGAAAAGGGGAACACTCTTGAATCATGTCAAGAGAACACTCAGGACCTACTGATGTTCCCCACGGGCATTTACAGCAGGTCTGTGTCCACACAAAACACAAGTCCTACTATACCCGCCAAAAGAGCAAAGTTACACAATGCTCCAAAAAGACAATTCACAGCAAGGAATTATATAAGCACAAATTCAGTGCATTCCCATTGCTACAGGCAGTCTTATCCCAGCCCAGTGATGCTTCACTCCCTTTCAAAAAGGTCAAACTCCTTCCCACAGAACTTGTGCTTCAGCTCAAAGGAGCGAGCAAGCAGAGACACGCAGCTAACAACCCTGCAAACATCATTCCGCAGAGTTAGAAAAATCCTCCAAAGTTGCATTTGGTCAACTCTTGTGTGTTATACAAGGCCCAAGAAAAATAGGGTTTAAAAAAATAAATAGCCAAATTCAAACATCTCTCCCTCTGGAATATTTGAAGCCACCAAGGCTGCATCTCACCTTTCCCCAAAGATTCTGCTATTAGCAAGCAGAAATGGAAAACACGCCTCCCGCTCCCTCCTTCCCTCAAAAAAATCACACTCCACCAGAACCCTTCAATCTAACTTGAAGGATCAGCTCTTCTAAGCCAGGAAAGGGATAATTCATTCATTCCCCATTTTAGTTCAAGAGCCAGCACGTCCCAAGCAGAAATCTCACTGCTGCATCCTGTATGTCTCCACTTGCTTCACTAAGTAGCTGCCGGCAAAGCACCTTAATTCGCTTTGCATGAAACCGTTTCTTCTGTTAAAACTTCTGGTTCTCCAAATGCTGCAGAGCCATTTGGCCGATGCACAGGGTAGCCTGAAAAATTCCACACACGTCTCAAAGTTTAGTCCGGAGGTGGGGAATCTTTTCCCTCCTGAGGGCCACCACTTGGAAAGTCAGTACAAGCTCTAACAGCCACATAAAAGTTGGGGCACTAAAGTGTGTGTGTGCGCTCGCGCGCGCGCGCGCAGGATTAAGAAGGATCCACATCATGCATCTATGCCGTAACACATATTCTCTATCCTTGTGTCCACGCCATCACCTCTGCTGCCTTCCAACCCCAAGCTCACTCTTTCCGTGCTTGAAAGTAGGGACTGGATCCCTGAGCCTGATCGAAGAGCTGGAAAATGGCCACATTTTCCTGTCGTTTCTCACCCCGGTTTGGTCTATTTATTATCACGACATTACTGTTGCTCTTCAACCTCACCATGAGACACAGACGCCAGCAATGCACCCCGTGCACACAACAAGTAATCCTGTCCATCATGCAGGGCACCCAAACCAACAAAGCCTGGTTTCCTTTAAGGGAAAATGTTCCTTGCAAATTAATGGGATTTTCCTGCTACAAAGGGGACTAAACAAATCAAGCTGAAAAGGCTGATAGGATGCTACATGGACCTGGACATGTTTAACTTTCAAGATAAGATGGCTGGGGTACAACAGAACAGTTTAGGTTGTTATAAAGAGAACAGAGATCAATTGTTCTTCGTGGCCAATGAAAGCAAAACGAATCATGAACTTAAAGATGGGAAAAGGGGCATTCAGGCTCAATGAAAAGCTTATCAACTACGAGAAGAACTGAGTAGAGAAGTTCACAAATAAGCTGTGGCATCCCCACCACTGCACGTTTTTAGCAAGCTGGATGAAACATCTGTTAGAAATGGTTTAGGTGGAATTAATCCTGCCTTGGTGGGATGGGATGGTTTAAGGTGACCTCTGAACAATTCTATGATTAAACGAAGAGGTGTTACCGGGATCTAACAGAAATTCTACAGTCAGGTTTCAAATGCAACAACAATTTATTTTTAAGCCCATAACTCTTCAGCAAAAGTTATTAAGCGCAGGTGTCCAAAATCTACTTTCAAGCCTGCTTTCTCGGGCACTGAGTGTGCAGTGCACAGCTCCCAATGTCAGCGGAGGCTGCGGGAACACCATTTATCTTCAGAGTCTAGCTCTGTATTATGAAGCCTATGCTTTAAAAAAAAAGATTAGTCCTCGCAAAAAAGAGGGATTTAAGGACATGGCATACTCAATTTTTAAGCAGCTACATCTCCTACATTCTGTGATAAGATCCGCACGCTCCCCCCACCCCACTTTTCACATGAATATTGAATTTTCGACATTCCCAGAGACAATAATAGAAAGACTCTCAGACGAGCTGCCATCTCTCTTGGACTCAATTTGCGCTACCCGACTACAGCAGCATATTGTGAAGAAGCTGTATGCAGGAAGACCAACTGCAACGTTCGTTTTTGTATGTTGCTTACTGAAAGGTTAAACATCCCTACTGTGTAGATGCTCACTGCAGACACTTCAGGATAGATCTCGAGGTACAGGATTTCAAATATGTAACATTGTCTTATGTTGATATAGCAGCCTCTGCCCCAATGGATCCCAGAGCATTTAATAAACCAGGCTGACCGTGTCCCGTTCTAGGGAAAGGTGCAGTCCCTGTATAACAGCTTCAAAGCCACTCATATGGGCTGGAACATGAGACCCACCCTCTTCCAGCCACATGTTTAACTGGAAGCACACAGGCTGGCTGGAAAGGGCAGGTGCTTCTCCCTTTAAAGGCACCTGAGAGCCAAGAAGGAAGGGGTTATTGTGCAGGCTCTAAGCAGCAACTAGGCCAGATTATTCCAGTCAAGCATGTGACCAGAAGAGAACCAGGTCAGGTGACTCAGCTGGGCTTATAAAGAGGCAGCAACGCCCACTTAAGTGGCTAGACCACCAAGGCAATGGTGGAAAACAGATGCAGCTCAAGACTGAAGGGTGGCAGTACTGTGCTGTCAGGGCTGTCTGGCAGAAGGCCAGGGCTGAAAAAGGAAGGTGCAGAGTAAGGTTGCACTGAATAGTGGGGGGAGGATTGCGAGTATTTCCGAGTTTCTGAGGATCAGCTCCCAAGTGTTCAGCTGGTCCTCTGTAACTCGGTGCAAGGTTTCATTTTCCCAAGTATCAGGTATTTGGCCGAGTATTTTCTGAGTACCAAGTTTCTTTATACAGGGCCAAGAAAAGCCCACATATGTTGCAGGAAAAGTTCCGTATGTTGCCCATCTGAGGATCTATCCAAGTACCGGACCGAATATCAGGCCAATTCCTTGGTAAACCCAAGTCAAATGCGGAGATACTCTGTAAAAACGGAGTCATTTCAAATACCAGGTTTCAGCACTAGTGCAAAAGCATTCCCAAGAGGCCAAGAACTTAAAATGAGCCAAGAGAAGGGCTTGCCCCAGGAGATACGAGGTATGTGAATCCCATTAAGGGAGACTCACTCACTGTAGTGTTGGCTACAGTGGTGTGTGTTTTCCAGAAAATTTCAAATGGTAACATTTTCTGGGAAATGTTTTCATGCAAATTTTCTTTCTGATTTGCATTACAATTTCCTTTGCAACATTTCCTATTCAAATTTTCTGGTCATTTTTCTGAAGCCCGCAACCCTCCAGTGTGATATGAGGAGCTTCGTTTTTGTTTTTGTTTCACTGCTAGCTATCTGATGTAATCACAGCTTTTGTTTTACTTTTGCTTTCACTTGCAGTCATTTTTAGACATGGAAAATTTTCCACAGAAAAATACATTAGCGAAAAATTTCCCCAAGCCCTGGCAAGTTTTCCAAAGAAAAATTTGGTAGTGGAAAATTTTCCAGAAAATTTTCTGTTGTGGACATTTTTTCACAGAACATTTTCCGCCCCACATCACTGGTTGGCTGTGTGGAGCTGTAACTAAAGAGCTCTGGTGTCAGGAATATCCAAAATGTGTTGGTGCTTTTAATAAGCCTCGATCCTATAGAAACACATAGAGCAGGGCAGCCCATCTCTTATAGGGAGCTTACATTTTCATTGTATGACTGAAAGCCAGCATTCCTGGCTCCCATTCCTAACCATGATTTGTTTATGTGAATGTGGAGAAATAGCTTTAATTTTTATAATGCATTTTCCTCATCTGCAAGAGGTACGCAAGTATTTGCATAACATAGAAGGGGAGTGACGCACCAGCATTCATGCAAACACCATTTTGAGATCCTTAGGTAAAATAGGTGCTTTAAAAGTTTTAAAGCTCTGATGACTGAAATATCAAAATTGTGGAGTAGAATTTTTAGAAGGACAAAGTAACACTCAAGAGCCCTTTGTAAGGAATTGCCAATTCTGCCTCCGAAAACCTCTCACTAGGGGATGGGTAGGTGAGTGTTTTCTCAATGACTTCGTGACGCTCTAGAATTCTGTGCTGATTGAGGCCATTGACCATACAGCTCCTAGACATCTGCTTCCGAATCGCTGACATCGCAGGTCCTCGGGATACGCGGAGGATCTGCGGTGGATGAAGCAGGAAGGGCAACGATTGGGGGACGGGTTGTCGCAATCACATTACACCGGTGCTCCTTTCTCTGCACTGGCTGCCAATAGTTTTCTGGGCCCAATTCAAGGTGTTGGTATTGACCTTTAAAGCCCTAAATAGCCTGGGCCCCACCTATCTGCGGGATTGCCTCACTCCTCGGGTTCTGGATCGACCCCTGTGGTCGGCTGGAGGCACCCTCCTTGAGGTCTCCCGGGTTTTCCAGTTGACGACGATGAGGAGGGTATTCTCGGTGACCAGAACTGTGGAACTCCCTCTGGCCCCGGTTCCCCCCCCCCCCCCACTTTCCGACAACACTAAGACCTAGCTGTTCTGTCGGGCCTTTGGTGAGGGTGGGAGTTGGGTGGGTATGGGGATATATTTTTTTTAGCTGAACTATTGGTTGTTTTAAATGTTTTTATGATGTTCTATTTTAATATGTTGTAAGCCGCCCTGAGCTGCGAAGGCAGGAGGGGGTGACATAAAAATCAAATTAAAAAAATAAATAAGCAGGAAGTGAACTTGGGATCAGCAGGGACAGGGCTATTTAGAAAACTACATGCTCAGCAGTGAGCCAGTAACTGAGAAAACTGACCAGGATCTCATGAAGGACAAACCTTCATTTATCAAGATACTATCTTCAACTTAGAATGGAAATGCTACATTACTTCCTGGTAGTTTTGTGGTACTTCCTGGTAGTGGGGTTTTGTGTTTTTATTATTGTTATTTATTAAGGGATATATTCTAATTGTTTGTTGTATTTTTATTGTATTTATACTGAGTATTGTTGTTAGCTGCCCCGGGTTGCCTGTGGCAGGAGAGGTGGGATACAACATTTTTAAATAAATAAAAATAAATAAGTCAGTGGCCAAGATGGGGAAAGAACCCAGGATTCCCAATTTAGCTGTCCCCAGCTTTAGCTAGTAGATCCAGTTGCCAGCTACATCAAGTTACCATGTCTACATTAGCATTTTAAAATGGAGATAGCTAAAAATTATAAGAATGCACTATTTCCCCCAAAGAGATGGAGACAAAATAATTCAGGTGATCTCTTTTAATTGGACCATCTGTAGTTGGTGAGATTATGCAAGCTTTTGGGCCGCACAGGGCCCTTCCCTCAGGCATGGAGCAAGTCAGAATTACTTCCCTCCCAACAGAGTCACATCCAGAGCAGCTTCAACTGGGTAGACAAGATCACTCTCTCTGTGTGTTATTTCTTCCTTAGCATTTAGAGCTGGTGAAAGTGCCAGACTTGGCGACGTGGAGGAGAAACATTTGAACAGCAGCGGCAGCAAGGCCTGCAGATATAATCTAGGTCGACATGCAAAAGTGTGCAATCGTTTCCATGTGGCTGCCTTCATCTTCTTTACATACAAAGCCAGGAAACCCTGGGGCTGCGCTGGTGCCTAAATGGGTACAGGTTTTCCTCAGCTTTGTACAAGTCAGTCATGAAGGCTTTAGGCAATCGGTCAGTTGCCCAATTTCCCTTTACTGTGTGTACAGGTAAAGGAAAGAGGCTTAAAATCTTTGCACAACCAGAGAGTGCTGGGGACCTCTCCCCTTCAGGAGAGCAGCCGGCAAAGACACAACATTTTAATTCCTTTATTTAACTAGCATCAGCACTTAAGCAGAAGTGAACCTTTTGGAAAGGCAGTTTAATGAGCCAAGTGGAGATATTCTCCCTTCCAGCAGGAAGCAAGGAAGGCCAAAAACAGAAGGGGCACACACCTTGCCAATATCAAACTCCTACAGAACCGCTTCATCTTCCGATCAAGTAGATAAGCCAGGCAGCCACCAATCCATTCATTTGTGCGGGGAGAGAGCTCTCCTGAGGACTCAAAGCTGCAACAATTTTACCCAAGAACAATTCCATTAGGTAGAAGTCAGTGCAGCACTTTGGGATAAGTTGTGCTAGGAAAGCACAAGATGATCATTTCAATGGCTGTGCACTGGCAGACTTTGATGTGCAGATCTCTGCACAAGCGCCATGGTTTTGTTCGTCCAAAGGTGTACTCTGCTTCTCAGTGGCAAAGCTGGGAATGGAACCCAGACCTTACCACTCCCTCACCTTGCATCCTAGTCATGTGTCCACTCTTCCTACACTGTGGATACTGTTTTCTGATCTTTCTTCCCAAGAACATTCATCTTATTCACTCTGCCAGCAAGGCTACTTACTCAGATCCCAGTTTTAAGTCTCAGCTGACTCCCCCTGCCCCTCTGCCTAAACAGCTTCCTCATTAAGTCGCCGCACCCAGCATTGTCCAGCAAATCTCCACGTCCTTAAAACTTCAAGACTCTCCAGGGCTTCTCCCCCCACTATCTTTCAGTACTAGTTTTCCACTACATTCCCAGCAGGGAGCTCCGTTCCTCCTCTGCCACCACTCTCACCCGCCCCAGTCTCCATCTCCCTAAACTGTCTTCCTCTCTTCTGCCATGCTGCCTCAAATTCCCTGCCTGAACACATTTTCTCTGCTCCCTCCCTCCCCAAACTTCAAACCCCTCCTGAAAACCGTCTTCTTCTGTCAGGCTTTCCCTAGCTCCTCATTCCCACCAACAGGTGTCTGACGCTTCCTCCAATAGCCTTTAATCCTTCTCCCCTCTAACTACTAAGCACGTGCACTTGTGACTTCTCAATTTTGTCAACGCATCCCTCTCTCTCCCCATGTTCCCTTTGCCCCCTCTCTCCTAGATTGTAAGCCCCTTGGGGTACGGACCCATCTTTAATTATAGCTTGTACGCTGGCAGGTAAACTGCTGGAGCTATGCGAATCAATAATCATCGTGTCTTACCTCCCATGTGCTTTCTGGAAAGCACTTGGTAACACTCCCCCATGCAAGGAGGCAGCACATAAACAAGCTACTGTTTCTGCCAGAAAAGCCATTATGACTGCCCAAGGTGCTGGTGTCCTGTGCGGCACATACCTCACGTTGGGAGCAGGCAGATAGAAAGAGCACCCCTACCCCACCCCAACTAGCAAATCCATTCCTGTGGTCTTCTGCCTAGCTGCTTGACTCTATCCATCTCTAGAAGTTGTCTTTGCTGCAGGCTGGATAATGCAGACCAGGGGAAGCCTGCAGAAATAAGCTCCCAAGGAGCTGCCAGTGCATAAACCTTTATAATTGGCTGCACTGCCCAGGTTTAAAATGAAATAAATTCTCTTTTCAGTCCTGGTTTCTGCACAGCTCTCGGCTCCATCACTGCCAGAGCACAGTATAAACAGACTGAGCACGATTAAACGGCAAAGGGATTACTGCAGGTAAGCAGTCATACAACTGAAATCTCTGCAGCTCCTTTCAAGCCACAGGAGCACGTCACTGGGGATATACAAAACCTGAGGTGCAGCAGCCAGAACAAAAGCATGTCACACCACGGTTCAGGGAACTGCATGTGTGCTTGGGGGAAGGGGGTGCTTGGACCAAGAACTATCGTCAGCCTGTGGGTCATGACTGCCAGAGGGATCACAAAAGACGTGTAGGGGATCAGGACCCCATATCTCTAAGCTATGCCCTTATTTATCTCGGACTGATCTTGCCACAGCAAGACATGTCTTGGTGACCATAGGCTTTTTTTTGTTACAATGCCCTCTTCTATGGGGTTTCCAGTGGTGCTTCTCCGTCACTTACAGCTTGTTTAGAATGCAACCGCACAGCTGTTGACTGGTTTAGGCACCCATGAGCATAGCACTCCGACCCTATGTTTTCTTTTCATTGGCTGCCTGTAGAGCAGCAGACTGAATTTTTAGATTGTGCTACTGGTTTTCAGGGCCCTGAAAAGTATTAGGCCCTGGCTATATTCTAGACCTGCTCCTGGAACCTCACCCTGATGGTTAACAGTGCTCAGAAGCCACCCACACTTTGGGGATCCTGCCATCACACCTAAAGTCAGTGGGCAATTAAATTGGGCAGTTGCTGTGATGGACCCCTCAGCTTCAAACTCATCCAACTCAGCTGTTTCTCTCAATTTCCTCCTCTTCACCTTCAAAAACCATCTTGAAGCCTTTTTTAAAAAAAAAACCTTCTCCAGATGCTTTAAGAGGATCCACTGCTGGTTCCGCTTAATGCAGGGTCAGCCAAGAGGTAGATCACAATCTAGTCTGGGGGGGGGCGGGAAGAGACCAGCATCTCCAAAATCACCTCTGGAGAGGAGGACGGGACCAATGCCTGGACCTGGGCGTGTCTCTGGGGAAGAGACGGGCTACAAGAGCTTCTCCAGTGTGGCAAGGAAGGCTGTGTCCACTCCCAAGACCAGTTGCTGTGGTGCTTTAAGAGCGGGGATCTAGCAGAAAGGATCCTGGTAGATCACCCAAGGTCAACACCTGGATCAAAAAGATTGCACACACCACACATCTGGCCACCCCCAGCCTTAATGTCTTCTGTCCTCCCTCTTTATTGTTCTTAAATGGATTTTACATGGTTTTTATTATATTGATTTTGTGAAGCGCTCTGAGCGCCAATCAGGCGGGGGAGGGCTAAATAAAAAGTTATTAATAAATGAGAAAGCAATCAAGATAAAGAAGAGAGGATACTGGCAAGGGAAAAGGCCAAGAATCCTGAATGAGCACACCAAGTGTGACTTGAGAGTCATGCTGGAAAGACCCCTGATTAAATCACTCATATACACATATTTTGCCTACTATGTCCCAAGTATCTTTCAATCCCCAAGCATAATTACATTTTCATGTTTACTCTGCTGTGTCTGTGTCCTCCCTCCCTCAGGGGGAGTATGGGTAAAAAGAAATCCCACCATACGCATTTTGAAGCCACATTAAACCTTGCAAAGTTTATAAGCCTGAACCAAAGGAAAAAGTAGACAACAGCAAATTATGTTCTACCACTGGTTTTCTCCCTCTATATCAACAAGTCAAAAATGTAATCCAGCATTTGAAACTTTTCCAAATGGTGTCTCACTCGCCAGGCACCCTTGTGACATGCTGCAGACTTGGGACAGGATTTAACAAGCAAAGCGTATCAAAAGCAGCCCCAGCAAACATTGCCCCACTGTTTAGCTCGTTTCTAGGTGTGGCTGCAGCCAAGGCATAATAGGATCATTTATACCTGACTCACCTGCCTTCTCCTCATCTATGATTTTCCACCTGGCACACAAAATCTAGCATGTGGCCTTTCTTGAAATTTAGAAAGGATACTCATGATTTTAAACAGACCTCCCCCACCTCTTCAAAAATTATCTTTGACAAAACCGCTTTGTAGTATGCTAATCATGTATTTATCTTAATAACCCATCTGCACTCTGCCTAGAAATGCAACACAGCTGATCACAGCACAACCTTTGCCATACTTAGAGTAACTGACGCAGTACATGTGAATAGAGTGTGCGCACACCAGTTTGACAGTCAAACTGTACACTGCACACACGCGCTTAATTGTGTTAAACACAGTGGCCGGGATGGGGAGATTTCAGGTGAGCAGGACATGGGCCAGGATATTGGAATCTATGCCCAGATCAGCTACTGGCTGACATTTATATAGTACAAGCAATGAACCTGGTGCTGGACAACCATTAATGAAGAGTTCCTACCCCAAGAGGCTTACAATCTAGAAAAGATAAGGGTGCGGGGGAACAAAGGGGGAGACGAAGTGGAGAAATCTCAGGTACATGTGCTTAGCTTAGTTGAAAGGGGTCCTGAGTGAAGGGTGGAAGAGGAGGCATCAGTGATGAGTTTGTGCAGATGAGGACCAAGGAAAATCTTGTCGGAAAAGACGGGTTCAGGAAAAATTTGAACTTAAGTCCCCATCACACCTCAGGTTCTCTCATTTGTAAGTAAGATTATACTTCCCCTTTTTGCAAAGCCATTTGAAAGGCAAGGGTGACAAAGCACAAATGTATTCAGTTTCCCATTTTTACAAACAAAGGGACAATTGTTGGAATGCACAAGGCAACCGGCTTCTAAAATGTCCCTTCAAGGACAAACTTGACCATGTTTTTTTAAAATGGTAACTGTCTGTATGGGAAAGCCTGCCCGGACTTGCTACAAATTTGATTTTCTGTTTTATTAGTAACCTACCCAGAGGAAGTGCATAACTACATTTTGAAAACTGAAATTAAACAGTTTTAAAATGGATTTTTATTGAGTAACCAGATAATCTTGGTGCATGGACAGCGCAGGGATCCAACAAAGACACAGCACTCGGTCTAAACCCTGACCTTCCAAAAGCATGGTTAAGAGCGTAACGGGAATTAAAACTGGGTCAGGAAGACTCGGAGGAGAGAAGGGAAAAAATGCTTTCCCACAACTTCCATTCTAAACCTTAAAAATCAAACTGTGTGTTACCCTTTAAGCCAAATCAGCAACCACTTGCAGAAATCATCATTATTCCATTGTTTGAAGTGGGCGACAGGTTAGCTAAGCAATGCTCTAAGAAACTATACTGCCTCCTCGGACTCTTATAACACCAAGTTCCATTAGAATTGATGCAGCACAAAATGTTTATGTAAACTCGCACTAATAAGGAATGTATGTTGCATGAAAGAATGAATACGCAGAGCAAGTCTTCCAAGGGTGAGTCACCAAAGAGCAGGGGAAGAGGTTGCTAGCTTACACAGGTTTCCTCTGTGTCATAGATTTTGCCTAGAAGGAGCGCAACTTGGACAGTGCAGAATAATCCAGCCAATGATCTCCAATTTCAGAAAGTATGTAAGGTTTTCCACAGAGATACACTTATCTAGTAAAGGTCAATGACAAGGGTTAGATACCTGGAGTCTGCCCATCCACCCTGCAGTTTTATCTGGGATTCAAGACACACTATTGACAAGTCCTGTGCACATGACGTCCAAACACAGGACGACCTCCCAACCTCCAGCCCCCACTACTTTCTGTACTTCCCAGATTCCTGCAGCGGCCCCCATTTTCATCACGGCAGGGTGCAGAGGCTCCACTCCCTCCTAGTCGTGCCCCGAACAGGAACATCCATGGGGTCCCCGTGAATGGCATTCCTGAGGGGGCAGAGTCACAGTGGAGGTGATAGAGCTATCAGGGACCCCACATTTTATGTTTGTCCCAGTAGGTGGGCCTTGTCAGAACCTTTTAACATTGATGTTACCAAACATGCTAGGAACTCCCAATTCAGCACCTTCTAAGGATGGGACTTTTATGATAGCATTACACAAAATTGCACACATTACTGAGTAAGCAGAAGCTCCTGATTTGCGCTTCAAACCCAGATCTCTGCTTATAACTTCTTCCAATTTAGCGCCATTTCAGCTTTTGTTCCGCACATGTGGTTCTGCCCTTCCCAAACCCTTCATCTGCTATGAGCTCACAACAGCAACAAAACACACTGAACAGGATTTTCAACTGTTGCTATTCAATACAAGACTGCTAGCAGAATTGTTCATTTTCCCCATCAGAGCATGTGTAGCAGAGGCTGCTGCAAACGTTCTTTGAAGCTACGCTCATCAGATGTAACCAGAAAGGTTTCCCTCTGTCCCACAAACGTACCATGTGTTTTGTTTTGTTTTTGTTGGCTCAGGGAAGGGCAGTTTATCAAAGTGCTCGCTGTTCCCAAAACGAGCAGGATAGGAACAAAAGGCTTCTAGGAGGGACAGAGAGCGTGCGCTAATATGACACAATTATTAGGCAAAGAGAACAGACTTATCAGCATTGTCCACGCTGACCCACAGGCATTTTATTTTGCTCCCAATGGGAAAGGATAAAGCTCGTGTCCAAAAATGCATTTTTGTAGCCAAATGTCCCCCAATTAGGGAGGTCTGTTTTGCACCATTAATTTGGCAGTCATCAAAATGAGGGGCCTAGGCATTGTAAGAGTGGGGAGAGGAGCCTAATGTACTGAAAAGCCTTTCTTCATCCTCAATCCAGTTCTGCCACTTCCTAGAGCAAGAACGGGGAGACTCCCCTGTGAGAATAGAACTAGGTATCAAGAGGGGAGGTGGTCATCCCCTTGGGTCTCCTATTTTCTTATAAGCACTTACAGCTATGGAGAAAGCCTAAAAAACGTGAGCTGTCTGTACCAATGGCTGTAACCAGATGCAACACTAAACAATAATTTGGGCATTGAACACAAATTACCCATTAGGGCTGTTTGTGAAAACATATTTTTCTCAACCCTCCCCAAACCCTATCCCTGCTGGTCGAAAACTTCTCCGAAAAGAAAGGTTTTACACTGCCTCCAGAATATGCTCAGGCTCTGATGGACTTCTGGACGAAGAGAGTTCTACAATACTGGGACAACAGTTGCTCTGCAGACTCTTGTCGTATGAACAAGATTGGTAGGTGGCACCAGCAGGAGATGAGTGACAGTGGAGCATGATAGGAAAGATGGTCTTTCAAATATGTGGGGCCCAAGGCCATTTAAAACTTTAAAAGTCAAAAACACCACTCTGACTTGTGCCTGGAAAGCTATTAAGAAGCCAGTGCAGACTGTAAAACACAGGTGTAATATGCTCCCAGCAACCCACCCCCTAAAGGAGTCAGGTCATCACATTCTGAACTAGCTGCAGCTTCCAAACAGACATCAAATGCAGCCCCAAGTACAGCGCATTGCAGTAATCCAGCCTTGAAGCGATGAAGGCATGGATGAAGGTGGCCAGATCTGAATCCAGAAGAAAAGGACGCAGCCTCCTCACCACAGAGAGTTGGTGAAAAGTGCTTCTGGCCACTGACGCAAACTGATGTTCTAGGCGCAGCATGAGGTCCAGAAGCACTCCAAAGCTGCAAACCTGAGTAACCAGAGGGGGCCGGACCCCTTCAATGACAGGGGTCCCAATCCCCTCCAAGTCACAAGCTCAGCCTACCAGCATTCCCACAGACGTGTCAACACCACCTGATGATCAACTGTACCAAAAGCCCCTGAAAGGTCTAACAAGATCAACAGGGCGCGGTTCCCTTTGTCATTCTCCAGGCGTAGATCATCGGCCAAGGCCACAAGCACAGTCTCCATGCTATACCCTGGACAAAAACCTGACTGCAATGGGTTCAGGAATCTGATAGCATGGAGATGAGCCTGAAGCTGCTGGACAACCACCCGTTCAATAACTTTTCCTAAAACAAAAGAAGGCTCAAGACAGGGTAATAGCTTGTAAGTAGATACGCCTGCTGCCCCACATCTGGTTTGTGGGCAGCCAAGTTATGACAGGGATACCTTGCATCAAGAGAAAGCTTCTGGTCAACAGCAGTGGGAGGGGACTACGGCTAAACCACAAGAAACACACAGTGGCATGTTTGTCAAACCAGACGCAAGTGCTAGATGATATCTATTTCAGCATGCCATGGATTTGTACAGGATGGTCATTATACGCCTTAGGACGCTCACTAATTCCAAGAGATGAAAAGCTGGCCCATGTATCTCAATTCATGTCCTGCTTGCTAATTCGGCAGTCATGCAATCTGGCATTTTTCCATAGGTGGGGTGCAGACAGTACTGTATACCACTAAATGAGAAGAGTGTTCCCTGAAAAAGAAAGGGCTTCCTGGGACAAAACATGATTGAGATATATGCAACAAAACCCATTAATGTGACCAGCGGCTATTACAAAATAGAAAAAAGTTACAATTAACAAAACAAGAAGTTGCCTTCCTATTAGCATAACTCCTACCAGAAAAAACATAAAAATATGGACTATTTTTATTGTGTTACGTTCTGAAATGAAAACATTTGTTACCTTGATGTTTACTTCTCAAGCCCATGCATTTATATTGCTGTAAAATGTATTTGTTGGAAAAACCTCACAAAACAGATTTATTTTTTTAAATGGAGACCCTCCAATCTAGGCAAGCGTCATTAGGAAAACTAAGGCTTTTGCCACTAAGCTTCTTCCGTGAAATACTGCCCCTATTTCACTCTCTCCTCTACAGCTTCTCCAGCGGTGCCAATAATGGGAATTCTGGCATGAAAAGCCTATTAGCATTTTTAACTGCTGTGCTGTCAAAAGCCTGATAGGACAAACGCAGACCGTGATGGAGCACAAGACCTCACAGCCCAGTCCCTTGTGATCTTCACAATGTCAGTCAGAAACACACATAAATCCGTTCCTCATGCCATCATAGACAGGTATACAATGGCTTGCAAAACCATGCGTGGATTAAATCTGTATGAGGACAGACACATGGCAAGGCCATATCTAGTCAGGAGCTGAACGTGTATGCACCTTGAACACACTAAACCCCTTCCCTCCTCTAAACCTTCCTCTCTCTTTTTCCATTGATGGCATTACCAATCCTGACAAGACGGAGGTGATGCTGGCGGGTAAGGCAACGGGGGTAACGGCCCCCGTTGTGGACAGGGTCTGTCCCGTGTTGCTTCCCCAAGTTTGGCGTCTGGGGCTGCTCCTCGATGCACAGCTCTGCCTGGATGACCAGGTGGAGGCTGTGTCGAGGAGTGTCTTTCGCCAATTACATCTCGTGCGGAGGCTTCAGCCGTATGTTTCAGACTCTGACCTGGCCACCCTTATCCATGCTTTCATCACCTCTAGACTAGACTATGGTAACGCGCGCTACGTGGGGCTACCCATGACAACGGTTCAGAGGCTGCAGCTAGTGCAGAATGCGGCAGCCCGTCTCTTGGTGGGATTGGCCCGCCGAGAGCACATAACAGTGCAGTGCTCTGCACTGGCTGCCGATAGTGTTCCAGGCCCGCTTCAAGGTGTTGGTTTTGACCTATAAAGCCCTCAACAGTCTAGGCCCTGCCTACCTGCGGGACCGTGTCCCCCCCCCAGGAGCTGGATCGACCCCTGTGGTCGTCCGGGGGTGCCCTGCTCGAGGTCCCCCCAGTCTTACGGGGGGCCATGCAGGAGAGGGCGTTCTCGGTGGCCATGGCGCGGCTGTGTAACTCCCTTCCGGTGGGCGTGCGGCTGGCACCGGGCCGCCCCTCTTTTTGGAAAAGTTATAAGACCTGGCTGTTCTGCCAGGCATTTGTTTGGGGGAGAGGGGTGAAAGGGGGCATGGGGGTGGGGTGGTGGTGTTAAATGTCGCCCTCCTTTTGGCAGTTCTTAAAAATGTTTTATATTGGATTTTATTTGTGTTTTTATACTGTAAGGTGCCCCGGGCTGCCTAATGGCAGGAGGGGTGGGGTATTAAATTGAAAAATAAAATAAATAAATAAATAAATAAAATTAGCATTTAGCTTGCTCTCCCCTTAGGATTCATCTTTCACCCCTTCCTTTCCTTTGCAGACTCAGTCTGTTGCCAATGTCTGTAACTTCTCTCTGCATAACATCAACAAATCCACCTGTTTGCTCCCAAAGCCAAAACGCTAGTCCACGCTCTGTCATCCCTTGCCTTGACTACTGCAACCTGCTTCTTACTAGTCTTTCCTACTTTGACCTTGACCCTCCCACTTCTGTTCAACACTCTGCTGCTAAGGTCATCCACCCAGTCTGACCATGTGCAACCGCTCCGACCTCCCGCCACTGACTCCCTCTCCCCTTCCACATCCTTGACTTCACCTTCAAGATTCTTCGTGGTGTTGCTCCTCCCTATCTTTCCATGCTTGTTTCCTGCTATGTTCCTACCAGGAAACGTCACTCCTCCTCTGCCACCACTTTCACCGGCCCCAGCGTCTTTCTCCTACCTAAACCATCTTCACCCCTTCTCTAAAGGCTGCTCCTTATTTGATTTTGTTAGCCGCCCCAGGCTGCCTGGCAGGAGGGGTGGGGTATAAATCTGTTAAATAAATAAATAAATAAATAAATATACCTGAAACTCTCTATATACACTCTACTCGTTCCTTTCAAATGCTTCCTAAAACCTGCCTCTTCTATCAGGCTTTCCCTAGCTCTTCACCCCCACAGGTTGCTCACCAATGCTTCTTTGACTGCCCTATCATTTAGGGTCCCCTTCCCCCATAACTAAGCTAAAGAAATGTACTCTCAGCTTCTTAAATGCACTCATTTCTTCCGATGTTCGCCCTTTCCTTCATCTGTCCTAGATTGTAAGCCCCTTGGGTCATGGACCTGTCTTTAATGATTGATTGTTAAGTGCCAGGTTCATTGCTTGAGCTACATAAATAAATAATAATAATAATAACACTAGCTTCCAAAGATTTACACAGTCTGAAGAACTATACCACAGACTAGAGAAAGGATGACCAAGAGGTTTGGACCCATAACTGGGAGTCAGGAGACCTGCATTCAACTGCCCAGTCTGCCGGACTCCCCGAGTAACCGTGGGTAAGCTAGAGTCTCTGTGCCCCTGCTCACCATCTGTAAAATGGAGTGGCCCTCCCCAATCTCACAGGGATGGTAAGATAGCTAGATCAGAGATCGTACTTCATGACAATAGCCATATAAATATAGACGGATACTCTAAGCCCATCCTCAGAGAAGCTTGGACACTGGAAGACCCATTCTCTCCAACAAATGGAGCCCAGAGGAAGCAGAGTCTATTGATACTTTCTACTGTTATTCCAGTAGAGCACACAATCACTCTAACACAGGTCTAATTACAAAGATAGATAGATGGAGAAGAGTTTCCTGTTAGCTTCCAATAATTCACATCCAATCAATGTAAACTACATCCATTGCAGTAAATACAAAGTAAAACCAGGCTTAAGTGTCCACTCAAGGGACCAGCAAGAATCAGCTCCATGAATGAGGTGATCTTTAAATAAAGAACATAACTAGGCCATGCTGGAAGTCCTGGGGATGTGTTAAACAAGTCTCTTTTATCTGTGGGCTGCCCGATGGCAAGGGGGGAAATGTGGCTACTACTAAGACTGAAAATAGAAGGGTCACGTTAACAAAGGAATCTGAAGCATCACTTAAGTTTGGAGAAGAGGTAGATGGGTAGCATTGGGGCAGGGTGAGGACAATATACAAGGCCTTTTCTACACAATATTGATTAACTCATTGGTTAATACTGATTATTCAACCTGTACACCCTGCAGACATTTTTCATGGGTTATGGGTACATTTCCTGAACTTAGTTTAGGTTTAAGCTAACCTATGAGCAGGGACCCGCATGCACTGCATTTTCCCCATTGACAGCAATGGGGAAAAACACATTAGTGCCGGCCTATAGGAAAAGCCACTCTGAACTAGGATTACCATACCTCCCTTTTAAAAGACGATGCTTCCGTAAAGTACATGGTGCAGCGCAGCACTGGCTCCAGTGCATTCCTGCAACATGCATTTTTCATAAGCATCGTCTTTTAAAGGGGAGGTATGGTAATCCTACTCTTAACCTGTGAAAAAAGTGTAAGAAATGTTAACCAACTGGCCAAAAATTCAACCACCCTACCTATGGATTAATTAACACAGCCCCTTAATAAAAGGTATTCGACCATGGTAACTAATACGTTTTGAAAACCTTCTGTAGAAAAGGGTGGGGAACCTACAGCACGGAAGTCCCCACTATCCGACCCCCAGAGGCTTCCCCTCTACCCACCCATCCCAATACATGGCATGCCAATGCCCAGACAGCCACGAGCACTTCTGGGCTGGTGGCCACGCCCTCACATAGTTAACCGTGTCTCCAACCTCCAGACATTCCAGCTTGTATAGCCCGGGGGTGGGGGGTGGGGGAAACAGATCTAGCCCCAACATCCCTGCTGTTATGTGTTCAGCCAAAGGAGTTAAAGCCTGAATTGCAAGCAGCCGTAGGGCCCAAGCCTTCTTTACTCCCTGCACAGCCTGGTCTGAAAATGGCCTGGGTTCTGGATCTGATAAAAGAGCCACCAAAACTCTAGAAAGCTCCTGGAGCTGAAGTATAGGAACTGCACCCTCACTCTGGACACAGAGGATGGGAGCTGTGATCTTGCAGGTGCCCTTTCACCGCTGTACAAGAGACATGACTGTGCTAGCCCTGACCCGGTGGCGAAACACATATGCTTTTATCCACAGAATCACCCAATTCCCACAGCTTCAGCTGTCCTAAATGGAATGCATTATTCCTGCATTAAAACATATGTTTTTCAAGGCAGCTAGCCATCCGGCTGTTCCAATACCAAAGATTACAGATGGCCTAGTTTTGTCAGGGAGGGATACAATTCCTTTCGTTGTTTCTGTTCCCTGGGGACATGGGCTGGTGAAAGCAGGTTGCTTGATTGCTGGGGAATTCTCTTCAAAGGAAAAAAAAACACCTCAATAATGGTCATTGAGGCAGGAAGTTCGTTCCATCAGGGTTTCCACAGCACGAGGCTGCATGCCAGGCAGCCCTCACAAGAGTTCAGAATCCAGACACTGGCATCCAGATCGGCAACTATGTTCCCCAATTAGCAAAACAAAAATAAGAAGCAATTTCCCTTAAGCGAAAAAATTTATTTGACTCATTCTAGGGTTGAACTCTGAAAACATTTTTTTTCCAGCCAGACTTAAGTCTAAAAGTAGCAGCACAAAGCACAGCCTTGCGATAGCAAGCTAAATTTATTATCAGCCAGAGCATCTTTGCTATAAACAGTCTCCTTTAAAATGCAGAGAGAGGGCACCGAGATCTAAGCAAATGGCATCTCAGAAACAGGGTTTTGAAGTTTAGCAACCACGGATGCTGACTAAACACAACAGAACTTAAAACCCAATCGAAAATACACAAGAGAATCACACCGTAGGAGCATCCAAGAATTGTACCAGGAGGAGTGCAGGCATAGGGCTGGAGTCGCTACTGATTCTGACTTTTCGAAATACAGCGGCAAAAACCACGTTGCAGACGGATAATCGTTGTGGGATCTCTCAGTGCTTCCTCTTGTACACAACGCAAAATCACAGAGGTGCAAGATTTTTCTGTCCTAATTCTTCAAGTCTAACAAGATGGATATCCTGTCACAGTGACTCCTGTCCAGTTCATAAACCACCATCAGTGAGCTGACGAACCCTTGAAAGAGCAAGGGATTCTTTTCCTTTCAGTCATAGCCAAAAATAGCTTAACTGAAATACTTAATTGGGGGGGCGGGAATGCTGTTATAATGATGTTACTAATTAATTGTATGAAACTATGCATTTTTAGAACCAAACATTTTTACGGAAAAATAGAGTGAAACTTTTCCACCCAACATCACTGTTTCCATGTCCATGAAAGTTAATTTTTCTGACCAAAGTTTTGCTTGCAAAGATCTGAGCACCACTACCAAATATTTGTTTGCATGAGCAAAGTAACTGCAGAATATTCACACAATGCTCTGCAATTTGCTTGACACCGCCCCACGTAATCTACATGCATACCACAGACTAAACAAGGGGAAAGCTACCTCTGTTCAATCAGTCATAGACTCTTCCTGCCTTCTGGGGACAGAGCTATCCTGGAATGCAGGCAACCATTACCAGCCCCGAAAGCCTCTAAGCTCTCTCGGTAACCCACTCCTGCTAGCTTTGTTATCTCTTGATCGCCAGGAAGCCCACTTCTTATCTTAGCTATTTAAGTGTGAAGTGTTTTGCATCAGACAACACGCACCGTTATCCGGAGACACAAGTCACATACGTTTATTACTTTCCTAACCCACTCATTGAATAAATATGCACATTAACCTGATGTTTTTGTAGGCAGCTTCATTATTAAATATTAAAGCCAGACCAGAAATTTAAGCTGGGACTCTAGGTTTATGCTTGCATGTTGGGCAAATGGCTGATGACTTACTGGAAGGTTTGGAGAAAGCTTTCTATAACCTTCAAAGATAGGTTTAAAAAAAAAAGTGGGTGGGTGGGGGGAGAAAGCCAAAGAGTAACTAAGCATTAAAGCTTGCCAGAAACCCTTGAATGTTCCTTCAGGTCCCTGAGACTATTGAAGCAGCGCATGAACTGTAATTATTCAGTCTCTAGCTCTGGAAAGTTTTGTCACTCCTAACACTGTTAATGTGACAAATGCAGTCGCGCAGCCTAAAGAAGGGCCCCCCATGTGGCCAAGATGCTTGCAAACTCTCACCAATGGAAGTTGGTTCAATAAAAGAGATGGTCTGAACTACTTGGTCTCCAATGCAGTGGACCTCAGAACATGGTATGAAGAAAGGATCTCCAGTTTTTAAAGCTAGTGCCCTAAACACCTGGAGGACCCCTTCAACGTACACCTTTCTAGGAGAGACAGGTCAGAGAAAAGCAGGATACTTAAGTGGACAAATCAGCAACCGTACCTAGTATGGCATTTCTTACATGTCTTACACAATTCCCAAAGTTTCAGCAAGACAGAATTCAGAACAGCCAAGTTAGGAACTCCTAAATCCCCAGACATATGCAGTGGCCCTTGCAACAGGCCTCAAATGCAGAGAGGAGGCAGATGAGCCAGTCTGCTGAGGATGGTCATGGAGAGCCAAGCAGCCTGAGCCTTCCATACGTATCTGCGTGTACCAGTCACACTAGAGGCAGCGAGAATCATGCAAACCGAGAGTCATCAGCAATACCAGATGTCCCCCTCTCAAGAGAGGGAAATTGGCTCCAGCTGCAGTAAGACTCTGGAGAAACAGACGGGAGCTGCTAAAATGGAAGGATTTCTAAATTAACATATCCAGGGGGGAGGCGGGGGATGTCTGTCCCTAAAGCTCTGCAATTTCCTCTCAGCGGAATCCCCCTCCCTCCGTTCCCCAGAGCAAAGGGTCACAGCTTCAGCCTGAACTGAACCATTATCTTTCTTCCATCCAACCTAAAAAAGAGAGGCATAAAATGAGAATTCATAAGCCCAGGGTACTGGAATAGAGAACACAGCATGACATCTAATGGCTATTAATGACACCACCCTCCTAATGCCTGCTGTCACAAGACCCATACAAGTGGGGCAGAGGGTCTCCCACTTGCACCATCCAACCACAACCTACATCGTCAGGCAGCTGCTTGGTAGATCATACCAGAAAAGGTCTGTGTTCTCTGGCCAGCTAATGCCGGGCTACCAAGTACTCTACACCGGAAATAAGGGGCAGATTTTCCAGTTCTCAGATGCCACCTACACATCACAATAAGAAAGTGATTTTCAAACTTGTGAGCACCCAGCACCTCTAGCTAGACTTGCATAGAATTCAGCACAATGGGCAGAAGTAAGAGCGATTCCTTCCGTCGACCTCAGGCTAGCGAGTGGCAACGTTACTGGGCAATCTGCCCATCTATTTGGGCAGGGAGTGGGATGGAATCACAGAAGTGTTACTAGTCCGCAAGGCTTGCAACTCAGCCGCCTTCAATAGCAAATTCACACGCAGTTAACATGACAGAGCTTATGCTCACTGGGGAGTAGGGGAGGGATCTAACGGACACATGTGTGACTTCACAATGACTCCACTGCCCGGGTGCATTTGGCAATCAGGACTCCTGGCTTCTCTTCCCAACTCTACCACTGACTCAGGGCAACCCTAGGAAAGTTGCCTCACCCGGTTAGAGTAGAGATGAGTAGCTCTGTTGCAAGGATGACTGTTTGCAAAGTGAGTGTCCAAACTGTGCTTGAGTCAGCACATGGAGCAAGAGTCAAAAATCCTGCTCTATGGGGCGTTCAAAGCTCCTCCTCCAATGCAAAGGAAGCAAGTTTATAAAACTAGAAATTAGGGCACTACTCCATCCATCCCTCAATTCCCGTCTCATATCAGCACAGGGCAAGTCCTTGACCTCCATATTATACACACCTGCTTACTTGCACTGGACAACAGTGTTTATAAACATCAACTACAATGCAGGTCCCACTGTGTTTGGTGCTGTACAGTCACTGGAGCCGACAGAAATTTTCCCATCTAAGATGGTTGGGTTTTTTGCCGAGGGAAAAAAAAAATAATAATTCTTGCTGTTGTTTTTCTTCTCATTTGGGGCAATTGACATTAAACATGTTCAGCAACAGTGAAAAATGTAGAAGGCCAAAATTTTGCTACACCCAACCTTTTAAAAGTGAGTCATTTTTAAAGTTTCTAGGGGGGAAAATAATAATATTTTGGCCAGTTCTAGCATACGCTGCATACCAAAAGATGATAGCCCTTGCGCCTCAGAGCTGGTAAACCGTTGTTAATCTGAAGTCAGGCAGAAGCAGGGCACATTGGAGACCCTCAGAGCCTATCTACGCCAATGAGAGACACAGAGATGGGGAACTTTTCCCCTGCCAGGGGCCACTTTAAACAGGAGTCCAAACTCTGGGGGCCAAACTGTAATTGAGATTGGAATTGCTTAGGGAGCGTGCTCGAGAAGAGGAGGGTCCAGATCAAGGATCTGTCCCCTATCTTTGTGTGCATGTTCTCATCTCTGCTCCCTTAACCCTGAGCTTGCATTTTTCAGTGCTTGGGGGTCAAAACCGAATCTAGGAGCCAGATCCAATGCACTGGGAACGGATCAAATCAAAGATAGCTGTGGGTCACATTTGGTTCCCGGGGCCAGGGTTTCCCCACCCCCAGCTCTAAGATGCTCCATGTTTCCTCTCTTGCCAACACTTGCTTCAAGGGTTCCCAGAAGCGTCTCTCCTCCCTATTCCAATCAATCTATCAGGAAAGTACCGTATATTATTTCCACAAATCTAGGAGCCTGAAACCCTCAAGAGATGCTTACACCCTTCAGACCCCTGCCAGCAGTATCACCTCCCCCTTGCTC
The DNA here is from genome assembly GCA_003113815.1 of Sphenodon punctatus. Taxonomy (NCBI): domain Eukaryota; kingdom Metazoa; phylum Chordata; class Lepidosauria; order Sphenodontia; family Sphenodontidae; genus Sphenodon; species Sphenodon punctatus. Next base: position 3,177,493 of record QEPC01008474.1, read on the forward strand.
ACGGCCTGGCCCAGCTTTACATATTTAGTTCTTTCAATCTCTCTCTAGTCCCTTTAATCTATCTGCATGGTTTAACTTCTACGGGATCTTGTGGACCTTCCGTCTGACGCAGGGGAGAGAAGTGCTTTATTACTCTGCTTCTGCACTATGCACCACTTTGGAACTGCATTTCCTTCTTTCATCCAAGCTGCAGGCCCTGTTGGAAATTGCAGGAAAACATACATTGTATACTCTCCCATGGGCTATTTGGCCCAAGACAGAGTCATGCCAACTGCAGGCTCTTATCAGAAGTCTCTACAAACCAGACTCGGCAAGAGCAGGACCGGTACTCTCTGCATTTACATTACCGCCATCAAAACAGGATGATTATGCATTTCAAAGCTTTGCTTCACAATTGTTCCTTTTAAGCTACGTCCAGACAGGAGGCATCACAAGACAGCCATGGATTTCCAATTTCTAAGCAACGTTGCCCCAGGTAAGTTCCAAAAGCAGGCAGAGTAAAAGCAATCCCCACTGATGCCATTTGTCTGCAGCAGGGGACCGTTAACTGTGTACGTACAAAAAGAAAAGAAAATGTAAAATAAGGTAGTATGGTGACTCAAGCATAGGACAGCCAGGCAAGCAGAAATACTCACAATCCTACCACCCCTTTGCTGTGTAGTGAAACTCTTTTCATCAGTTACTCCCATTTGACTGTTGGAAGAAACACCCCTCTCAGTCTTTGGTGAATGAAAAGTGCTAAATCCCAAAATAAAATATCAAGCTTTGAAAGCAAGCTGTAAAGCAAAGCCTTTCCCGCAAATATAGGTCTGCCAAGGCACCCCAGTCTTGTTCTGCAGAACCCCCAGTTCACAGGCCTCTCCAGGTCTGCTGACACTCTTCAATCCTCTCCACAGAACTCCCCTGCTGTTCTAGTCTTGACCTACTGACACAGCCCTGCCAACAACCCCCAAGGCCAGCCCTGACCCCTCTGAAAATACAAAGCCTTGTTCTACAAGCAGACAGCAGAGTCTCAATTCATCTGAGGGAGGCAGGCAGGGACCAACGGGTATGAAGTCATTCACCAAAACACCCACGCTCCACATCACAAACCAGACAGCCAAGCACATGGATAGTCAGAAAAGTAAACAGGAACCTCAGCTCCTACAACAGCACAAAGGATAATGACCAGGATGGCTGGGCTCCAAGTCTGAAATCAGATTACAGTAACAGACGTTAAACCTTAGGACAGGGGAATTTCTGCCTATTGTTAGTCACAGACAGGCCCCGTGTTCCCCCATCCTCGGTTGTTCCTTCTTAGGTGGCATGAACATGTCTGCCAACTCAAGATTTTATCCGAGTCTCATCTGACCAGCAGGAAGCAGGAGCCACAGAGGGGCCCCCCACCAAACCTTCTGTGGGCAGTTCAGAGCTCCACAGACCCCTCCACCCTGTCCACACAGCAGCAACACTAGACAGACACAGAAAATGATGTGGCATTAGAGAGGAGTGCATGTCCCCAGAGAACAACCCATCACCATGATGGCTGCATACCAATTTAACAGTACCTACGAGTTCACCAGCTACTTGATTCCTGGGCAAGGCTCCTGCAACATCACTGCCAGCGCCAGTATGGATTAAAGGAAGTAAGGAGGCCTCAGTTTATAGGCCCATGAATCAAACATGGAATTCAGTCCCCTGCCTCCAATGAATTGAACAGCTCAGCCTAACCTTCCCATCTGCACACAGGTACCTTACACCTGCTTCAGTGTGCAGCGAGTGATTCCATTCTGAGTGCACTTTTACAAAAATGGGTTCTTATAAGTGTTATAAATGCTGGAGTTTTGCAATGTGTGAACACACTAGTCCCCTTTTATGCAGCTTTGTAATACCCCGCCCCCAGATGTGACACTTACAAGGCTGCGAGATCTCGCTGCATAAAAGGAGAACAGTGCGTTCACACATGAAAAAACTCCAGCATTTAACACACCCGGTATATCGAGCACTTCTAACAACCCATTTTTGTCAGGCGTAAAAAGTGGCCAGCAGGATGGGACGGGAAGAACTGGTTTGTGTCTCGGGAGTCATCTACAAACTTGACCCAGACCTTCTGTGCTTTGGGAGGAAGGCAGCAGTCAAGCAAAATGAAGCCGTATGTTCATCTTGAAAGCATTCCTCTGCCATGTAATGCATTGCGAAAAGCCCATCCAACAAACTGGAAAATTTCCAGGCATGTCCTAGGTGTGAGCAAGTAAAATCCTGTTGATCTGGGTGTGAAGCAGGGGAAATCAGAAAGGCAGACAGGGAATTTTAAAATAAGAATGGCACTTTAACCAAAGGGAAGGAAGGGTGGAGCCAGGAAGGTCTGTGGCAGCTAGGAATGGCCAGCGATAGGCATGTTTAGCAGTCGGTGGTTAGTTAAGAGTGGGAATTCACGTTGAGGTTTTGCAGCAGCTAGCACAGCCTAAGAAACTGCCCATCTCCAACTAAACCAGAAATGATGTCATTTCATCCCACCACAGGGCCAGAACCACCATAAATTCAACCTCCACGCTTTGAAGTGGGCCAGTTCCACAGCCTAGTTCAAGCACCATCAGCAGGGTTCTGCAGCTAAAATGCACCTAGGGTCTTCCGTCCAAAATCCATTTTAGAACCGCATGATCAGAGACACTACACGCCATGCAGGGCTCTGGCAAATGAGCATTTCACACATTCGGAGATAGCCACTAGCATACTGGCCACCATACTACGTCTGCATGAAGCCAACGACGGAGCAATTAAAATGCAAGCGACCTGCCTACACACGGTAAAGCCAGGGAGACACGCATGCAGATTAGGCTATCATGGTGGGCACAGGCTACTACAGAAGCATCACATATAAACCACAGGAGCCAGAGAAGCAGTACAGCATCGCCAACCCGTGGCCTACACCTGGGTGCTAGATAAGAGACTTGTTTCCTGGAAGTGCTGATGCCCACCTGATCTGGGGGACTGGCACCTGGTGTCTAACTCTTGAGAGCTCGGGTCCCATACACCTAAATGTAAATAGCCTGAGAACGTGGCAAGTCGGGTCATGTCACGAGAACCTTAGCACCATTCAGTCTCACCTATAAGCATGTTACTGCCCTGTGGCTTGCATTATGTAACATCAGTCTGCTTAAGTGCATTATAATTACACAAGGAGATGGTATCACCTAGAACCAGCCTCTTTTCCCGGCCCTGCATACTCACCTCTGGATATTCCAACACAAGGTGCTGCTGCCACTGGCAGCTCCATCCCTTCTCCCAGCAGCCCCGAGACTCTTGTGGGAACAGGATCTGTTCCCACAAGGTATTTAACCCACTCTAGGATACTGGCGTAGGTCCCTAATTCAAAGCAGAGGTACTGTGGAAAGGGTGGCATAGAAATACATATACGTACCCGCCCACCGGGAGCTGAGTGAATTTTTCAATATGGCACGTCCCCCTGTGGTAAGTTACAGCAAGGTAAAGTGCCTTTATATGGAGATAGTGAGGTGGTGGAGCTTCCATATGAGGAGAGGCCTCAATACATTAGGGCTCTTCAGCTTGGAGAAGAGATGACAGAGGGGATAGGAGAGAAGCTTATGGCGTGGAACAAGTAAATAGGGAGTGTATTTACCCTCTCCAACAGTACTAGAACTAGGGGACACGCCATGAAACTAACTGTCAGGAACTTTAAAACAAATAAAAGTTTTTGTGTTTTTTTTCATTTAATACACAATTAACTTGTGGAACTTGTTTGGCAGAGGATGTGATCAAGACCAGTAGCATATCTGGGTTTAAAAAAGCATTGGATAATTAATGGCTATTAGCCAAGTAGGTTAGAGGATGGCATTTCTGACGGGGAGTGAACTCGGGGATTGGATCACTCCATTATAACCTGTTGGCTACTACTCCTATGCAACTAAAAGTGGCTGCTGTTGTAGATAGCATGCTGGGCTCAACGTACCGTTGGTCTGACCCAGTAAGGCACATATATTCTAATGTAAACAAGTCCTCACGCCCCCTGAGCATGCCCACAGATGTTCAAAAGCATATTTTAAACATGCAGTTAATGTCTAGTGCAGGGAGATTAAAATGAGGGCTAGCTTCTAGGTTCTCAAACTGGGGGTGTGTGGAAGCTGTTTGGTGAGGTATAAGAACCAAAGATGGAAACACCTAGCTCCACACTGGCTGCTCTCATACATTACCTGGGGGGGCTGGGAGGAGGAGTTCCATGACAGCAATCGCGGCTCTTTTCTCATGGGAATTTGTGCACGTGGGAATGCGCTATTTTGCTTTCCTCCCATGAGAACAACTGTCATTGTAAGAGCTACCCGGGAGACCTGTTCTTGCAGGAGAAAAGCAGAATAGCACATTCCTATGTGCGCTAATTCCCATGAGAATAGAGACACGAATGCCAACCCAGAAGCTCCCACCCACCCCTCCCAGGTAACGTGAGAAAGCAGCCACACTCACTGAGCTATGGAGAATGTCCAAAATAATCGGGTGGCAAGGGGGAGAGTGTCCCAAAACAAAGTAAGGGGAGCAAGATGTACACATGTCTGTGTAATGTAGGGAAGGGCCTCAGCTATGACAGACAAGTGAAAGGGGGTGGGGGCAATAGATCAAAAAAGTTTGAGAACCATTGGGCTAGCGGATGCATTTAAATTCACATTAGCCTGTCTGCTCGAGGGTTTTAACACCTGCCTACATTAGGTTTTTTAAACACAATCTAGTTAAGGCTTGTTTAAAACCCACCTTTCCCCCGTCATGCTCACATGCCCTCTCCTATTACTTAGGTCTGATAACACATTTGGGACGAAGCTGGAACGAGAGCCTCACTGCACAAGAACTTAATCAAGAAAAATAAACTTCCAGAACCAGCCGTTTTCCCAACCTTTTCCCCCGAGGCCCAGCACTTGCATGTTCTAACTAACAATTTTAGTTTAAAAACAGGCCAGCCTGCTCCTGTATTTAAGTCAGTCAGTCAATTTGGACCCTGAATTTCTGTACAAACACACCCTTCGGGGAGGAAAAAGACATTTGCTCCTGAAACAAAAAACTGGGAACTCATCATGCTGCCCTCCCATATGGCTGGGCTGTGGCAGAAAGAGCAGGGATGGGAGCCTGGGAGCCAGGCCTCCTCTGTTGGGACCTGCACCAATTCTTTTCAAGGCGTTCACCAGAAAAGGTAACAGCTTCCAGCTGCTGAGATGGAAGAAGTGGGCCTATGTATCCCATTAGCAACCCCTAGTGTATAGACACCAACGTGATTGATGCTTCTGGCTAAAAAAAACTGCCGTTCCAGGATGAATATTCAACTGGACACACTAATCCAGTAGCTACAAGAGGAATCTTCCACAAGTGGCATATTTGACTATGGCAGAACCCAAGGAGGAGAGGATTTTCAAACACAGACAGGAATCCAAACGAGCATTTCAAGACAATGCTAGAGTCAGGGAGTCCCAAAAGTAGCCACAGAAAGTGGACCGCAGGTGCAGGCAGAGATGGAAAAGATCCAAGCTCCTGTTAAAGGGAATGTGAAATGATTAATTCTTTTAAGTATCAAAAAGTGGTGGAGAGGTTTGCAAAAAATAAATAAAAATCAGTAGCCCTCACCCAGCTTAAAGCTCCTAAGATATATTAGAGGGGTGGGCAAAGTTCCCAATCCGAAGAGACACACGTCAACATCTTCATATGGCTAAGAGTCCCCCCACCACACGTCACTTTAGCCCTCCCCATGCACCTCTCTCTGCCTGTCCCTACCTCAGCCCACTGCCTCTCCCTCCCTAATGCTGCTAGCCTCTCCTGCCTCTGCCACCCGCCAACACTGGGCACTTCTCTTTCCTGCCGCCTCCATGCGCCCGCAGAGGCCACCTAGCACTGCCGCTGCTGCTACTGCAAGCGCCCAGCACTGGGCAGCCCTTGCCAGCACACAGAGACGGCAGGAGAGGCAAGCACCCAGAGTTGAATGGTGCATCTGAATAAAACGGAACTGAGAGTCTCGCCTCGACACCCTGACTCCAGGCAGCCATTTCGTCTGAGCGCCTCAGTACTGGTGCTGGAGTGCCGGATGCAGCGCTGCCGGGCCGCTATTTGTTCCCACGGCCACTATGTGATAAACTGCTTCATTCAAGAGTAGAGGTATAAGCAACACTTCCCACACAGAAAGTGGTCATTATTGACAGGGAAAAACAAACACTCCGGAATAAGACATCCCCACCTCAACCATTTTTAAAAAAAAATAATCAGAGGTGAAAGGGAAAAGAGGGACACTTCTCCAAGCAATATCAGCATGGCAGGCCATAAACAGCGGCCAGTCAGTTTCACAGTTATAATCAGGGCTATAATATACACAAATAACTAGCCAGGCTTAAAAAGGTGCTCACTTGGCTGGGACTAGCAACAAGACCACCTTCCTCTCTCTCTTCAAAAACATCATGTTTCTAACCTTGAAGGTGCAAAGACAGCCTAAAACAGGTACATTGGATGCATTGGTTTTACACCAAACAGAGCCTGCCAAAATCTGAAGTCAACTCAAGAGAGGTCTGAACTACCCCATCCATCTCAATCCAGGGGTAACTCTCAGAGGGGTCACAGAAGTGTCAGGAGAACACAACAGTTTAATGGGAGCGGGGACTCAGTGGAGGGCACACAGGGAAGGTGGCTACTCTGTTGAGTTACTCCCTGTCCTAGGCTTTAGGGTTCTGATCCCCCATTCCCAGAGTTCCTAAGGGTAGAGACTTCTAATTCTTCCATTCTGCCCCCAAGCCACAGTCAGGGACATCTACGGAAGCACGGTTGTCTTTGGGAGAGCTCCGAGTTCAAAGCAGTCTTTCATTGCTAACTACCATCTTCTATTTCTGACATGTATTTTAGATAATCCTTCTGTTCCATTTCGTATCCCTCACGCTGACGCAGCACCTCTCACTTGCAGTCTCAGATAAGGTTTTGATATTGCATTCTCCCTGAGAGAATTACAAGTGGTCAAAAGCCAAAGACTTAAAAAGCATTGTAAAACAAGGCCTGTGGCTTAAATGTGGCCCATCACTTTGACCACATTCACTCCCTCCTCTCTGCCCTACCCTGGCTCCCTCTACTTGAATGCACTCAGCACAAGCTCCTGGTCTTCACCTTCAAAGCTCTTCATGGCCTTGTTCCCCTATATCTCTCTGCTCTTGTATCCTGCCACGCTCCTGCCCGGGAGCTTCGCTCCTCCTCTGCCCCCACCCTCACCTGCGCATAACTCCCTTGCTCCTCTAAACATCTTCACCCCTTCTCTCTGGCTGCCCCTCATGCCTGGAACTCCCTCTCTGCTCCCTCTCTCCCAACTTCCAAATCCCCCTCAACAACCACCTCTTGCATCAGGCTTTCCCTAGCTCGTCATGAATGAAACTGTGTCCGCTTCCCCCTCACTCAGTCAGAATTTAGTTCCCTGTAACTAGATGAAGCACGCACACCTGCAACTGCTGAACCTCATGAATGTACTCGTCTCCCCCTCCATTCTCTTAGATTGTCAGCCCCTTGTGGGTAGGGACCCATCTGTAACTGTTGACTGTACGGTGCCAGGTACACTGCTTGTGCTATTTAAATAATAATAAAAGAACAAGGTGGCATAAAAAGGCTTATATTATTTATGTAGTACGAAAGATAGGCCTGTGATTAAGACCGAGGTGGACAGACTAATGGTGCACACAATCCGGCTATCAACCATGGGTAGTTTGGCAGGACTTCTCTGCAGGCTCTAGGCCGGGACTCCTCTCACTGGCTCCTAGCTCCAGGACACCTCAGCAATTCGTCTCGGGAGTGGAGAGCATCAGTCATCTTTACAAAGCGTCTTTTCTGCATCCTGGAGTTCTCCTACCCTGTTTCCCGTCCCAGACACTTCCTGTGATGCTGCATACCTCCCAACATTTTGGTTGCAACAGGGATGAAGTCCACCCTCTCCGCCGAAAAGCTCTGCCCCCGTCTCACACAGAGACCCCTCTCCTAACATTCTAGGTGCATAAAGAGAGACAGAAACTCTCCTGCTGATCACTCCACGTAGTTTCTTAGAGTTGCATCCTCTCTCCCTTGTCTTCTCAAGTGCTTTTCTTGGGAAGTAATCAAGAAAGAGATGCCAGGCCGCTTTTACACAGGACAGAAATGGGTTCTCGTAAGTGCTTGAGATAATACCGAGTGTTATAAATGCTGGAGTTTTGTAATGTATGAACGCACTATTCCCCTTTTATGCAGTGAAATCTCACAGACCTGTAAGACCCACCAGATGGGACTCTTAAAAGGCTGCGACATTTCGCTGCATAAAAGGAGAATAGCGAGTTCACATATTACAAAACTCCAGCATTTATAACACCCGGTATTATCTCAAGCACTTATAAGAACCCATTTTTATCATGTGTAAAAGCAGCCTAAGGATTCAATACAACCTTTTTGTCACTCTCTCCTGAAAGAGAGGGAGTGGGATTCAGTATCCAAAGAGGGGTTGTCCTTCCTAAGTAGGGACTGTTGGAAGGTATGATGCTAATCCCTAGAGGCAATCTTCAAGAATCTGGTTCCCCCACACCATGATCTACTGGAGACTACCTTGTGATTTACCAAGTATTTATTTATTTATTTCTAAAATCTGTACCCCACCCCTCCTGCAAACAGCTCGGGGCGGCTTCCAACATAGTAAAAACATAAACAAGTTTAAAACAATTTAAAATAATCAAACAATTTAAATGTTTTAAAACAGGGCCCCGGGAATTTAAAACAACGAACAGGGTAGGGGAGAAAAACAAACCCTAAGCCACCCTCCCCCCCCACCCTGAAGGCCTGGGCGAACACAGCCAGGTTTTACAACACCGCCTAAATGACAACAGGCTTGGGGCCAGGCGAGCTTCCTCCGGAAGGGAGTTCCAAAGGCGCGGCGCAGCCACCGAGAACGCCCTCCCCACTTTACACAGGGAACCTCCAGGAAGGCACCCCCGGCCGACCGCAGGAGCCGCTCTGGGGCGCGGAGGGCGAGGCGGTCCCTGAGGTACGAGGCGGCCAGACCGTGAAGGGCCTTATAGATCAATACCAAAACCCTGAACCTGGCATTGAAGTAGTCACAACAATGCATGGTGGGTAGGTGATTGGGGAGGCATTTGTCTAAAAATACCCAGTCTCAGAGCAACTACCTCAAGATAGCCACAAGGTGAATGGTGTGAACGCTCTGGGTTCACGCCAGTGTGCGCACCCAGTCCCTGCTTTGCACACTGTACAAAGCAGGGGGTAGTCAAACTGTGGCTCAGGAGCCACATGTGGCTCTCAGCCATGGCTAGACCTGGGCTCTAGGCTGCCTTAATGGCTGTCCTGTGTCTTACTTCAATGCGCCCAAGTCTCAGGCCCTCCTCACAATCTCAATCATCAGGACTTCAGAGCATCGCCTCCACCAGCCAATCACGACCCAGGAGAGGTTTGTGCACGTACATGCATGTGCGCGCCTTGTGGCACATAGAGACAAAGTAATACCGTGATATCTTTTACTGGACCAACTAGTCAGCCATATGAAGATTTAAGTAAGGAACGTTGAACACCCCTGGGATAAAGGGATGCAACTGCGTCACCTTTGAGCAAGAGGGATGGGGTAGAAATACTTAAAATAAATGAATAAATAAACTGACGCCCAAGAAAGCAACCTTCACGCATTGTCACGGACATAAGTTCAGCCTCTTCCCTTTTCAGAGGCCGGAAGGGAGGGAGAGAAAGAGACAGCTAACGTGTCCTGAACCCTCACTGGTAACACCCACAAGGTAAACAATAACCTCACACTGAGAAACCCAGAGTAAACACAGATGCAAGGAGACTATGGAAAGAGCTGGATCCCTTTTATCTGTGCAGAGTAATTTGTTCGCCTAAAAGTAATCAATGCCTTTGAAGTAGTTACCCAGTGCTGTTCACTACCCAACCTGTGGTCTGAATATGCTGATAAGAATAGCTCACAGAAGCTTATATTCAAGAGTGTAATCTTATCTCTCTTCTAAAGTAGGCCCCTATTTTCAATAATAGTCTATGTTGGGCTAACTTGTTCTGCACCTTCAATACAGCTCACTGTTTTTGCATTAGGAGTCAGGCTCCTGGCCTTTTCATGCTGAGATCTGCCTACTCCAAAACATTAACCTCAGGGCCAAGATACTGTTTTTAAACGTGTCCCTTTAAGCACAATGGGTTTCACCTATTCAGTTTCTTAGATGTGACCATCTCACTGGAAACCATGTACGTGCTCCTCGAGAAGATTTACAGATTAAACAAAAAGTTCAAAGCCAACTGCAAAGCACCTGCTGCCAAAACAGTGTGCAAAGAGGCACACATTGTAAGCCCCGAGAGCCGAACACACACAAACCACTTCACAAAACCATTTTATGCGGGTTGAGAGAGAGCGAAAAGGCATCATGCTACTCGGGAGTTGCTGTTCAACAGTATCAAGATCAGAGACTCTAGCAGCAAGCTAAGATTTTCAAAGAACAGAGAAGAGAAAGAATGCTAAAAGGTTAACCCATACAAAGAGTTAACCTTTTCTTTTTTTAATATCCCTTAGTAAAAAAATGAGAGAGAGAAACTCTACTGCAAATCTATAAACTGTTCTCCCAACAGAATGTGCCAGTAAATTTTGCAGTTAAGAGCTCCTCCACATGAGATATCCAAGGGCATAAAAGGACAATCTTCAGTACTTTATATTGTCAAACTTCTGTAGAGGTTAACACCAGATGGAATTACTCTTTGAGCTAAATACTTAAAGTGTCTCCAAACAGCATTTGGCAAAACAAAATCCAGCATTAAAAGGGCCGTGAAAAACTACTTCTGCTAGGCAGCGCAGGACCCATGCCATCACATAACCTTTAAGAGCTTGGGTCCTCCAAATTGTTGAGCATCATTAACCATCAGTGAAGTTGCAGGGACTTGATGGCACTGAGCACTTTGCAACCCAAGGACCCTAATTTGCAAGCGCAGAGAGATTTTTGTAACATGGCTTCCAACATAAGTAAGAACATAAGAAGGGCCATACTGGGTCAGACCAATGGTCCATCTAGACCAGCATCCTGTCTCCGACAGTGGCCAATCATGGTGGCTTGGGAGAAGCACCCAACAGGTCACAATGATCCATTCCCTGTTGTTTTCCCCCAGCTCCCGTCATGTTCCCTGATCCTGTCTGGCTAACAGCTGCTAATGGACCTATCTTCCAGAAACTTGTCCAAACCTCTTTTAAATTCAGCTATAGGCTATTATAGGCCAGGTGAAGGCCATTATGATCACCTAGTCTTGCTTCTCCTCCACAAGATCAGCAGACACTGAAATTTCATTCAGAAACTTCCGAGCCTAAAAGTCAGTGGTGGAACTCGGATACATCCCTCCAAAAATGCATCCAAGGGAATTGTCCACACGAGAAACCTATTCCACAAAAGCAACTTTGATTCACAGGCACAAGTGTTTCACAGTAGCTCTCTGTCTATATCCAACACATGAAGTTGAGATTTTTCCCCTGATTTCAAGTAGAATTACTGCTCTGAAAGAACTAGAAAGTTACTCAAAATTAAACCAAATGTCATGTGCACAAGCTCTACTTTTAAACCTGAATAAGGGCAGCTACATTGGCTTAAGTCCATTGTGTGAACAAGGCCCATTCAGTCCTCCCTCCACGCCACCATAGTTCTCTCTGTACTACATCATCCCCCAACGGGAAGCTTTAACTGACATTTTATAGCAGAAGTGGAGTGCTGAGGAAAGCCCCCTAACTAAGATACAAGAAAACTCTACGTACATTTTTGAAAACAAAACACACACACACACAAGAGGAAATGTGTGCTTACTTCTCAAACACAAGTTAGCATCTTGTTTTTAGTACAAACAGGAACTTTGTGTGAACCGATTAAGCCTGCATGAAGCAGCTTGCTCAGGTCACGTGGAAAGAGCATTATGGAGGTTTTTGGGTTTTTTTGTTTTTTTCATCTCATTGCTATCTAAACTCCCCCAGCCCACCAAGTCATTGTTTTTCCTCCCTAAAACATCCTTAAAGCAGCTTTTAAAATTCATGAGGGCAGTAAACAAAGAGGAAAGTATATTTAGGAACAACCAGAAAATAATCACTTTCAAATGATAAATGGGATCACAGAAGCTGAAGCTTGAAATTAGTTCATAATGTAGTCCCCCTACCCATGGAGACCTGTTCACAGAGAAGCAGGTTTATATCCCTTAAACCTGTAGGATATACTCTGGAAGAAGTTCTGTCACAGCTCACTGTTCCCTCTCCTTATAATGAGGCCTGTATGACACAGACTCTGCAGTGCAGCACAAAAGTTAGGATGAGAAGTCTTGCAATAACCACCACGCACAAACTCCCCCTATCCACCAGCTTGTCAATCCCATTTTGTTTGTGAAAAGAAGGAGAACAGGCGCCAAACCCACCCCACAAGAAGAGCGAGAACCAGGGTGCGTATATGGGTGATAAAGAAGTACAACAGGGACTGGTTCGGTTAAGCAGCACAAGCAACAGTTGCTAAATACACAAGAAATGGATTACACCAAAAAGCCATCCCACTAGCCATACAGAACCCCCTTTCTTTCTTTCTTTCCTTCCTTCATAATCATTCAAATACAGCAATTAACTGCCCTTGTTTGGGTTGAAGGGACTTGACCTGAAGGGAGTGGATCCTGTCAGTAGAATGGCTGAGAGGCACCTGCCTCCATTCAACTAGAAATACAGATTCTAGAATCTACCCTTCTCACCCCACAGCACCCATGTCTAAAGCTCCCCACACAGCCCCATAAGCCCACCCCAGGAATCACAGCAAGGTGGGGATAAGGAAGGGTGCTGCCCTTCACAGAAACCCCTGCAGACAGAGAAATGAAGAGTAGTGACAGATTTGAATTTATGGGGGGCTTGGTTTGACCCCATGTTCTATATCTGAGTGGAGAAGCAGCGAGGGTAGACTCTCCTCAAGTAAATCCCATATCTTACTATGTAGAGAGAGGGAAAGCTCCCAACAAGGAGGGGAGAAGGCGTTAGGAAGAAAGTATTCCCTATAGCTAACCTAAAAGCAGGAAGAAAGAGCAGGAAGAAGAACAATTAAACGTTTATCTAAGCCCATGAGAAGGAAGAAGGGCTCTCTGATCACTGACACACAGAAACGGTGACAGAGAACAACCACACTAGTGAGGTCTGAGAACGGAGGACTAAATCCCATCTTCAGCCTCACAGCGTGAAGAAACGGCTCATGGGGTTGGTAAGAGAGCCCTTCCTATGGCAAGGGGGAAATGAAGGGAGAAACGCCCTAGATCTGAGGCCTGAGAAAGAGGATGAAGTGTTAGCTAACATGAAGCACGAAACCCAAAGAAATGGGAATTCACCCCCACATTTAATTCCACTGGGGGGGACGACAAGTATAAAAGGGGAATCCCTCAGACCCAGCCCATGAAAAGGAATAAGGGATAATCCCACGGGGGGGGGGCAGAAATCCCACACAATGAGCCTCAGAAAAAGGACCACTTACATGGGAGCCCAGCCCCCCAAGAAGGGAGGAATTAACCGCACACCTAGCCCCATGGGGGAAGGCAACCCTATACTTGGGTCCTGACAAGAGAATTAGCCCGAACCCTAACCCCACTGGAGTGGAAGGAAAAGCACCCCCACACTCAGGCCCAGAGAAGAGAATGAACCCCCCGTGGGGAGAACAGGNGAAGGAAAAGCACCCCCACACTCAGGCCCAGAGAAGAGAATGAACCCCCCGTGGGGAGAACAGGAAGCACCCTCACACTTCAGGTCTAAGGAGAAAGAAACCACCCCTAGCCCCATTGAGAAAGAAGAGTCCCCCCCTATCCTTGGGGCCCAAGAGGAGGATTTCCCCCACCCCTAGCCCCGTAGTGGGAATGGGAGGCCCCCCTGAATTACTAACCCCACCCATAGCCCCATGGAGACAGGAAGAGGAGTCACCCCTACACTTAAGCCCTGAGGATTTCCCCCCCCCACACACAGATATAACGCGGGGGGGGGGGGAAGCGGAAGTACCCCCTACTCTAAGACCAGACCCCCGCCCCTCACCAGACGGGAGGACTAAGCCCACCCCTAACCCCGTGGGTGGGGGGGCTCGGGTCTACCCCACTCAGAGGGTCCCTTTCCCCAGCCCCGCGGGGAAAGGGACCGGAAGAGGATCCCCACACACGCCGCGCCGGTCCGCTCTCTCACCTTCCGAGAGCTCGAGCTCTAGCTCGGCCAGCTGCTCGCGCACCTCCCGGGGCAGCCCCACGGGGAGCGGGACGGCGCTGCCAGGCGGCTCGGCCATGGCGGGAACAGCGGGGAAAGGAGAGGCCCGCACGGCGGCGACTCCTCAGCGCTGGCGGCTCCGGGTCCCGGGCAAAATCGCGGCCGCCTCCGCCATCTCTACCGCCGCCGCCACGCTGAGCCCCGGCGTCGGTCACATGAGACGGAGAGAAGGCGGGGCGCGGCCAGACTCAACCCTAGCTCCGGAGCCGGATCCCAGCTAGAGTAGCGGGCTCCCCCACCCGGCCAGGCCTGGAACAGCGCCCCCCGCACCCCTCTGCCTTGGACAAGTCGGGCACTGCTCCCACAGACCCCCCTCACCCCTCTCCGAACACTGCCCCCACAGACCCCCAGCACCCCTCTGCCTTGGACAAGCCGGGCACTGCCCCCACAGACCCCCAGCACCCCTCTCTGGGCACTGCCCCCACAGACATCCCCAGTCCCCCATCACCCCTCTGCCTTGGACAAGCCAGGCACTGCCCTGTCTCTTATACACATCTAGATTAACCTCAGGGCCAAGATACTGTTTTTAAACGTGTCCCTTTAAGCACAATGGGTTTCACCTATTCAGTTTCTTAGATGTGACCATCTCACTGGNTTTTCACTTGCCAGCAAGGGGTGGAGCATTACGTATTGTCATTTACTTTCGTACACCAGCTATAGTGGAAAGGCTTTTATCTCATTCTTGTTTTTCCTGCCCATGGGGGGGTTCATATGGCCAATGTTTACGCCACGATGGGAATTTGCCCATTGCTGCCGCAAGTGCCTTTGAATACTTCGGTCACCTTTGAGGGAAATCCCAATTTGACTCAGGTGCCTAAGAGGAAGCCTCCCATTCCATCAGATACTTCAATTGCTAGCAGACGTAAAGATCTGGCCCAGCTTAAAGTCTTTGCTGCTACGCCTGGTTCTGCTTTATTTTGTAGGCCTTCCGCTGTTGTCGATTTGTCTCCTAAGTCGTGCCATCCTTTGCCTAGGGTCTCTTCCCTGGATAAACCAGGTATATCTCCCCTGTTGGTGACTGCCTCCCAGGGCTCCTGAGGGACTCAAGTTTCTCGTCTACCTGAAGTCTTTACGGCTGTAGGACATATGCCTTCTAGCATCTCTTCGCTTGTGACCCAGATGCATCAGCCTCAATGTCCCATTGTGTTAAGCCCCCGTTTGAACAATTATGTTTCTGTTAAAACATTGGGATTTCCTTCTAGAGGGGCCTCGATTCTGGAAGAACTTATGGCTGCTGATGCTACATGCAGGACTACTGTACTGGGCCCCATGGGTTGATATTAATTGGTTGCATCTTTTTACCAGGATGCTTACCGCAACATACTTGTAATTTGCTTGCCAGTAGTGGCTGGGTTATTTAGCTTTATGCTGCATTTTATTGTTCTTGGGTATTTGACTAGTGGGTTTCGATCAAGAGATTTGTGTTACTTGTAGTTTAGTTTAAGTTTAAATTTTAGTAGGCCTTATCTTTTTAGGATTTTAGGTAGGCTTCCTCCTTTTATTAGGTGTCTGTATTTTGGTATTTTGTATAGTTTTTATGGTTGATTTATTTTGTGGTGGCTGTATGTATTCATTGTGTATTTATGTTGTTTGTCAAAGCATTATGGCCACGGTCTAATAAATTCATTACTCCACCTCATTACTCCACCCCAATATTCTAATACCTTCTCAATGGTCAGAATTAGTATGCCCCTATCACAGGTAGGAAAGCAGACAAGACTTACCCAGAATCCAACAGCAGGCGAGTGGTTGGACTGGGATCAGCCACCTGGCTATCTTGAATTCTAGCCTGGCACTTCGGCATTTAAGTAATACTGCTTCCTCAAGGCCACTCCAGGCACGCCTAGGTCCCACCTCTTTAAGCTCTTGGTGAGCCTGTGCATTTCTATTATATGGACTCCTCAGTCCCTGTTCCAGAGGACTCCTGCCTCTAGTGAGGCTTCCACACCAGCCACAGCAACGCCCCCTTGCCAAACTTATGTTCCACTCTCCAACAAATACTTGACATAGGAAGTAAGCAAGCGACTCTTTTCTGTGCCTGGAATGCTCAGAGGGACAAAGAAGATGTGCAATGCCCTGTGTACAGGAGGGTGTGAGGCATATAGTTTCAGAAAGTATCAGGAACTGGAAAAGACCTATTTAAAATAAACAAATTAAGGAAAATCTAGGAGACTCTAAGAAAGGAATACAAAGGGACTTCCAGATATAGGCAACAACAAGGGATGAAGATGGTGGAGGAGGAGGAACAAAATACCCAGGTGGGTATGTAGCAGGAAATGCGGGAAAAAAGATAGGGGAGAGAGGCAAAGTGGTTCAAATGATAGCAGTTGGTCCAATAAAAGCTGTCGGTGAAAATGAGCAAACTTTCAAGCCACACGGCCCTTTATCAGGCATGTAGTGTAGCCAGTCAATGTAACATCCTGAAAGTGAAGACAAGAAGTTTGTGTCAAATGCAATGAGGAGAGGGAGCAAAGCACAAGTTGGACATGATCAAACATATAGCAGCTGAGGGTACAAGAGCACCTTCTTGCTGTTGCCTAGGGTGGTCGTTTAAGAATAATGCTTGTGACAGATTTGAGCTTGTCAGACAAGGTCAAGTGATTGAACACTATATGCCAAGTGCCAAAAGAGCTGGTTTCTATACTCTAATGCATAGACAGAGAACCTGTGGCACATTTGGTCAGTTCCCCCCCCACCCCACCCCCCTTTCACAGTTTGTGGATCTAGGTTCCTAAGGCAGCTGCTAGGGGTACCACGTGGAGACGGGGGCTTTTTCTATCAAATGTCTAAGGAGGGTGGCAGTGCTGAAGTTTTGGATCCATTTACAGCAACAAGATAAAGTGCTGCCTTATCTCTGCCTTATGGAGAAGTTGGAAATCGGTAGTGTGATCGGGTATCCATGGCTTAAGTGTACATTTGCATATTTAGCAAGGGCAGGCCTTTCAGTACAGATGCTGTGGCCAATGTCGCCGGCACAACAAAGGCAGCAAATAATGGAGAGAATCTTGGATATAGGCAGGCAAGAGGATGTGGCGGCCCTGGCAGACTGGAAGGCGGCGCCCTGGTTTTGAAGGTTACCTAGATGTACTGAGCGCATGAGAGCTCCGTAGGAATTTTACTAGACTACAATGCCAACTTATTGAGACCGCAGTGATTCAAGTCCGATATAAGGCACTTCCAAATGAACGGCGTAATTGTATTTGTCAGGAGGGAGGAAAGGAAACAATCGAACATATTCTATTTAAGTGTCCGTTATACGAAGTAATAAGGGAAATGTGGATTGCTGAGTACTTTGACTTGGATCATAAAACTGCATATGTTTTGAAACTTTCTAAGGAGACTGAGTGCAAGGCGGTGGTTACCTATATCCAATTGGCAGATAAGATCAAGACAGGAGAAACTTAAAAGGGACAAGGCTATATGTTGATGTCATGATGAACTGGTTAAAGCCAGAGTACACTGGCCAAAATGACATAGACTTAGGGGCATGATTTAGTAGTGATTGGAGGATATTATACTCCCTATCAGGGGCCAAGCTCAGCCGTCACAAACCCCGCGGAAGAGCAAGGCATACACTTAACAAGGTATATATAAATTAAGGGGAAATGGCTGTATGTCTAGTTACCCTGGTAAGTTGGTCAAAGTTGAACTGGAGTGGCAAAAACATTGTAGAACCGGGAATCCATATCAGTGATAACCAGAGGTCATTATTATTTTTATGTACAGAGGTTAATCCTGGTTGCAGTAAAATCTGTAAAAGAGCAAGGCATTTGTTACTAATTATTTTAAATAGGCCGAGTGCAAAGTTGAGATAAGAGACTGTCTAGTATGACACAAGAATAAGGATACTGTGTCAGTATAAAATTTGACAAATGGCATATTGATTATGCCCGTTTCAGTTTAAGGTCATTACCACGTATTCCACTTTTTATATTAATTTATGTATTGATGTTTTGTTTGTTTGTGTATTTTTTGAGGCAATGGCAAAAGCTAGCCGTAAATAAAACTTATTCATTCATTCATGTTAAATTGGCCTGCTGGATGGAAAAGGTTCCCCGCCCCTCCTCTAATGCAACACCAGTTTCTCAGCACTGGTGAGAAACTGTTAGTCTCATTTTTTGTTAGTCTCATTCATTTGTTACTCTCATTTTTCAGATGTCAAATGCCTACAGTTCCCATAAAACTGGCAGAAGATGCTGCCACAGAACAGGGGACTAGGGTAGGTGTAACACTGCACCGGCAACTTTGCCTTGTATGCTGTGCAGGCAAGGATGTCATAGCAAATGGAACTGACTGAACCCATCATTACAGCAGGGCAGGCTTCCATGGCATCACCATGTCTTATTTCTTTGATCACAAGGCAAAACAAAAAAAGGAACGGACCTAGCTTTCCTTCGACACCTTCCTCTGGCAGTCTAAGAGTGCACAGGACAGGACAGGGAAGATGCTACTATCTACAAAGCAAGAACATGCTTTCAGAGTATTGTATCTACCATCTTTTAGCAAGTCCATTCTAACCAATTTTTCTAGGCAAAATTGTGTCATGCCTGGACCTTTCCAGGTGGAACCAAGGCCAGTCTTTCCCCTGTAAAATGGAAAACCCAGTTCACAAAACTGTATGGGTGGTCTAGTGCAGGGGCTTCCAAATTTTTACCTACAACTGCACATAGCGTAAGCCAACTTGGGTTATATCCAAATTTGGGAACGTTTAGCCTAGTACTTTGAGCATTGAGCTATGCCCCCTCTTACATGTCATTTTCAGGTAGTAATTTTAATTTATACAGCATCCCTCTGATAGATGGCACTTGGCACACTTTAGAACATTTGAGACACCACACTATATATAAAAATGAATGTAGAACAATTTAAAAGGGGAAGTTAAAGAGGAGAGTACACACACAGGAACCAGCAGTGGATCCTCTAAAAGCACCTAGAAAACAAAAAGGTTTCAGGTGCTTTCTGAAGGTAAAGAGGAACATCTGGAGGGCGCAAGTTCCACACTGAGGGGCCCGCCCCAGCAAAGGCCCAATAACCTGCAATTTAAGGTGTGATCCCCAAACAGCAGGAGGCATCTGAGCACAGCCAGCCAGCAGGAGGAGGTTCCTGGAGTAGGTGTTGAATGTATCCAGGGCCTTAAAAACTAGCAATGCAATTTTAAAATTCAACCCAGCACCCTACAGGCAGCCAACACAGAATGGGCATATGATCAGAGCTTCCGAAACCAGTAAGAAGCCGTGCTGCCATATTCTGAACATGCTGCAAGCGACAAAGCAGGGCTGTTGGAAGCCCATATAAGACGAAATTACAAAAACCAAGTCTCGTGGTCATAAAGGCATGGGTTGCTGTGGCAAGGTCATCCTGGGATAAATATGGATGTAGCCAAGACCAATTACACAGCTGGAAAAGACATTTCTGACCCATATCCGATACCCACGTTTTCATGGGTCAGAAATGATACCCAGGTTCCGTACCTGGCCCACAACCTCCACCCAGACCCCCACGAGATAAAGGGCCCTGAAGGAGGACTGCCCTTCCCACCAGCATCACCTACGTCTTCCCCAAGTTGATCATGAGAGCGCTCCAACACATCCAGCTGGCTGTGTCAGATGTTCCTCCAGGGCAGAGGCTGAGATGACAGTGTTCACAGGGCAAGAGAAATATAGTTGTGTATCTTCAGCACACTGACAGTATTCAATCCTGTGCTTCACCATAACATCCCCAAAGGGTTGCATGTGCACAATGAACAACATAGGCAAAGGAAGTGAACCTTGGAAGATACCACATTTCAAGTCTCTCACGGATGACAACCATCTATCACCGACTGACTCTGGTTTTCTAGGCATGACTCAAACCACCGACAGGCAGCTTCAGCATGCTGGTGACATCCCTCAACCGCCAAAGCAGCAGCCCACCACCAACTAGATGAACCAAACCTCCTTTAGGAGAATGCAAGACTTCTACAAGTTTGGGCAAGCACCAACCTCTTAGCTGTCCCTGTACAAACTGGAACTACAGGCTACTTGTTTTGCTAATAGAAGGCTCCCTCACACTGCTCCCCCATGCAAGCTTACCATGTGTTAACTAATCTGCATCTTTTCTAGTAGCAATGCTTTCACACAACTGCCAATTCTCCTCCCCTTTTGCTATGGTATTTCCTACAATTAAAGGGTATGGAGGAATTCCCTTTGGTATCCCAGCAACATTCCAGAAGCAGCATGGAGCAAGGAAGTCCCTGCTCCAAGGCTCTCTGGCTGCATTTCTAGAAACACCTGTACAAAGGAAGTAACAGGAAACGTACTGAGAACTGATGGATAATCCAGTCGCATTACCTCCATTGGTGCAGGACAGAGTCAAATCCTTTCAAATAAACCTTTCACATCAGAGGATGATCCCTCAGTCTAAGACAATGAACACAGGAAGGGATAAATATTTATCACAACACTGAGAATCAACTCAGAACCACAGTAATGTAGCATAGACAAGTAGAACCCTATGGACAGCTTCTGTCCTCCAGCAACCAAAACAACAGTGAAAACAGGAGGGAAAGGCTCCAGCAGGGTTGTTCTACATTGCCTTCTCAACAGGAGCCATGCACATTGGAATACCCAGGACTAAACATTTGTCTGGGGCTGCTCATGTACTCACCACCTGATCAAATGAACATATAAAACCTCAACTGTTGGACGTCTTCCATGTGGCAACATGCCAAATTACTCTGGAGATGCAGGTTAGGTTCAGTGCTGTGTAGACAGCCAATGTGACCTTGGGCCTTCAGAGGGTGGTAGTAAGACAATTGGGACAAGGCTTAAAAGGGAATGTACCTTCCCCCTATCCAACAATGAGGCAGAGCTGTTAAGATTACTAGAGGGGGGCTTTCAGGAACCATGGCAATGGGGACCAGGTAAATATCAAAGAGATCAGTAGGTGAAGCAAAGTGCCTTCATCTGGCATGTACAGAAAAAAAAACACACAAGTATTTATCATTAGGGCAGAACCCAGTTATGAAATCTGAAACCTGTAGTCTTTTTTTTTTTTTTTAAATCAGCTTTTATTTTCTTCTAACTGTTATTTCAATTTCCCATAGCACCTTGGCAATGTCAAAAACAAATACAAATACATGTTTGTCATTTTAACATTTAAAGCATGAACCTACTTTACACAATTTTGTTGTTTTGGACAGTTTTGACAACAGGAATAAACCAGAACAAAGTAGAAGCCAGATAGGTTGCTATTTACTTATTTAGTGAAGCCCTATCAGTTTGAAGAGACCATAAATGCCAAGGGGAAGTCAGAATTATCTGGGAGGAGACAAATGTCTGTAGACACTTGATCATCAGAATACTTTGCAATCTATAAAAATCAGAACAAGTCACTTATGCACAATCTGTTTACTTTAGAAAGATACTTTTGGGGGGAGATTTTCTCCACAGAAAGCGCCATAAAAAGATCTCTAATTCTTAAATATAAAATTGTTAACTTTGTTACAGATTAGTTTGAAGATTGATTTATTTAAAAAACCAACCATTTTATTAACTCATTTCAAGTCCTCCCAACTGAAGGTTAAAAATAAACTCATCTGATATCCTGAAGTGTCTATGCTGTGGACACTTGAAGACCTAGCTAAAAACAAAAAAACAAAACACAAATCATGTACCATCCTAAAGGAAGCCCAGACTATATGTTTTATATGTATATATACACACACGCACACACACACACACACACACAAATAAGAGAGCATGATAGACCATTCAAGAATAATGGCAACGATCTTACGTTTCAGAAGGAAATATCAAAAATTAGGAACAATAAACTATTGCATATCTGTTGTAATCAAGGATTTACAAAAAAACAACTTAGAAGTGATTTCCCCCACCCTCCCCTGAAGTGCATTTCTGTTGCATCTTGTCTGTAATACAATGCTGCATTTTACAAATTTAAAATATCATCTGTACACACGTAGCAGATATTTCATCCCACGTGAACATTCACTTGGGTAACAGTAAAAACAGTGGACATATTCAAGACATTTAAACCATATTGACAGAGTATAAGGCCATAGCTATTTAACTACAGTAAAGCATTAAGTCACTTGATTGCTACTGATCTGCCTCAGTTTCATCTGTGTTCTCTTCTTCAGGGTAACAGGATGGGTCTCTTTACTTTAACCTACTACTAAAACTGAATCATACTGTGCCAAGCTAGCCCTGTTTAATTTTAAAAACAAAAGGTAGCAGGAATGTAAGATACTATAAAAACTTAATTTTAGAAACTAAAAGTCCATCTTTTGCACTTTTTTTTTTTTTTTACAATCACATGCAAATAATTCCCATATTTCCCTCCCAAGCAGAAGCATTAAAAATGGCCAATTCTTAATTGTTTTTTAACCTCTACATGTTATGAAGCGGAGAGGGAGGGAAATGTACATATGCGGTCAACGAAGAAAAACCACGTGCCAGTCTTGGTAACAAGTGACCGTTCAGACAACTGAAAGTTACTTGCCATCTCCACCTTGCTGGCTAAAGTTAGTCAGTAAGGTAGAAGGCATGTTTGTGAACTATTAAGAAGGAGGTGGTATCAAAGGGCTTGTCTGCATACAGCTGTGGCACGGATGTATGCTCTCCTCCCCAGTATAGACAATTCTACCCATCATAATGCTGGAGCTTGTCTAGGTAATGCTGCTGTAAACACTGCCACACTGATTACTCTATCTACACTAGGAGGGGTCACACATTCAGGTATTAATGGTACCATGATTGGCTGTAAGTCAGCCCTGAGAATGAAGTGTTGCCATTTGTCAGCACAACGACAGGACAAGGCCCACTGTCACGTTAGTGGAGTTTTTCTTTCTTGATATCAGAAGTCAGTGGGGCTGCCCTGGCAGTGAACCTGGCTCCCCAAACGGTCGTTCTATCTGTTTCCAGTAATCTGTCATATGGGAAGCCAAGGTTGTTGTTACAGATTAGTTTGAAGATTGATTTATACTCTGCTTGAGAACGAGTATGGTAGCAGCCAGCCAATTTAAGTTGTGCATTTGCCATGCAATGCTGAAGTTATTTGCATGAGAAATCCATAATTTTGCTTCATAGCCTTTATATTTACTTGGTTATTCCTCCCAAACCATACAAAGGAGAGAATACGATATCCATGGTGGTAGGTATGGGGATGGAAAGGGATGCTTATGCTAAAATCTTGAACATATCAAATACTTCAGTTAGGGTGAGCTCCCTAGTCTAATAAATACACTGGGGAAAGCTAACTGTTTACATACTTATACGCATACACTGCACAAGAGCTGTAGTCTTCTGGGAACGCACATCCAGGATATATGACACTTCCCTTCCATGTGTAAAGTTTTTCCAATCACCTCACAAGAAAAATAAGGATTGTGAATGCTAATCACTATTATCCAATAAAGAAAAAGCTACATTTTACAGTCCTTAGAAAATGCTCCGGTTCTGCCTTTTAATTCAATGAAGTTATTCCATCCAGAGCATCCAGAATGAATGCTTACACAGGTCAGAATAATACATGCCAGTGCTGCCAAGTTCTTTGCACTAGTTTCTACCCCAGTGCTATGCTGTCCTCTTGAACTGGCACCAAAATGATCTACTCCAGAACTCAAGGCATTAGAACTCTAATACAGCTTTATTTTGCAATGAGACAGTGCACATCTACCCTAAGTATATCTGTAACTACTGAACATGTTATTTTTCCCAGTTTGAGTGCAGTAATTAAGTTTATAATATTTTTAAAAATTGATTTATTTATTTTTAACATCTTCAATATAATTCACAGAACTTAACTGAAATATTTCCCCTTTGAATTATCTCTATCAAATGTAGCATAAACTGAAATGGGTTTGCAAGTGTTCGTAAACAGAGATGTGATCAATGATTTTTGTTAAAGTAAAAAAAATAAATCCAAACCATCTCCCAAACCCAGCACAGGTAGTTTAAACATGAGTAACGATTTTTTTCCAATATATAGAACATGCGCAGAAATGAACATTAACTGTATAAATACGTTATACTGTGTGTTACGATCAAATCAAAAAGCGATTGCCAAGCTGAATAATAAGTTAGAGAAATGACAAATCTGGCCTTATATATATTTATAAAAATAGATGAGTTCTGAAAGCTGTTGATAAGAGAATGACTACTAAGAAACTGCCAAGAGTTATCTGGCGGAATCAGAAGATGAAAGTTTTCAGTTATGTCATTTAACTGCCACTGATATTCTAATGGCATCACTAGCATATATTACTAAAGATGTCTCATGGTATATCACAACTGAGTTTTCCAGTGTTCACAACTTACAACTTTAAATTTGTACACTTGCTATTCACTAAAAATAGCTACACCGACTGCTGCAAGCTACTTTTCCTAATGCTTTATACAGAACTTTGAACCCTGGCACGGTGATTTGGCCCAATTAATACATTGTAGTTTTCTTACTTTTTTTAGTCGTTTACACCTTGTAAACTTAACTTGCTTACTACACAATAGTGTTGCAAACTTAATCTATGTAAGTTCTTTTTCAAATAAATGAATAAAATTAACTCACTGGCCTTTAGCTCCACTAATATTTAGTTCCAAGAAACTAGGTGTTGCTGTAAAACAAGAAGTTTACCCACTATGCAAATCCTGATTTAAATACACACAGGTACATCTCATAGTACGGAGCTCCTACCCTTTTGACCACCACAAAAATCACTGCACAGAACTTGCCTGTGCCCCAGAATGCGGAGTCACTTAAATTCAGCTCTCAGCTGTATACAAAGAGATGGTCTGAGATGGAGCCTTAGAACGTCCACCGTTACAGCTGACTTCAATGAGTGGAAATGTTGGAAGTTCAACCCTTTCAACATAAAGCCAAGGGAACACTTGCTGTATAGTTTTCCACTGCTCTTCTACTACTAAGCCTGCCTCAAGAAAAACACACACCAGATAATGCACACAAGTCTGTAATAAAGAGATTAGAGAAAGTAACATTCAAGCAATGGGGAGAAATATATAAGAATGTAGCCTCCACTAGGAGAAAAACAAAACAAAGAGCAAACTGTAAAACAAAACAAAAAAACAACCCAGATGCTTCTCTGTGCTCCTCCACCCCCAACTAATTCCTGCGGGCTTGTGCTCCAATATCTACCATCAGGTCTCCAAGTAAAATCATAGTTTGAAAAGATTGCAGAATTAAATTAGTAACATCAAAAAGGACTAGGTTTCCAAGCTGGAAAACACAAAGCTCCATTACAGTAGTACATTCAGGGTTTTGTTTTATCATCAGTGACTAAGTTATGACATAACAAGTATGTGGCTGCACTCATTCAACACAAGCACACGCTGACCAAGCAAGTCAGTTGCGGGGCTGACTTGCGATGCAAGGCCATTAACGGCACACACCTCCTCATCCTACAAGCCAAACGTTAAATAGGTTAAAAAAAGTTGTAAGTTTTACAGAAATGTTTTTTCCTTTCGAAAAATATTCTCTCGCCCTCTCCTATAGCTGAGGGACATGTTAATGTGTCACTTCTCATCTTCTTCAACACACTAAATTTCTCAACCGCAAAACTGATTTCAGGCAGGAAACCCGCTGCAAATTAAAAACAAAAAAAAAGTTACAAAAATTATAATCTCTATCATATTTATATTGATTGGAATCCTCCAGCATTTAAATCATTTTGAGAGATGAATCTTGGAACCCTCCCGCTTTCTCCCACACTCGAAACCCCATGCTCTCCGATTCCCCGGATACATCCTTCTTAAGATAGCCAGGCATTGTTCCCTCCACTGCTCTTTAAGTCCACAGTTCAGATTCAACAGGGAGACGGGTTTGATCAATTTTCCTTTGGTGATCGGGGTGGCACATACTGCTCCTTGCCAATACGCCGAGACGCTCCCTGAGGAGAAGACCTGCGTCCGAACTGGCGCCTCTGTTCCCTGATTTTTCCAGCAGCTCCCCTGGGAGGCCCGTTGCCTCTGAACCCAGAAAAATCCTTCGCCCGACCTTCAGGCTTTTCGTGGGTCTTCTCTGGAGTACCGTTTTCTTCATTTTTGGCAGGGGGGGCTACATTGGTACGAAGCTCCCTAAGTGGCTGAACAGGAACTGGCACTGGCTCCTTCGGGGGCTTCTGGCAAACCTCAGCGTAACTGAGCTTGCGAGGTTCCTTCGGGCAACAGAGAAGAGAAGCGTATACGTCAGATTGCAAACACCAAGAATATCCCACTCAACAATATCAAGATACAGAGCTGGCTGTAATGTATTTTATTCTCTCCCCTCCCCCTCCTCCAAAAAAAGATTTCAAAAATAAAATTTCTTTTTGACACTTGCAAGCAATTCCTGCTCCCTGTCCCTCTGCACTGTCTGGAAGGTTACCAAGTGCGTCCCTGGATTGCACTGAAGCAGCCATCCTACCTGTATTGTCACAGTAGGTGTTGCGCTTGTGTTGGAGGAAGAGGAAGAGGAGGAGGAAGAAGAGGAGGAGGAAGTGGTATTTGTCCTTGGTGGCTTTGCAGCACTGAGGGGACAGACAGACACAGTTGGGGAAGTCTGGCTTGCAACCTCTTTTGGCGCTTGGACCTCTTCTGGCTTCTTGTCTGGCTGAGTAGCACTGGAAAGTCAGAGGAGGTAACCAATATTAGAACCTACGTGGGAAGTAAGTAGCTCACCCTTAGCACCGTTTCCTCCCATTAAGTTACTGCAGCAATTTTTTATTGAGCAGAGTTGTCCATCACGCCCATCATCCTGACTTTATGAGCAGTAAGCAGAGGCCTCAACAGAAACACCCTCTTATAAACAGGAATGGCATGATGCAGGGGTGGGGAATCTCAGGCCCAGGGGTCAAAATACAGCTTGTTTTTATCTGGCCCCTTTTCCAATTCCAGGATCAGGCACCTGAACCAGTTTCCAAACCCCAATCACTGAAAAACGGAGCTCAAGATACAGGAGCAGAGTTGAAGGACATGCACACAAGGACAGGGGACTGATCTGTGGCCCAGATACAGAATCTAGACCCTCTTCTTCCCGAGCACACCTTCTCCCAACATCTGTGTGATCCTTGGAGCCCTGGGATGTAAAACGTTCCACACCCCTGCATAAGACGACTCCAGCAGAATGACACATGCTCATCCTTCCCCCACGCTACACAGAAAACATTGCAAATTAACGATGCAACTAGATACCTCAGTGCAGGATCCTCAGGCCAGCTTGGAGAACTGGCATTCATTGCAGCCTGCTGAACAGCACAGTGCCCCTGCTCTTCCTGAGCAGTTATGGGAGAACTTGCTGGCAAGTCCTTGTCCTGAAGTTGGGGGACGGGGGGGACGGGACAAAAACCCACACACCAGTAGTTTAGAACAGCAGATTCAAGACTTGCATAATGCCGAGGCCAGTACAAAAGTTAGCATGAACATATGTGGTGGCCAGAGAGTTGGAAAGCGAATGATACAGGGAACCACTGTAGCTGCTTTGTTATTTATTGCTGTAAAGGTTGGGTATGCAGCACTTGTTTCAAACAAAACTTACTCTAAAAAGGAGCCACCATCAGAAAAAGACCACCATGGGAGGGAGAAGGGGAAAAGGCTAGGGCCCTGATCGAAGCTTACACACAATGCATGCACGTCGACATGCACCCTGTGCAAACTGCCTGGCACACGCATACTGGACAACAAAGGTGGCTGAGCATGGAGGGCAGAAGGATAGTGGCGGTGGGGTTGGCAGTGAGCAGCTCTGAGTCCCTGTGCTGCTGCCATCTTTGTAAGCAGGACCTGCAACCCCACACTTAGGACTCAACTGCTTCTCTGTGGGGAGCCCCCACCTGCATGCCTGTCTCAGAGTCAATGCTTCCCTTTATAGGATCCCCACACCCCTTACTCAGGGAACCCCCTCCCTACCGTGCCATGGAGTCACCGAAAGGGGTGGGGGTGAGGAAGAAAGACAATGTGACCATCAACATGCAGTCTCTAAAGGCTGCTGCCCAGGACAGACAGGGGGGAAAGGATACCCACAGAGGCTGAATGCAGCCTTCCTCAGCATGAGGCTCCAGCCCTTAGCCCCCAAGGGCAGCAGCACAGGGACCTGGAACTGCTGGGCCACTTCTCATTCAGGTGAAGATGCCCCCTCAATCCTACCAGGAAAGCTCACTCCCCGCTGCAGGCCTCCCTCTGGTTACAGGCATGGTTCGTGCACCATATGCATCCAGTGACGCATGCTGCTGCTGCTGTGCCCCCAGTTGGCTGCACCCCCCGCACACACACTTCTAGCCCCTAGCGGATGTGTTGTGCACACATACCCTACCCTCAGCATTCACGACCTTCGATCAGGGCCTAAAACAGCAAAGCCTAGCAGCATCAGTGCAGTAATTATCCTTCCAAAAAGGTCTTTTTCAGTGCTCCATTTCAACCCTGCCTGATTTTTCTACGATGCTACAATGCAGCAACACTTCTAGAAGCCTCCTGCAATCCAGTACGATCAAGGAATTCAAAACAATATTTTAGTACAAGAGTGTTACACTTCAAACTGTTGAGAGTGGAGAAAGGAAGCTGCCTCCGCATGCACACCCCATAACCAAAAGCAGATACCTTTTCTTTGCCAATTCCTTTCACAACATCAGACATCCTATTCTCCAGCACAGGTTCCCCTGGTCTCTTTGCTGCACTGCCAGGCAAAGGAGGGAAATTGGAGGCTAGAAAATCAAACTTTGGTGTCGGCGTCTTTGTTTCTGCTGAAGGCTGAGGTCGCTATAATACAAGAGGTTAATGCACACTTTGTAGCCATGCCATTCTGCATCATAAACTTATCGAACTTCAAGCAAAACAAGGCTAATGGGATGAAGCTGCAGCATCATTAGGCACCCCTTAGTGGCTACTGCAGAGCAGCACACTTTAGGGAAAGAACCTGGCTGCAAGATTTTTCACGTGATGCAACAGTTAGTAGCCAGAAAGAAGGAAGGACACAGCAACCTGGAACCAAGGAGACTGGCACTTTTCCAGTCAGTCTAGCCCAGTGTTGTTTAAACTTCTTTGAACCATGCTCCCCACCCCACCCCCCGCTTGTCTGTGGTAGGCAAGGCAGTCTCTCTTCCCATCACACACCAATTTTGTTCCATGCTTCTTCTCCCTCTTCTCACCTTCTTCTCTCCCCCCACCCCCCTTCAATTCTTCAACCCCCTTCACCGTTTTGCCACCTCATTATTTAGGTGATTTCTTTCTAGCTCAGAGGGTGCCAGCTGTGATCCTTCTTGCACCCCTTGTCCCTCAAATGCCTTCAGTACCCCCAGTTTGAGAACCAACACTGCCTCCGAGGTACACAAGAAACCAAGGTAGAACTCACTTTAAAGTGTCACTCCCCCTCCCAAGCAATAAAACTAAGAAATACTCACTGAAATTCGATCATCATCTCGTCTTCTCCGACCTCTGTAAATATTCCTCCTGTAAGGTGATGGAGAAAAGCCACAGTACAAGTCAGCCTTCCTCCTAAGAGGTATACCCCCTCACCCCCCCAAGTACCGTTTAATGGGGCTAATGGCACTCCCCTCTCTGTGCCTAGGCTAGAGCCCGACTATTAGCTAGTGTGTCAGTAAAAACTGGGGCTTTCCTGTTGTGAGGAAAGACATTCAGGACTGAGAAAGTAACATAACACGTGCTGTACTGGGTCAGACCAATAGTCCATCAAGCCCAGCATCCTGTCTCTGACAGTGGCCACTCCGTCTCTTTGGAGACGGGTCAACAAGTTCTTACGCAACATACTACTCTTTTGTATTTTAGGAATTAGATTTCAATATGCCAAGCAACCTTAATCTGAGTTGTCCTTCCTTTAACATGCTATTGATAGCAAAAATCTTATTAATCTTGCCTCTTCAAACTTTTGTATTTTTGTACAGTAGTTTGGTTTAACAGAGCTAGAACCCTAGAGCCAACATTGAATATTAACCGGACTTATCTCTTACCACCACATTTAAAGCATCCAAGCTTTCAGCAACAAAGAACTTCAGCACTGATTTCAAGCAGCACTACCTCAAAGACCAACTTTACTGTTTGGGTTCTAGAAGCCGTCACAGCACCTTGATCACAGCTACAACATAGTTCTCTGAAACAAAGAGTGGTTCTTGCTCTTGTAGCAAAAGTCGCCCCTGCACTCACTAAAAATTACAAGGATTCTCCTGGCTAGAAATTTTAAATAAAGAAGAAAAGCTAGATGCTAAGAGACTTTAAATGGAGAGCTCCACATGAAGTGCTAACAAGCAGTGCACACTCCTACATTTGTTTTGCACAAGAGGTCCTCCCCGCCAACTTTAAAAGTTTGACTCAACTGATAATTGAAAGTGTCTGCTGAAAGTGACTGATTTATGTATTTTATTTTATTTTTAAATGAGCATCTGTTTTACTCATGTTTTCCCCTTTGAGCTGGTCAGTTAAAAGTTGTTTGTTCTCTTACACTGAAGTTCAAGATTTATAAAAGATCCTATTAGTTTAAAGAAGGAGTGGGGAATGTCTTCCCTGCCAGGGACCACTTGCTTAAGTGGTGTACTCAGAAAAAGAAGCATCTAGACCATGGACCCATCCCCTGATCCATGTGCCATCTCTGCTCCCTTAACCCGAGCTCAGTTTTTCCTTGTTTGGAGATAGTAACTGGATCCAGGGGCCAGATTCAGAAACTGAAAAG
Organism: Sphenodon punctatus; assembly: GCA_003113815.1. NCBI lineage: Eukaryota > Metazoa > Chordata > Lepidosauria > Sphenodontia > Sphenodontidae > Sphenodon > Sphenodon punctatus. Next base: position 3,208,421 of record QEPC01008474.1, read on the forward strand.
TGGGAAACATTAAAATAAAAAAAAATGTAAAAGGCTTGCCACGGGCCACATTTGGCTCCCCAACTTGAGGTTCTCTATCAGAGGTTCTCTATCATTAATCCCTTCTTCCATCACTCACATTTCTCTATACAGTTACATTCAAGAACTGAAGTTGCTGGGTTTGTGAATGTTATAATTGAATGCGGGTACGCAATTGTCTCCTGCATCCCGACCGAGCCAGTATTTTAAGTTTCTCTATCAAGCCTGCTTTCCATGCCAGAACTCCTCACCTTCCCCTGCTGTAGTCACCGTTCTGCTCTATCGGCAAGGTGGAAGAATCCTTCTGCGAATAGCCTTGTTCCTGGTGTCCTGTTGACGGACTGCTATGCCGTTCGGTTTGAAAGTTCCTAGAGCTGGCTCTGTTCAGTGGTCCCTCCACTAACGAGGCAGCGCTGACCGCAGCTGTCCCCTCTGCAGAGTGATCCGAGTTACTCGACAACCGAAAGTGAGGCTTCACGCTGCACAAAGCACAAGAGGTTGTTAAGGCAACATAGATGGGAAGCAAGCCCCATGTCCACAAGCTACAGTGTTTCTCTTTATACATCTTAAGTCATTCCACAATTGGGACAAAAACTAAGCAGTCATTACTCCTCCAGCATTAGAGCCTCACCACACACATACGCTACCATCCTGACTTTGCAGTCCAAGGATATAGTAACATAAGAAGTGTCATACTGGAGCAGACCAATGATCCATCCATCCCAGCATTCGTTTCCAACTGTGGCCCACCTTGGTTGCTTTAGAGAAGCATGCAACAGGTCATCATATTCCAGGACTTGCCATGGGCCACATTTGGCCCCCAAACCTGAGGTTCTCTATCAGTAGTTTAGAGGAACATTAATTCCTCCCACCCCATCCCCACACTTTTCTATACAGTTACATTCAAGAGCAGAAGTTCATGGGTTTGTGAAAGTTCTAATTGAACACGGGTACGCAACTGCCCTCATCAAGCCAGTGTTTCAAGTTTCTCTAGCAAGCCTGCTTTCCAATGCCACCTATGGGTAGTCATAATGGAGTTATCCATCTCCTGCTGTTCACTCTTAACCCCCAACAGTCAGAAATCAATAGCCCTTTATGAACCTATCCTTTAAGATGTCACACAATCTTATAAAAACCAAACAATTATTCATCTGCACTACAGCCTCTGGCAACGAATTCTACAGCTTAATTGTACGTTGACTGAAAACAAATACTTCCTTTTCTCTTACGTCTGCTGCTGTTCCACACCTGCCAAACAACTACGCCACATGCAGAGCCCTCCCAGTCAAGTCTCTCTCTACTCCTCTCTGGCCTTCCTCCACTACAGCCAATGCCAAAATGCCAGCAGTCATCTGGAAGGGAGAACTCCATGACCATTTATGGGAGGCACCACCACAAGGCTTACCGAGTCCTGCCCTGGGGTATTCCCAAGAATCCTAGACTGGTGCTCCAATGCGGTTTAAGTAACAACCAATCAGGGCTTAATTTGTGGGTGGGTCTGCCATACTCCAAGTGAGGGCAAAGTCCTGGGAAGTGTTTTCAGTATGAGTGTGCATCCCGAAGTGTGCAAGACCAAGAAAAGGCAGAGATTGAACATTTCAGGGTTGGTAACAAAAGCCAGGGAGACCCTGTATGGATTATTTGGCTTTCATTAAAACTCCTCCAACACCCCCGTCTCCCTGCACTGGTGGTCATATAGATTAAAGTTACAAGAACTCCTGTTTTATAGTCAGCTGTAGAAAGGCAGGGTGGGCCAGGAGTTGGGTTGCAAGCCAGAGACTAGGTTTCAGTTCCTTGCTCTGAAAAATTCTGGGGCGAGAGGTGGGGTTTCTGAGGCAGGCTTGAGTCTCAACCATTTAAAAATATATTAATAAAATAAATACACAAATTAAGCTTTGTAACCAAAAGAACTGACACTACTTCCTTTGGTAAACTCCTGCAAAACCAAGAAATCTAACAGTTAGGAAGTTGTACACAGAAGTTACAGTTAAGAGCTCAGTTGCAGCCTGCATGGTAAAAATGTCACTCCGCTCCTACACACGCACACACTCTATTACTCCATCCAGCCAAGTGCCTCTTTCTGAATGATCTGCAGTCCATCCTGAATTGCGAAGGACACGCTCAGACATCCGCAGAACAAGGAAGCCAAGCTTGAATGCCTGCCACTGGGATGGAACTTTCTATTTCTGCCTGGAGAACGCGGTGATTACTCAGGCAAGATAAATATGATCAGTTTAAGCAGTCTGTTTACTTGAATTTCACAACAGTGTTGTTGAAGTTAAAATACTGGACTCTTCCATTGTTTTAATTAAGCTTATCTGCAGGGAACAGGAGCAGCTGCATACAACTTTATCCCCAGAAAAAGCTTTGCAGTGTGGGAAGTGAGGGCATCTGAAGAGTCAGTACTATTATACAGCAGTGCCGGGAGTCTCAGTCACAAGCCAGGGTACTAGATGAACACAGACCAAAAGAGAGAGTCCCTGCCCCAAACAGATTACAGTGGTGGTTTTTACACACACCTTGAAGTGCTGGTCTTTCAACCCTCTGGGTCGACAAGTCAGCTCCTGGATACATTCTTCTCACACATACACAGAGCCCTGAGGCAGCCTGCAGCGGTGGCGCTGGAGAGCTCAGTTGTAGAGAAGAGGGGTTGCCATGGAAAGAATGGCCATGGCTGCCAAAAGCAAAGCAGTTTACCAGAATGTTTCACACACACAAGCTCTGGGAGACACCTGGATGTTACAGGATCCAGATGTGCAAAGCCACGGAGATCAAGAACTTCTTAAATACATGAGATATCTAGACATTCAAAGAGCTAGGTGTTTAAGATCCGGGTGAGTGATTTAGACACACAGAAAGTTGGTGTTGCAGCAGCAAACATACAGGAGAAAGGGGTGCGTAAGAACACCCACTGTAAGCAAACACAAACATGCAAGGAAATGGACAATACAAAGAGCATTAGTTCCCAGAAACCAGGCTTTTTATAGGAATGTTCCAAGATAGAAACCATTAGACAGATGCCTATAGGAATATCAAAACAACATAGCGCTTTTCACCATCCAATCATGTTACAAGGCAAATCTTCCAACATGAGAAGGTTGCTCTCCACCAAAAAGACACAACAGAGAGCTTGCGGAAACAGTTTAAGCTTGCAACTCAGTGAGGGTTTCTATAAGAAATGGAAATACTTCTGCCAGGACGCGGATATAGAGCGTGCTCATGTAGGGAGCCATCAACATAGGATGGTTCTCTATGCAGACGATACTATTGTCTTCTTAACTAAACCCTCTCGATCCATCCCAAAGTTAAATTAGGCTTATAAACCTGTTCGGCTGCTTGTCAGGCAAAATTAATTATACTAAATGGTCAGTCATGGTATACAAAAGGAACACGGGACGAAGCCCCTCCCTGAAGATAAAATTCCTTTCAAAACAGAACAGTCCTCTATAAAATATTTGGGTATATCGCTATCAAAGAATCTTCTTAACTTATTTAAGGATAACTTCCCTCACACATTGGAATACTTAAGAGTACGGAGAGCTGGTCTGGTATGTTCTTGGCTTGGCAGGGTCAACTTATTTAAGGTGTCGCTGCTTCCAAAGCTGTTGTACAAACGTATAGTTTTACCAATAAAGATCCGACCTGAATTCTTTAGAGACACTGAGAACTGGCTGAAACGCTGGGCATGGGGGGGAAAGCAGCCTAGAATTAGTCACAGGGACTGAATGCACCCCGACAGAAGGGCGGGCTGAACTTTCCGGACATGCTCTTATATCATCGAGGTTCTGCTCTGAGAGTGCTTAAGTACTGGTTTTTCAAACCCCGGGATGTAAAATGGGTAGATATTGAATCTCAAAGTCTAGAAGTTGATAACTGGCAGGAGGTAGTGACTTGTCTAAAGCTGGATAGGCCCGCCCTGAAGCGGCACCATCCTTTTGCCTGTCTTGCCTAATCCCTTTGGAGGAAATGTGCATTGAAAATAGACATGGGGGGGAAGAGATATCCCCTCTCTCTCCAATCGATTATGAATCCCTCAGACATGGAGGATGTGCGCAACCTCTGCTATGGGCTTTAAGACAAAAAGGCATAGTGTATGCCTCGCAGCTGTTCCAGGGTGGCCAGCTCAAAAGTAAAAAGGAAGTGGAGGCGCTCTTGAGGTCCCCAATAGACCAGCTTCAATACAACCAGTGTCAGACGCTGGCAAGGGTGGATGGGGGGAGGAAGGCGCTCCGCAGGGAGCCGGTTCCAGAGATACTCCTTACCTCAACCCCTCAGGAAGAGGGCTCCCGTCGCAAACTCCACTACTGAGAAGGGGAGGAAGCAGCGAGGAGAGCCGTGATGTGGGGTGCCCGGCCGTAGCCGAGATGGTCACGCCCCTGCACAGAGAGCACACATTCCAGCATAGGCCCGGCTGAGCTGCCTGCATGCATGCGCTCAGGCTCGGAGGCATGGGGAGCCGTCACTTCAGACCCCACCCTGCCCAGGCCCTCAGAGCACCTGCGCAAGCATCTGGGACACACTTAAAACTGATGGCCGGTGATCGGATTGAATGCTGAGAGACTGGCCCCTTGCTTCAACTCTCTACTGTATCGTGCGCTGATAGTGTGTGTGTGTGAGAGAGAGCAGGTGCTTGTGGGTGTGGGTTATTGCGTTGGGTGCTTGTGACTGGTGTGGGCGTGACTGTATTCCCTAATATTGCATTCCTGGGAAACTACCGCTGTTGCATGTCCTGATCCCTTTTCCCTTTCTCACCTATCCCCTTGAACCCTTATTCCGCTTACCCCCACTAGTGAACTGTCACTTCCCCATCCTTGTCCCTGTGGCGCACGGTGTGTGAGCACTCATTACGTCACCACCTCCCAGTGATGATCTTTGGCTAGTGGGGTTTCCCTCCACCACCTCTATCAGATCGTGAGGGAAAATTTCAGCAAAGGTTGTCTGCGTGTAGAAGGAGTGTGTGATCCCCTTGTCCCAAGCCCAAACCCCAACAACCAGTTGTGTAGGGTTTTCACAGAAACGGGGAAAAAAAGAGGGCGGGCTATATCCAGCCGGCTAACCGACTGGAGAGGGAGTTATTTGGTGCTTATAGAATAAAAGGACTTATTTCCCATCTATATGGCAAATTGAAGGATATCAGGAAATTGAAGGACGCACCACATCTAAAGTATATTTTAAAAATGGGAAAAATCTGCATACCAAATCAGACAAGTGCACAAATGCATTTGTGGCAGCACACTCAAATGCTCCACCTCACTTGGTATAGCTGAAATGCAAACCAAGGTATTGCTGAGAGTATATTTAACACCCTCTCATATCTCAAAAATGAATAGCTCTGCCTCCACCCCGTTGGAAGGATTATGGAAGGATTATGGAGAAGTAGGTGACCTGTATCATTGTTTATGGGGTTGTGTACACATACAGGAGTCCTGGGCCATGGTCCGGAGATTTGTTGGGAGGCTACAGGTCTGGTCATAACTTTTAACGGCAGAAATAGCCCTTCTCGGCCTTTATCCTAAGCTATCTCTTCTGAAGGTTCATAAAGACACCTGCGTCCAGCTGTTTCTGGCAGGACTGAATGTCACAGCCAGAAATTGGAAATGTAACAGAGTTCCAACAATGACTAATAGTATAACCAAATATGGTATGTGATGACCATGGAGAAAGTTCTCGCAGACTCCGGTGGAAAATTGGAAGATTTCTACAGTACATGGTGAAGGACCTTCACCTGTCTGAAAGAGAGAGATCTTTTTGGACCCAATCAATGACACGACACTCTTGCTGGACATTTCAGGAGTCTCGGGCGCCAGGTTGAGGTCATGCATCAGCGCTTTTTTTTTTTGGGGGGGGGAGATAAAGACAAAATAAGGTAATGTAAGACAGCTAAATTTGTGGTATATTAGCCCTCCACTGGAAATAGGGAGTAAAGATGTATTGAAGATGTAAAGCGGACAAAAAATTGTTTAAAAAAGAAAAAGAAATAAACGGAAAGACTCGTGTCTTCTACGAGCAGGGTCCCGAGCCAAATCCAGGTCCGCAATTCGCAGATTTCCTGCAGAATCCCCCTCCGCCCACGGAACCTCCTGTCCTGTTTTTTCCAGAGAGAAAATTCCAGCCTGCACAGGGGACGAGTGGGGCAGGAGATTCCACCGGGGGAGGGGAACGGAAAGGAGAATTGTTCACCTACCTCGGTGAATTCCTTTCTCCTCGGTCTACGGATAATCCTCCGCACGGGTAGCCGCCGGGAGGCAGAAGAAGAAAAGCTTTACTGCGCCTGCGTGAAGAGCTATCCCCCAGCGTTCCTCAGTCCATATCCTAGCCGAGGGCATAATCCTTAAACAAAACTTGAAAACTTGTCAGCCAATTAACGTTGTCTGTTACAGAGGTCTTAACAACTAGGTCTAAAACAGGAACCATGTGTAAGTTATGAATCCCCCAAACTGGGGCTATAGATCCTATCACTTTTTTTTTTTCTTCCCCTTTCTTGGTTGTAGTTCTCCTCAGTGCTGTTTGGCAGGGTGGGTCAGAAGATTATCCATTGACAGAGGAGAAAGAAATTCACTGAGGTAGGTAACCAGTTCTCCTTTCTCCCTCTGTCTCCGGCATGGGATAGACCCTAAGGGTGGGAACAAACAGAGTCCAGGGAAACCAGCACTGCCTGCAACACCCCCCTTCTGCCAAATGCCGCCTCTGTGGATTTGAACACGTGGAGTTTATAGTGTTTGACAAAAGTATGCAGGGAGGACCAGGTAGCCGCTCTGCAAATTTCCTCATAGGAGGCTCTTTCCTTAAATGCATATGAGGTAGCCGCACTCCTTACCGAGTGAGCCCATATCTGGATAGGAGGGACTTTGCTCTTTGCCTTATAAGCCTCGACAATGCACTGTTTCACCCATTTGGATAAAAGCGTCTTTGATGCTTTCGAACAGCTCTGTCCTGGTCTGATATTGATAAACACCGCTGAAGTGGATCTAATACCTCTAGTTCTAGCGAGGTATATTTTTAGAGCTCTCTGCACACCTAACTTGTGCCATATCCTTTCCTTAGGGTGCTTTGGATTAGGGCAGAAGGAGGGTAAAACTATCTCCTAAGCCCTATGGAATAACAAATTAATCTTCGGGATAAAGGCCTGGTCTGTCCTAAGGATCACTGACTGTTCCTGAAAGATACAAAGGTAAGCCTCCATTGAGAGAGCCCCTAATTCTGAGACCTTCCTAGCTGATGTAATTGCTACCAGGAATACCACCTTTAGGGAAAGTATGAGTAAAGATACATGTTTTAATGGTTCGAAAGGTGGTTTTGTTAGAGCATCTAACACAAGATTTAAGCTCCATGAGCGGCATCTATGTACACACTGGAGGAGAAATTGCCCTAGCTGCCCTCAAGAACTGTTTCACGTGTTTATGGGATGAGACCTGTTTGTTTGCAACCGCTCTGAGCACTGAGTCAATTGCTGCTGCTTGTCTCGCCAGGGTGTTAGGCTTCAGACCCCTATCTAACCCATCCTGTAAGAATTGTAAGGTAACTGAGATTTACAGGGATCATATAACCCCTCTGGGTTGCCCACAGGGCCAAAGTTTTCCAAGTCGTCCCATAAGCCCTTCTAGTGGCTGGACATTTGGCTTGTTGTAGGGTTGATAAGACCAAGTCTGAGTACCCTTTTTTCTTTAAGGCTGAGCATTCAAGAGCCACGTTGTCAGTCTTAATACGTGCAGGTTCTCGCATAGTATCGGGCCCTGGCTGAGAAGATCCGGTCTCAATGGTAGCTTCACGTGTGTGATGCTGAACTCTATCAAGTCTGAAAACCATGGCCTTCTTGGCCACCATGGAGTTATTCGAAGTAGGAGACCCTGTTCCCTGATAAATTTTGACACTGTCCTTGCTATCAGTGGTGTAGGAGGAAAGGCATAGAGTAGACCCTTTGGCCAAGGTTGGTTTAGTGCGTCCACAGCTGCTGCTGTTCTGCACTGTGTCTTGGAAAAGAAGTTTGGTAGCTGGGTGTTTTCTTGATTGGCGAATAAGTCTACCCTCGGAAGACCAAATCTCGTCACCAGGTCCTTGAACACGTCCCTGTGCAAGGTCCATTCGTGGGGATCAATTGATGTTCGGCTGAGCCAGTCTGCCTGTGTGTTGGTCTGTCCCCTTATATGTAGTGCCTTTAGAGACAGGAGGTTCTCTTGCGCCCACAAGAATAACCTCAATGCTTCTCTGTGTAGAGCTGGAGCCCCCTTGGCGTTTTATATAGGCCTTGGCTGTTACATTGTCTGTATACACTAGTATGTGTCGGTTGTGGAGAGTTTGGTCTAGGTGTTGTAGGGCTAGCCTGATCGCCTTCAGCTCCAGGAAATTGATACTGTGGGCCTGATCCCTCCTGCTCCACAGACCCTGTACTGATTTGGGACCGGAGTGTGCTCCCCATCCCGTTAGACTGGCACCCATGGTCACCACCTTTCGACTTGGTTCTGTTAAGCGAGTTCCTGTGGCAAACATTTCCGTCCTTAACCACCAGGACATCGATCGAGCGAAACCTCTTGGGATGGTTACCCAGGGATTGGATCCTCGCGTGAGCTCTAGCTGCATAGGACGCAGCAGCTGCTGCAAGGGTCGGAGGTGAAATCGGCTCCACTGTACCTGCCTGGTACATGACACCAGGAGACCCAGGAGCTGGGCCAGATTCTTTAATCTTGCTCTCTTCTGATGGTGTAAGAAGCGGATTAGAGCTTGGATCTTGTCTTGTCTGAGGTGAGATGAAGGTGGTTCCTAAGGTCATATCTAGGATTACACCCAGATGCTCCAATCTGTGCGTTGGTGAGAGATGGTTCTTCTCCTTGTTGATCAGAAAGTCATGTGAATTGAGATAGATAATCGTTCTTCCCACATCCACTAGGATCTTTGCATGGGAGTGAGCTCTGATTAGTAGGTCGTCGAGGTAGGGGTACAGATGGATCCCCTCGTGTTTGAGATTCGCTACCAGAGGTATCAGAACTTTGGTGAATGTTCTTGGAGCTGATGACAGACCGAACGGGAGAGACCTGAACTGGTAGTGTCTGTTTTGGTAACAAAAACGGAGTCACTTCCTGTGTGGTTGCCAAAATGGTATATGGAGATATGCTTCCCGAAGGTCTAGGGACGCCATCCAGTCCCCACCCTTAGGCTCTGACAGATGGAAGCTACTGTCTCCATTTTGAACTTTTGTGGTCTACTGCTTTGTTTAACTGTTTCAAGTCCAAAACAGCTCTCCAGGACCCTGCTTTCTTGGGTACTAGAAAAATTATAGAGTACAGACCCTGGCCTGACTGCTGATGAAGAACTGGTTCTATGGCCCTGATGCGTAAAAGTCTCTGAATTTCTCCCTTCATGGCGCTGTGTTTCTCCTGGGAGTTTGATACGGGAGAAGCAAGTTGAGAAAGGAAAACTAGCTCTATGTGGGAGCCATGGGATACTGTGTCTTTCACCCATGTGTCGGCGACCGACTTTCCCCAGAGTGCTGCGAAAAGTTGTAGCCTGCCCCCTACCTCCAACTCCTCTGCATAGTCATGCATCTTGTTTGTGTTGGGATGGGGCTGGGGTTCTTTTGCTTATGCTTCTCAAATCTAGGTCCTTGTCTGTTGCCCCTGTATCGAAAGAACAAGCTTCCTGTTGGCTCTCTAGTTTGTCCTTGAAATTTTCTGAAAACTCCACCCTTGTAGGGGGCTGCCCCTAATACGTTCTTGGCAGTGATGTCCCCCTGCCAGGACCTGAGCCACAGCCTTCGCCTGGCAGATACAGAGCGAGCGAGCTAGCACTCGTGCCACTCATCCCATGGAATCCATTGTGGCGTCTGCCAAAGGCCGTTGCCAGAGAGATGCGCGATGAGATGACCTGGGCCCGCTTATCTGTAATCTCTGGATCCTGTGCCTCCTGCATTCAGGCTAACAGGGCTCTCGCCACGTAGGACGATAGAATTCTGATTTTTAGGGAGGAAGCCTGGAGGTCCAGACCCCTGCGAAGGGCTGCGTCTATGGCCCTGTCTGTGGGGTCCCTAGGATAGCAGTCCCCCTCGCTGGGGAATACTGTTTGCTGGGCTAGAGAGACTGCCGCTGCATCCACCTTTGCGTTCCTAAACATTGGTTCCTTCTTCCTGGAGAAGGAGTACAGGGAGGACTGTTATTCATCCTCTGGGTCTTGTCTGGGTGTTTCCACTCCTGCAAGACCAGGTTTTAAAAAACTTTGTCCAGGGGAACCCCTGCCTCTCTGCCATGGAGGGAGGGAATGTAATCTCTCTCCTCTTCCTCTTGGGAATCTGAGGAGTCCTCCTTTCCCGGCTTTTCCACCAGCTGGAAGGTTTGAGAGACCTGAGCCATAAATTCTTCCTTATAGTGGAGAGGAAATTGTCTGTCTGTGTCTCTAGGGTCAGGTAACACTTCCTGGGAAGCCAATCCCTGTACTTCATCCCACTCCTGCCCCAAATCTCTCTCTGAAGCTGATAGAATTAGGCCCTCCTCCACCTCTCTGAGCCTTTTAGGCTGGGTCTCCCTGCCACTGTCCTCCGAAGAGCCAGAGGACTCTAACCGTTTCGCCCTGGCGCCCCCTTGTGGGTCCTTTTGCCTCTTTGCCCAGTTTCTGTGAGGCTTCCCGCCCCCCCCCCCCGCCCCTTTGGTCTAACTGCTCGTGGGGAGGGGATTTTATGAGGGCCTTTTGTCTAACTCACACAATTTGTCCAGTGAGTAACATTTTTTTCCATCGTGGACGCCAGGAAGGGCATGTCCACCTGTGGGATCTCCTGACGATCTGCCACTTGCTGCGCTTCCTTTTCCTGAGCCCCCTCCATATCGGCCCATGCCACAGCGTTGCTGACTGGAAAAAGCGCGGCAGCAGGAACGGCTCCCGCTGAGCGGTGCTGTTCCTTGGCGGGGGGAGGCTAATCTGGGCTCCTTTCCGAGGTTGTCACTGCACCCCACTCTCCCCTGTTCCGGGGCACTTTGCACGGGAACAGGCCGGCGCTCCACGTTCGACTGAAGATTGGGGAGAATGCCGCCCTTTCAAGCCCCGCCCGCTCACTCCCAATTGCCTCTATGAATTCTGGCTTGCGAGTTCTCTTTGTACTAATTTTGTTGTTCTTTCTTTTTAGGTTCTGGAGAGGAAGCACTTGCGCACCCGAAGGCAGAAGACGGACCGAGGAACGCTGGGGAATAGTTCTTCACGCAGGCGCAGTGAAGCTTTTCTTCTTCTGCCTCCCAGCAGCCATTCACAGAGCTACCCGTGTGGAGGATTAGCCAGACACCGAGCGAGAAAAATGCTTGGGGCTCCTCCGCATTGGCCAGGCTACGTTGGGTGGGGGGGTCTGCCAAGGCTTGCCTCTGCTCCCACCATCCCCAACCTGGCAAATCAACTCACCCGGCAGCATCAGCAACTCCTCTCAGCACTCTTCAGCCGGCTCCTTCTGGCCACTTCCTGGCCCCTCCCAACAGGGTCTCCCAGAGCAGTGCAGTCAGATGATGTCATCCGACTGCATCACCCTGAGAGGCCACGTGGGACAGGACAGCCCAGAAGGAGCCGGCTGGAGAGTGTTCAGAGGAGCTGCTGACACCGCCACTGCCGGGTGAGTTGATTTGACAGGCTGGTGAGGGTGGGAAGTGAGGCAATCCCTGGCAGCTCCCCTCACCCAACACAGCCTGGCCAACAGGGCACTGGGAGTTGATTTGCCAGGCTGGAAGGGAGGCAAGCCCTAGCAGCCACCCACCCACCCACCAAAGCCCGGCCCACCACAGGGAGGACAAGGACCTGAGCCTCCCAGACTCAGATGGAATTTTTAAAAAAAAATTCGTCAGAGAATCACGGCCCTGTAAGTAGCCCACTCTCAACTCCTCCAATCCATCCAAATTTAACCCACTCTTACGCCTCTCCTTCACCTCAAAGCTTCTGAAACAAGTGGTCTACATACACCATCTTGAAACAAAATCAGTGACCACCGCTCTACAGGTCCTCCACTCCTCCAATGTGTCGTCTCCTGATGGTACTTCCAATATCACCTGGTTAACACTCAGCTCCCTCCACTCCCACTCTCCCCCTCCATCTAGTCTTTAACCATCAATTGACTTGCCAACATTTTCACTTGGATGTCTTCCTGTCAATTAAAGCATATGTCCAAGGTAGAACTCCTATTTCCCCATAACCCTTCCTTCCCATCTCCATCGATGGCATCATCATCCAAGCCTGTCCTTGGGGACCAAAGCCAGGGTTCATCTTGGGACTCCTCCCTCTCCTTTAAACCTCTGACCCAGTCTGTTGCTACTCTCTGCAAAACCAATGCTAACATCTTGCCCTTGCTTACTATTTCTACTGCCAAAACTCTCCTCCGGAGATAGTCAAGAGGTAGATTTATTTTATTATATTTCTATCCCACACCCTCCTGCTCACAGAGCAGCTAGATATCTACTGGTAGATTCTAAACCAGCCTCTAGCAGTTCAGTGTGGGGAGGAGAAACCAACCCTTCAGATATAGCCTCTTGGGTAGAGACCAAGACTGGACTCTCGCTAGAAACTGGTCTCCTAACCCGGTCTCTAGCGAGGAGACCCGTCAGGAGAGCTCTTCCAATGCAGCAGGAAAGGTTGTCTCTACAGGGGAGTGCTCCTCTCCACTCCTGCAGCCAGTTGCCAAGGTTCCATAGAGCTGGGAGCCAGCAGGGCTAGCGGGAGGGGAGGGGGTCCTGGTAGATTGTCTCAATCACATACTCCGTATGTCTAGTCCATTGTCTATTACAACCTCCTCCTTACTGACCATCCCCATACCCCCCTCACTTCTGTTTAACACTCCCACTGTCAAGTCATCCACCTTGCCTGCTACTTTCATGTTCTGCCTCTCTTCCCTCTACCTGAGCATATTAATTACAAACTCCTTTTCTTTACCTTCAAGGGCCTTCAGGACCGTATTTCCCCATTTCTCTCACTTGTTTCCCTCACAGGAGCTTCACTCCTCCTCTTCCACCACCCTTACCGGCTCAGTGCCTCTCACTAATCAGAAACGTCTTTGCCCCTTTCTCCTATGCTGCCCCCGAGGGCTGGAACTCCCTTCTTGAACACATTTGCTCTGCTCCCTCCCTGGTAACCTTCAAAACCCTCCTAAAAAAACTACACCTTCTGTCTCGTTTTCCCTAGCTACTCACCACCCCCATCTTAACATTCCAGGTCTCCTCCTCCCCTGTAATTAATCTAAACTCATGCACTGCGACATCTCAATTTTATGCTGTATCTCTGTCTTCCCCCAGGTTCTCCTCTCCCTTGTCTTTCCTGGACTGTGAGCTCCTCCGTGTATGGACCCATCTCTAATTATAACTGCACAGCGCCAGGAACTTTGTTGGTGCTATATAAATAAACAGTAATAAATTGCAGGAGGATCTTCTGAGACTGGGCATCTAACTGGCAGATGAAATTTAATTTTGACAAGTGCAAAGTGACGCACATGGGGAAAAATAACCCAAACTTTATGTATACAATGCTGGGTTCTAAATTAGGCATCACCACTCGGGAAAAGGATCTTGGAGTCACTGTAGACAATACAATGAAATCCTCAGTAAAATCTGCGGCAGCAGCCAAAAAAGCAAACAGGATGTTAGGAATTATTCAGAAAGAAAGAGAGAATTGAACTGAAAATATCATATTACCTCAATATAAGTCTATAGTGCGACAGCACCGTGAATATTGCGTGCAGTTCTGGTCCCCCAATCTCCCAAAAAAAATAATAGAAAAGGGCAACAAAAATGACCAAAGAGATGAAACGGCTCCTGTACGAAGAGAGGCTCAATAGGTTAGGGCTCTTCAGGGGGGATAGGATAGAAGTTTATAAAATCATGAATGGAATCGAACAAGTAAATAGGGAATGGTTGTTTACCCTCTCAAATAATACTAGAACTAGAGGACGCTCCATGAAAGTAGCTGGTAGCAGATTTAACACAAATAAAAAAGTATTCTTTCACTCAATGCACAATAATCTTGTGGAATTTCTTGCCAGAGAACGTGGCCAAGTCCAAGAATATATTAGCTGGGTTTAAAAAGAGGATTGGGTAAATTCTTGGAGAGTAGGTCCATTTATGGGTATTAGCCAAGTAGGTTTATGGGGCATAACATCCTAGGCCACTTTCAGACCTCCCCCCCCCCCACAACGCATATTTTAGCTACGGGAGGGAATGCGCAGCCCTGATATCCGCAATGTGCCACCTGTCTGAAAGCCCCCCAGCTTTGCCAGCCGACATGCACAGGGATGCCGAGCAGAAAAATCCAGCTCTGCATCCCTGCGCGTGTCTGCCAGCAAAGTCGCGCTGGGGGGGGGGGGGGGCTTTCAGACCAGCCGAACCCCGCGCATATCCTGGCTGCGCATTCCCTCCTGCAGCCAAAATATGCCCTTGGGGGGGGGTGGATGGGGGTGTTAGGTCTGAAAGCAGCNGGAATGCGCAGCCCTGATATCCGCAATGTGCCACCTGTCTGAAAGCCCCCCAGCTTTGCCAGCCGACATGCACAGGGATGCCGAGCAGAAAAATCCAGCTCTGCATCCCTGTGCGTTTCTGCCATCTAAGTCGCGAAGGGGGGGGGGGGGGGGCGCTTTCAGACCAGCCGAACCCCGTGCATATCCTGACTGTGCATTCCCTCCCACAGCCAGAATATGCGCAGCGCAGGGGGTGGATGGGGGTGTTAGGTCTGAAAGCAGCCTGTCTGTCAGAAACTGGGAACGAACAACAGGGATTGGATTGCCCATTGGGACCTGTTGGGTACTTCCCCCAAGCAACCGAGATTGACCACTGACGGAGAGAGGATGCTGGGCTTGATGGACCATTGGTCTGAGTCAAGTATGGCACTCATGTTCTTATTTCAACTACTCCAGTCAAGCAGGTATCGGAGACTTTACACGAACTTTCAGGACAGTCTAGTACCAAAGAGGATGCAGAAGGCCATGAACAATGATGCAGATTAAAGAACAGAGCCACCTATTGTTGCTTACCTCTTAGGAGACCCTTCCTTACAGATGTAGAGAAATCCTTCTTGCTTTGGATACGTGAAAATTAGATTTGATAATGTAAGAACCCAGCACTGGCAGAAAGGTTGCTAAGTGACCCAAATAGCTATATAAACACATCTACACAAGCCGTGACAGAGCAAATTCTAGTAAAAAGGAATCACTTAGGTTTTGCCATTTTGGAATCAATCCATTTAAAATGAAAGCAATGTTGTAGAATTTGCAAGTCAGCCCTCAGATCTCATAATCTTACCCTTCATTGAGAAGGCCACACAATCTCAGTCTGGGTAGGAGAGAAAAACATTATACAGTATAAAAAGAGAGAGAAAAGAAAAGTGAAGGAAGCAGCAAGAGAAAGAGAGGGAGAATGAGGTGCAGAGAAGTACCCAGACTTTTGAAAGTTAGACCTGTTCTCTAAGTTGATATTTGATCATCATTGGGCTCAAACTCCAAGCTAGAAAAGCAGGCCAGAAAGCTGCAGCAAGGGTTTGTCAAAATGTTTTTCCCAAAACTTCAGATTGCAAGGGTTTTTCAACACTGTGGGGAAAAAACAAACCCTTCAAATCACTGGGTTTTCTAAAACTGGTATTTTTTAAAACCCCAAACTCCTGGATTTTCTGAAGTCACAGAAGTTTGTTCCGGATACAATGAATAAGCTATACTTTCAAAGTTGTTCCTGGAAAAATTCTAACCAGCTCTACTTGCTGGGATTTCCTGCTTAGCTATAACCCAGAATCAGGCTTTAAAATTGCTGCTGTATAAGTTCCACAGTCAAATAACCCTGGGGTTTTAACTACTAATTGAAATTTGGCAAGCAAGAGCACAATGTAGACTAAAAGATGTGTTGTATAGGGTAATCAAACCATTTTGTTACATTGCACTTGGAGATAGTCGTGGTAAGGCTACACATGACCCAAACCTAACAGAACCCCCTGCAAGACAGGCATAAACCTAGGAATATGGGTGTGAACATACCAGGACCTTTCACATTATCCATTAAGTGTGTACATCCAGCCCTGACTCATAGCACCAAGACAGCTGACTTAGGTTGCGATCTATCAACCACTTACTTTGGAGGAATCCCACTGAAAGCTTCAATAGAATGACTCCAGAGTAACTGCTCCGTAGATTGCAGCCTTGTAGTAAGTTTTACACCAAGAGTGGCAGAGCAGTTAAAGGAGAAAGCCTGTTCCCCAAATCCTGGAAAATAAGGGTCCATGAACAGAATCGTTCAGCAAAAATTTCTACACATGGTTCAACATGACCCTGTTTTGTTGCTAAATAGATGGAAGTGAGAATATCTCCATCTAGAAGCTTTTTACCCTACTACACAGTTTTGTTTCAAGTATGACCAGAACCGGCACTTTCACATGCTAAACTAAAGGCAAAATGTTTTGGGTAGCTTCTTGGCAAAAGAGGGGAAATAAAGCCCCTTAATCTGAGATTTAAGGTCAACCGGCCTCCATGACCCAAGGACAGCTCTCACTGGCTTTAATGGGGCATAACAGAGTAGAGCTTGTCCCGGCATTCATTCTTTTTAAATTGTCCAACTCTGCGGCTGAAGCACTCAGAGTTTCAGAGTCCATCCTCTGCTGATCAGGTCGGTTTGTGTCCGTGAACTTTAATTTCACTTCCAAATGTTTAGAAGTCTGGTATTCACCAAGTCTCAAACAATATAAAATTGATTTTACAGCTAATCAACGAGCTTCCTACATACAGTGGGGAAATGCAGCACATGACATTTCCACGCACACATGAGTATCTAAACTCAATCTCAAGAGCCATATCAGAGAGACCAGTGTGGTAAATGAATTACAGCAAGAGATACCGCATCCTGCAGTTTTATCTAGAGCTTGGGTCTCTGAGGTTGTATAAGCAAGGCGGCTCTGCGAAAGGTCGCAGAGTCACAACAATAAGTTTATGCAATTACCGTGTGCACGCATGCATGCATGTGCCTCTCAACTTTGGATTCTGCAAGGGGACCAAGAATTTTTTAACAAGTGCACTCCGGGTGGAATTATGGTCCCTGTTGAAGCTCAGACAGTTGTGGTGACTTACACTTCCTTTAAAATTACCTGCCTGCTGGTGGTTACTACAAGGTTTCAGATAAATTATTAACTTTGTTCCCCACAGAACAAGCCATGCTGTTTTTTTAATACTGGCTGGGACTTAAGAAAACACTACATGGATTTGACATACAAGAGACACCCCCACAAGGCAAGTAAAGTATTACAGCCTTAGTAAGCAGCTTTCCTCCGAAACCCAGTTGGTCAAGCAGTTCCGATAGCTGTCCCAATTTCTCCTTACCGGTTTCTGTGGAATGGGCGACCTATACTCAACGAAGGAGCATTTGTTTTGTACGATCCTGGTGAATTAAAGCCATTCATAAATCCACCATTGGGGAAGGGGGCCTGCAATGGAGACCAAGTAGATCAAGCAGTCAGTAGCAGAGCAACTGGCCCATGTGAACAAGGCTGAACAGAAAAAGAAAGGTACCCAATAGATAACTGGTCCTGCCCTACAGCAGGACTTCCAGCTTACATTGCCACTTTAGTTGCACTCCATTTTCACCTCATCTCTCTGCTACCTCATTCAGCAGCAAATTGCTCCATTCCACTACTGCTCAAATGAAGCCTCACTGCACCTAACGTCTTGGAAGGGAAGGGCCTTTGGCATCCTGCAGAAACACTTGGAAATCTTCCTCACCTCACCCAGCTTTGCATTTGTAAGCTTATTTTATTTCCATTTGTATCCCACCCTTTCGCTTAGGCTTAGGGTGGCTCTCACATTTCAACTCAACTAGTAATCCCGACAAACACCCTGTTAGGTAGGTTAGGCCGAGAGATCTGAGACTGGCCCGTGGTCACCGAACAATTTCATGGCTAAGGCGAGTCTTGTATCAGGGGCCTCCCCCTAACTCCTGGTCCCAGTACTGCTTTCAGTTTACTCGAAGAATCCTTAAATATAAACTGTAGCTGATCGCTGGATGAGATGCTACTCAATGCTTTATGTTTGCAGCCTTGCTCCGCTGGTCAAACTCAAGACCCTCAACCCCATATTGCTACCAGTTTAGATCATCTCCAGCCTTCAAAACAAGAAGCCTCTGCTTTCTGGCAAAACCATCAGTAGTTACTCACCAGTGGTGTTTCAAAGTAAGGTGCAGGGTTTGGAGACCATGTCTGAGGCACAATACTGTAGATAGAGTAGTGTTGAGGACTATATACAGGCTGCATAAACAGTGGTGAGGCAAACTGTGCTTGTGTTTGAACAGGCTGAGTGTACACACTGGAATCCACTACCCGGTAGCCGTTCTTCGCAAAGGAAGTGTTGATGGCTTTTATCCTGGCCTGGGAAAAGGGAAAAGACAAAATGGTTTTTCACACAAGGAAGAGGGCTAACTACGCAAGCCATTGGCTGCCAACAAACTCCCCATCGCACATTAGATGCATTGGCAGCATATATTTTTTTGTTTGCCTTCTCACAAACTGCCAAGATTCTGGACAGACTACAGTGGTAGAATCAATCAAGGTTTCACAACATGATGCCACTTTCTGTGCCACTAGCTATCAACCTCAAACTTCAAGTGAAAGTCATCGCTGTCAGTGCAGCTCAAAACTAGTGACACAGGCACCACAAGCATTGCTCCACAGCACCTCCCAAATCTGCTCGGAGAAGCCAGCAACCAAGTCTGTGCCCAATTCAATCCATGGTTCCTTTTATAAAACACAGGCTTTTGAACGGGTTGTGTTTTTTTTAACAATGCAAAGCTATTTGCTTGTAAATTAAGTATATGTCGCCTGTCCACTGCAATCACCAACCAACCGTATTATGTGGTTACAATCCAAGTCTTGAATGGATTCAAACTCGTGAGTTTCTTTAGGAAAATTAAAATTCGGGTAAAATACCCACATATACATACTTGGTACTAAAACCAACGGTAGGGGGGAAAAGAGTCTTACCATTATTGGCTTGCCCTGAAAGGTTTTTACTTCTTCCCTTAAGTATTTAAATGCCTGCAACACATAAGAAATTATGCACTAAGATCATTTTGGGAAAAGTACATTTAAAACTAACAAAACACAGTGATAGCTCAGCCTCAGTGTAAACTGTATTATTCCACAATAAAAGCAATTTTTATTTGTATTTTACAATGGAGATAATAGTCATCTGGGCTCTTCTGCCCTGAGATCATGTTACTCCAGAAGTAACAGCATTTTTGTATTTACATGCAAATCCACAAGCATGCCATGTTAGCAAGTTGCCTGCCTTTATCCGTTTTTTAAAACAAGTGATTGTTTTGTTGCAACAGACATTACTAGTCAGTGTCCAAAGTGCTTTACAATTCTTATCCAGTTCACAATCAAAACAACCCAGTAAGTCAGTCATTATCCTCCTCTTTTTACAGATTGGGAACCAAAGCCGAGAGTGACTTGCCTAGTAAGTTAATGCCCAAGACAAGATTTGAACCCTAGTCCCACAGTTCCAAGGCCAACCCCTTATCCACTAGGCTATGCTGGCTCTGAAGGGTAGCTTTCTTCCTTTGCCAAATGTTAAACCAATAGCAGTTTAAGTGTGACAGTAAAACTGAGTGCTAGCCTGAGGCATACCACTGATTACTGCATTCCATTCTAGCCTAGTACACCAAGAAACCACACCAGAATAATAGCATGTGCCATCAAATGTTTCAGGCCACAATCTGCAACATTTTTGCTGCCCACTGTCACGGAGGAACATAGGGTCACACACGTGTAATACTGGCCTACATGTAGACTACAAGTCTAGTAAATATGTAAAGCAAAAGGTTCAAAATGTATGTAATGTTACAATTAAGAACTGTAAAACTCAAATCAAGACTGACACTTGACCAAGCTGCAGGAAATGGAAAGACAGTTTGTAGATATGCCTCAAACGGATGGTCAGAGACATTTAATACGCTAATGCAGATAGCCATTGCCTACGTGCAAGCGACACAGAAAGCTGATAAAGAGGACAAAAGGAATTCTAGAAGCCTCGAGAAGATACGAGGAGTTTCCTCCTGGGGATATAAGGAGTTGTACCCCGCGGGGGGGGAGGGGGGGGGACACACTAGCAGGAACTCACTCAACATCTTGCAGCCAGGAGGGCTGAGCTGAACCATGGACTGAGAGACATGATTTTGCTTTCTACCAACTAAGAGATCAGTGCCCAGTCATTCCACATCTATGACTGAGGAACCAGAACTGATGGACTTTGTAGGGTAAGATGCTTATTTAAGAACTCAACCAGTATAGGTTAGGAATGCGTTATATTTACCTTTGATTTCTAGTAACCACTATGTATCAACAATCTTGCTTATGTAATCAAAAAATTGTCTTATCTTTATGAAGGAGTGTCTGTGTCTAACATTGGAACACAAGTGAGCAACAAGAGTTCTCAAGCTCTTGCGAACCCAGAGATTAAAGAGTCTGTAAACGGGAAGGATCGGGTCCTTGAGTGACAAAGGGGTTGTCCCTGCGGCAGGCTTGAATCTGCCAGAGATAAAAACTGATTCAAGTGGGCTGTACACGAGGGAAACTGAGTCACTCAAACCCAGTAAATTGGGGGTGCAGACCTCCAACCCGTGACACCCACATTTACAAAGCACTTGGTTTTTCTTCTTAGGACAGCAAAGTGTCCTTCTATTCATCAAGTCTTTTACAAATAACATTTCTTTAACCTAGACACAGGTGACTGAAAAACAGCCTTTTAAAAAATAATATTTGGTTAATGATGGGACATGAACTTCAGTGTTCCATTTCTTTTACGGAAAAATTCACTTTAAGTCTTGCGTACTAGCACAAAAAAGCTGCAAGGGTCTGGCTTCTGCAATGCTCGTTGAAGAACATTTCCACCAGAAAAGGGTTCATGAACTCTTTGTTCATCTCAGACTTTTTATGAACTTTTTTAAAAATCCTAGTTTCGACCTCGTTTGGCTTGAACCATGCACCCATGTACAATTAGAATAGCAGCCAAGCACGGTTTCCTCAGTCGCCAGCTCTTGTTTAAGCAGAGCCAGCATTTCAAATGCAGGATACCAGATCCTGGGTGTGACATTAGCATATGCCAACAGTAACACCTATTTAATAGTCTCCTTCCCTGTTCTTGAAAGAGCAGCAGAAAAAGGTATGTAGTACAGCATAGCCCCAGACAGCTGTCATACCCTATACTCACTGTTTCTCTTTCCTCTATTACTTACAAATATTTCAACTTTGTTAATGAGCTCCTACCTGCCCCACAAATCAGCAGGGGAGAGATTAATTCTAGTCTCCTTTGCCATGAGCAGTTTTGCAGCTTAGGGAAGGAGGACACTTCCTAGGCATGTTCCATAAAACATCTAATCATGTGAGGCACTCTCACCTGTTGGGCATCCGTATCCGACTGGAATGTAATGTACCAGTTGTTATTGTGAGCAAACTCACAACTTATCACTTTGGGGCAGCTTTCGCTTTTGAACAGTGCTTTCACCTCCTGAAGGAAGAGAGAAATCTCCTGTCAGTTACAATCGTTGCAAGGCACCTCGAAGCGTAACTCTTTACGGGGACAAGCATGTACCCCACACCTGCCTCATGTAGGATTCCAGCATTTTAACATTTGTTCCTATGTCCAGAGGCTGTATTGAAGACATGAATAAGACACCACATACACCTTTCTTCACCTCCAAACCTAAAGCCCTTTGAACACACAGGAAAACAGAATCTGAACCATCCAAAAAGGAAAATTGGGCACTTACCTCTGAATTTTCCTTCTGCGGGGGATCCTCCTGGACAGCCAGTCAGGACAGTAGGTAGATCCCGCCAACTACCAGTAGGAGGCAGACAATCAACTTTGAGGAGCCTACTAGGAGGAATCTATCCTCAGCTCCCCACCTTTGTATAGCTCTATTCCTCATCTAAGCCTTATACATTCTAATCTCAACTGAAAATGAACTATCGAGGTTAACATAACTCCACCCCTGCTAAATGGTCCTGTGCCTCTGCTCTCTGAGAGTCAGAGACCTGACCAGGTTCCTCGACCCTAGTCCCCCCAAAAACACCACAGAGTTGACCTCACTCCGGGTGGGGACTAGCCGTCCAGGAGGATCCCCAGCAGAAGGAAAATTCAGAGGTAAGTGCCCAATTTTCCTTTCTCCCAGGGGATCCTCCTGGCCGTCCAGTCAGGACAGTAGGGACGTACCAGAGCAGTACCCCAGTCCTACTCAGGGAGGTAGAAACTCATGGAGGGAGGTCTCGGTAGGTNTGTCACGGAGGAACATAGGGTCACACACGTGTAATACTGGCCTACATGTAGACTACAAGTCTAGTAAATATGTAAAGCAAAAGGTTCAAAATGTATGTAATGTTACAATTAAGAACTGTAAAACTCAAATCAAGACTGACACTTGACCAAGCTGCAGGAAATGGAAAGACAGTTTGTAGATATGCCTCAAACGGATGGACAGAGACATTTAATACGCTAATGCAGATAGCCATTGCCTACGTGCAAGCGACACAGAAAGCTGATAAAGAGGACAAAAGGAATTCTAGAAGCCTCGAGAAGATACGAGGAGTTTCCTCCTGGGGATATAAGGAGTTGTACCCCGCGGGGGGGGAGGGGGGGGGACACACTAGCAGGAACTCACTCAACATCTTGCAGCCAGGAGGGCTGAGCTGAACCATGGACTGAGAGACATGATTTTGCTTTCTACCAACTAAGAGATCAGTGCCCAGTCATTCCACATCTATGACTGAGGAACCAGAACTGATGGACTTTGTAGGGTAAGATGCTTATTTAAGAACTCAACCAGTATAGGTTAGGAATGCGTTATATTTACCTTTGATTTCTAGTAACCACTATGTATCAACAATCTTGCTTATGTAATCAAAAAATTGTCTTATCTTTATGAAGGAGTGTCTGTGTCTAACATTGGAACACAAGTGAGCAACAAGAGTTCTCAAGCTCTTGCGAACCCAGAGATTAAAGAGTCTGTAAACGGGAAGGATCGGGTCCTTGAGTGACAAAGGGGTTGTCCCTGCGGCAGGCTTGAATCTGCCAGAGATAAAAACTGATTCAAGTGGGCTGTACACGAGGGAAACTGAGTCACTCAAACCCAGTAAATTGGGGGTGCAGACCTCCAACCCGTGACACCCACATTTACAAAGCACTTGGTTTTTCTTCTTAGGACAGCAAAGTGTCCTTCTATTCATCAAGTCTTTTACAAATAACATTTCTTTAACCTAGACACAGGTGACTGAAAAACAGCCTTTTAAAAAATAATATTTGGTTAATGATGGGACATGAACTTCAGTGTTCCATTTCTTTTACGGAAAAATTCACTTTAAGTCTTGCGTACTAGCACAAAAAAGCTGCAAGGGTCTGGCTTCTGCAATGCTCGTTGAAGAACATTTCCACCAGAAAAGGGTTCATGAACTCTTTGTTCATCTCAGACTTTTTATGAACTTTTTTAAAAATCCTAGTTTCGACCTCGTTTGGCTTGAACCATGCACCCATGTACAATTAGAATAGCAGCCAAGCACGGTTTCCTCAGTCGCCAGCTCTTGTTTAAGCAGAGCCAGCATTTCAAATGCAGGATACCAGATCCTGGGTGTGACATTAGCATATGCCAACAGTAACACCTATTTAATAGTCTCCTTCCCTGTTCTTGAAAGAGCAGCAGAAAAAGGTATGTAGTACAGCATAGCCCCAGACAGCTGTCATACCCTATACTCACTGTTTCTCTTTCCTCTATTACTTACAAATATTTCAACTTTGTTAATGAGCTCCTACCTGCCCCACAAATCAGCAGGGGAGAGATTAATTCTAGTCTCCTTTGCCATGAGCAGTTTTGCAGCTTAGGGAAGGAGGACACTTCCTAGGCATGTTCCATAAAACATCTAATCATGTGAGGCACTCTCACCTGTTGGGCATCCGTATCCGACTGGAATGTAATGTACCAGTTGTTATTGTGAGCAAACTCACAACTTATCACTTTGGGGCAGCTTTCGCTTTTGAACAGTGCTTTCACCTCCTGAAGGAAGAGAGAAATCTCCTGTCAGTTACAATCGTTGCAAGGCACCTCGAAGCGTAACTCTTTACGGGGACAAGCATGTACCCCACACCTGCCTCATGTAGGATTCCAGCATTTTAACATTTGTTCCTATGTCCAGAGGCTGTATTGAAGACATGAATAAGACACCACATACACCTTTCTTCACCTCCAAACCTAAAGCCCTTTGAACACACAGGAAAACAGAATCTGAACCATCCAAAAAGGAAAATTGGGCACTTACCTCTGAATTTTCCTTCTGCGGGGGATCCTCCTGGACAGCCAGTCAGGACAGTAGGTAGATCCCGCCAACTACCAGTAGGAGGCAGACAATCAACTTTGAGGAGCCTACTAGGAGGAATCTATCCTCAGCTCCCCACCTTTGTATAGCTCTATTCCTCATCTAAGCCTTATACATTCTAATCTCAACTGAAAATGAACTATCGAGGTTAACATAACTCCACCCCTGCTAAATGGTCCTGTGCCTCTGCTCTCTGAGAGTCAGAGACCTGACCAGGTTCCTCGACCCTAGTCCCCCCAAAAACACCACAGAGTTGACCTCACTCCGGGTGGGGACTAGCCGTCCAGGAGGATCCCCAGCAGAAGGAAAATTCAGAGGTAAGTGCCCAATTTTCCTTTCTCCCAGGGGATCCTCCTGGCCGTCCAGTCAGGACAGTAGGGACGTACCAGAGCAGTACCCCAGTCCTACTCAGGGAGGTAGAAACTCATGGAGGGAGGTCTCGGTAGGTGCCTGCGGAACGACGGAGTACGAGACCACTCCCTAGAGAACCACCTGCAGTACCCATCTCCCAAAGGCCACGTCGGCTGAGTCCTGCAGAGGAATCCTATAGTGCTTTGTAAAGGAATGCACTGAGGACCATGCCGCCGCCCGCCAGATTTCCCCATAGGAAGCTGTATTACGAAAGGCCTGTGACGTTGCTGCACCCCTAAGAGAGTGAGCGAATACCCCCGTTGGGGGAAGCTTCCCTTCTGCCTTATAGGCTTTGGAAATACATAGTGTCATTCATTTGGCTATCAAAGATTTGGAAGGCTTCAAACCCTTCCTCTGAGATTTATACAAAACAAACAGGGCTGATGTCTTTCTAAATGCCCTTGTTCTGTGTAGATAAACTTTTAGGGCTCTCCTGACATCTAGCGTGTGACACTCTCGCTCCAAGGGGTGAGAGAGATTTGGGCAGAATGAAGGTAGAATAACCTCTAGTTCCCTATGAAAACAGGTATCCACCTTGGGGTTGAAGGCTGGATCCAGCCTCAGGGTCACTGAAGACTCGTTGAAGGAACACAAAGCCGGGTCCATGGAAAGAGCCCCCAGCTCTGAGACCCTTCTAGCCGAGGTGATGCCTACCAGGAACGCTATCTTTAGGGACAGGTAGTATAGAGAAACCTCGGCGAGATGCTCAAACGGAACCTTAGTAAGGGCCCTGAGAAGGAGGTTCAGATTCCATGACGGGAACCTGTGAACAACAGGTGGAGATAAGATCCTTGCCGCCCTAAGGAAACGCACCACATGCGGGTGCCTGGAAATCTTACGGCCTTTCACTGTCCCTAGCACACTATTGAGGGCTGCTATTCGTCTCTAAAGGGTGTTATGTTTCAACCCCTTATCTAGCCCCTCCTGCAGGAAATCTAAGACTACTTTGATGGAAGCCCTTTCTTGCCTAAGGAGCTTAACCTCACACCACCTCGCAAAGGTGACCCAGGTACTCTAGTAAATACGTCTAGTTGCCGGTCGCCTGGACTGGAGCACTGTGTCCAAGACCATCCTGGAGTAGCCTAGCCTACTTAACACTCTCCTTTCAATTTCCATGCTGTCAGTTTGAGAGTCTCTGGTTTGTCGTACAGTATCAGGCCCCGAAATAAAAGGTCTGGCATCACTGTCAGTCTGAGCAGGGGCTCTGGACTGAGATCCTGTAACTCCGCAAACCACGGTCTCGGTGGCCAGTAGGGATCAAACAGGATGATGGTTGCCCGCTCCTTCCTGACTTTCGCTATTGTCCATTGTATGAACAGGAATGGAGGGAATGCATATAGGAGCCCCTGAGGCGAGATGCAGTTCAATGCGTCGAAGACGATTGCTTTGCGATTCGTGTGCCGGGACACGAAGCTCTCCGTCTTTGCGTTGCCTGGAGAGGCGAACAGGTCTACCGAGGGAGATCCAAACTGGTTGACTATGGCCCTGAATGCCGAGGGGTGAAGAGATCATTCTCCCTGGTCCAACTACACCCTGCTGAGCCAGTCGGCCTGTGTGTTGGCTTGTCCTTTGATGTGAATTGCCCTGAGAGACTTCAAGTTGCTCTCTGCTCACCTGATGAGAACAGATGCCATTTGGTGGAGCGCTGCAGATCTCGAACCCCCTTGATGGTTCACGTGTTGTCCGTATATACTATTACATCCTTCCCTGTCAACATTGGGGTTAAATCCCGCCGAGCTAAGTAAATTGCTCTCAGCTCTAGCCAATTGATGTGGTGGGTCTTCTCCCAAGGGAGCCACTGGCCTTGTGCCGTGTGGCCCTGAGTGTGAGCTCCTCAACCTAAGAGACTTGCGTCTGCTGTTAGTACCATTCTCCCCGGATCGGAGAGTGGCATCCCAGGAGAGAACCTGTCTGGCTCAGTCCACCACCTCAATGATCTCTTTAGAGATGCGAGTACCATGATCCAAGGGTTCTCTCCTTGGGTCAGAGCAGCCTGCCATGGGCGCAGGAAGCATTGCAAGGGTCTCGAGTGGAATCTGGTCCACTGTAGAATCCCCAAGCAAGACGTCGTGACTCCTAGAAGGCTCGCGAGGGTTTTCAGTTTGGACTTGTGAGCTCGTGTGACTTGTTGGATTAGTAGTTCTAGTTTCAGCCTTCTCTGCTCAGAGAGGAATAGTCTGCACTGTTTGGTGTCCAACACCATCCCTAGGTGCTCTAGTGTTTGAGAGGGAACAAGATGGTTCTTTTTGCGGTTGATGATGAAGCCGTGGTCTTGTAGATATTCTATTACTCTGTTCACGTCCCTTCGTGCCTGCTCGCAGGATGGGGATCTGACTAGGATGTCATCGAGGTATGGATGTAGTTTTATTCCCTCCGTTCGCAGGTTTGCGACCAGGGTGATCAGCACCTTGGTGAATGTTTTTTGTGAGGTCGCCAGGCCAAACGGTAGGGCCGTGTACTGCCAGTGCTGTTGTGCGTAACTGAATCAGAGGCATTGTCTGTGTGACGGCCGGACGGGGACATGAAGATAGGCTTCCTTCAAGTCGGGAGCCGTCAGCCATTCCCCTTGCGCTATTGCTGTCCGTATCGATTAAGAGTATCCATCCTGAATTTCTGTACCTTGAGTACCTGGTTTATTCTTTTCAGATCTAGGACCGCTCTCCATTCGTCTGACTTTTTTGGCACCAAGAATAGGATGGAGTATAGGCCTTGCCTGCGTTTGAGTAACGGGACCTCCTCTATAGCTCCGATGGTTTGGAGTCTGATTATTTCTGATTGCATAGCGAATTGTTTGTCCCGGTTGCTGGATACTGGCAATGCGCAGAAGTACTGGCAGGGGGAGTGCTGGAATTCTACACGTACCCCCGTTGAATGGTCTGAAGAACCCACGCATCTGTGGTGGTGATCGTCCATTGCGCCGCGAACCGCTGCAGTCTTCCCCCCCAGCTCTGACTGTTCGCAAAGGCTGGGCGCTCTGCAGTCAGGCATCCAACTTGGGGCAGCCTGCTCCTTGTCGTTGTTTGGTTCTATTGTCGTTTCCCTTCTGCTTCTGCCATCAAGGTCTGTACCTCTGTTGACTTCCTCTGTGGAGGAAGAAGGGTCGTCTGGAACCCCCAGCCGGAGTATAGGATGCATTAAAGGGACGAAAATTCCTCTTCTGGACTCCCATGCTCTACAGGGTCTGTTTCTTGGACTTGTCCGCTGCGTCTGCCAGTACTCTTTCGAGACACATGCCAAATAACTTGCGCCCCTGAAATGACCTGCCGACCAAAGAGTTTTTGGAGGTGTTCTCACCCTTCCACGATCTCAACCATAAGCGGCGACGGGCTGCCATGTTGGAAGCGGCCGCTCTTGAGGCCCAGCGAAGTATGTCAGTGGAGGAATCTGCGTTGAAGGTATAGGCTAGTTTAATTCTTGTGGACAGGATCCTACTCATCTTCTTGGAGACTCCGGGATCCAAAGCTCTCTTTATCCAAACCATCAGGGCTCTCAAGAAGCACGATGTGACTGTGGCCATTCTGATAATCGAGGAGACCTCCTCTAAATTTCTTCTCAAGTTGCAGTCTATACCTTTGTCCATCAGATCTCAGGGAAAACACTCTCCTTCCGAGGGGAAGACAGAGTTTCTGGCCAGGGACGACAACGAAGCATCCACCTTTGGAATAGCCAGAATGGAATTCTTTTTCTTGGTGAAGGTATAGAGGGAAAGTTGGGACTTGGCCATCCTGGAGGCTCTATTGGAATTCTGCCACTCCTTCCTGATTATCTTCTCATATGCCTGGTCTAAAAATCATACCTGTCTCTTGCCCGGGGGAGATACTCTCTCTCTTCCTCTGCCAAGGAATTTGAAGAGGTTCCCTTCTCCTTTTGTTTCAGGTGGAGCGCTTTCACAACCAAATCATAAAATTGGTCCCTGTATTTGCTTGGAAACTGCCTGTCCGGAATGGGGGAGGGATCTAACTCAGTCTCTTCTGTTCTCCCCTTCCTGACTGGTCCTCATCACTCTCCCTTCCTGTGTCCCACTCAAATATCTGCCCTCCTTCACTGGCCTCTGCAGGGGGTGAATGGTCTCCCTGCCTAGTCCTTTTCTTGCACCTAGGGGTCCTCTCCTACTCTGAGGAATGGACGGACATAACCTCTTCCTGCTCCTCGTCTGAGGAAGTCGGGGGGGCCTGCGGGACTTCTTAGGGAGGGGTTGCTTGCCCTTTCCTGCCCCCTTGGAGTGGCCCTTATAAGGTCTTTGATCCCTTGGTCAGGGAGGGGGCCTCTTCCTTTTCAGCTCAGACAGGATCTCCCACAGGACCTCCATATGGGGGTCCTGGGCCGGAGGAGGGGGCGGGGGGGGACTCACTGCAGCTGCCTGGTCTGTCATCCCTGTGCCTGCTGCAGCAGCGGCCTTTCTTCTCGTGGCGATGGTTTCCCTCCTTCCTGCTGGTGGGAAGACGAGCTGTAGGGGGCGGGGCGTCCTCGCTGCGCTTGTCTTGTGTCCCGTCGGCACACTATCGAGATGTGGGGGGGAGGGGCGCCTCAGACACGGCCCGACTAACTAACTCCGCCTGTAGGGGGGAGCGGAGACTGTGGCCGGGTTTGCTGCCACGGCCACTAACTTCGCAGCCTGAGATTGTCTGGGCGCACGCTGAGCCAGCATCTCCCTGAGGGGTGTCCCTCTTCGCGCCACGGGTTGAGCCACTGACGAGCAGAGTCTGCTTCTCTACTGCCATTCCTTGCTCCGAGCCGGGCGGGCGCTCTGCCGCGCGCCGGGCTAAGGCTGCAGGCGATGGCGGCGAAGGGCGGGAATAGAGGAATTGGGTTCCTTACCTGGGAATTCCTTTTCTATGTCCCTCGAGGGAGGTCATTCGGACATAGGGAGCGATCTCCCTGACGACCACTAGGAGGCAGCACAACTTTTGCTGGGAGCACGTAAGGAGAACGCTCCCCCGCCATCCCAGTAGTAATAAGCCGAGGGCCAAGCTTATCTGAAAAACTTAGCATATATTAGTAAACCAGACCCCTGAAGAGGTAACATACAACTAAACATTACAAGAATTACATTCAGCGCCCAGGAAAAACTCCAGGTGGGCCGAATGACCTCCCTCGAGGGACATAGAAAAGGAATTCCCAGGTAAGGAACCCAATTCCTCTTTCTATGCCCTCTCGTCCGGTAATTCGGATATAGGGAGGTACCAAAGCAGTAATAACACAGACGGGAGGGACTGGGCGCTTATTGAGGATCAAGAACCCCCTGAAGCACCCGCCTCCCAAAGGCGGCCTCTGCAGACTCGAAGCAATCTATTTTATAGTGCTTCGTGAATGTGTGGAGACTCCTCCACGTAGCCGCTCTGCAAATTTCTAATGTCGGAGCCCTGGCCCGGAAAGCCCAGTTAGTGGAGGCTGAGCGGGTCGAATGAGCTAGAACTCTAGCTGGAGGTACTAAGTCTAAGGCTCTGTAGGCGTCCGCTACACAAACAGAAATCCACTTGGAAACGACTGATTTCGAGACTTTTTTACCCTTGGAGTGAGGGTGGTAGCTCACTAGCAGGGAGGAAGTTTTCCTAAAGGCATGAGTACGCTCTAGATAAATTTTGAGTGCCCTCCTAACGTCCAGAGTGTGCCAAAGCTTCTCTAAGGAGTGGCGAGGCTTAGGGCAGAAAGACGGTAGGACCACTTCCTGCGCTAGGTGGAAAAAGGAGGAGACCTTAGGAAAGAAGGTCAGATCGAGCCTGAGCAGCACCGATTCCTTTCTAAAAATGCAGAATGCTGGGTCGATGGACAGAGCTCCGATTTCAGACACCCTTCGTGCAGATGTTATGGCAATAAGGAAAGTCATTTTGATTGACAAAAAGTAAAGCGATACTTGGTGTAGAGGCTCGAATGGAGGTCCCATTAGTGCCTTAAGTACCACGTTGAGGTTCCATGTAGGAAAGCGGTGTACTACCGGAGGGGCTA
>QEPC01008474.1:3243600-3269794 GCA_003113815.1 Sphenodon punctatus
GGGGGGGGGGGGGGAGGCGAACAGGGAGGATAATTACTCTCCCCCTGGCACCAGAAGCCCAAATTCTTATCTGTTTTATTGCTGCTCGTTCCCTTCTCCTTCACTCCTTGAGGGCAGCTTGTCTGCTTCCTTACTGCTCTGAGGCAGACAAACAACTGGGCAGCTGAGGATAGATCCCTCCTAGTAGGCTCCTCAAAGTTGATTGTTTGCCTCCTACTGGTAGCTGACGGGATCTACCAACTGTCCTGAATGGACGGCCAGGAGGATCCCCCGGGAGAAAGATCCTTGCCTTAAGAAGGCAATGCTCAGTCGCAACAGGATACATGTGGTCTAGGATAAGCAAAATCTTCCCAAGCCCTCGGGTTCACCGGCTTCCTTGGCTGTGGGAGGTTCCAGAAAAGAGAAGGTAACACCTTAGCCCCCCCTCTTTTCTGGCACAGCCCTCCCCCCCCCTTTTATAGAAGCTGTGACATCAAAGCGATCCATGCCGGGCAGAGCCACATGGTCTAGTTCATACGATCATTAGACTAACGCTGCAAGAGGAAACCAAAGGCTTGGAATAAGACTATTTTAATGATTATTTTGCAATACTGAAAGAAATTGATTCAATTTCCCCAAAAAGCTTTTTCAACCTGAAATGCATTGGCATCAAAGATTGTTGTTCTCACAACACTGCTAATGTGTTTGCCCAAATGATGAAATAGTTGCTGTGCAGATAGTTGATGTTTTAAGTTTATTTACATGAGTTATTTATACTGGAGGTCAGACTGTTTTGAAAGAAGTCAGTTACGAAGTGTTCTATTGTTTATTACTGCTTTTGTTACACTGATTATAATCTCAAGTCTCCTATTGTTATTGTACACTCTGACCCTTGCCAGCCTGGGTGAGGTAGGGAATGCACATCTCCCAGTCATGTGCAAGGCAGTCCTCCTTTACTAAGCAGGATTTACTTTACTTCAATCCAACCTAGTTATGTTTATTAACGTGATCAGATTAATATGCCCAAAACAGATTCAGCCGTAAAACTGGTCTAATTCTTTCCAATTGCGCCCTACGTCATTAAAGCTATTCGAGACAAAGTAGTGAAGGGATCTCTCTTATTGGACCAACTCGAGTTGGCGGAGGTATGCAAGCTTTTGGACCTCACAGGGTCCTTCGTCAGGAAGGTCACTATTGCCTATATTTGGGACCAACACAGCAAACCCTACTTTCCCTACATCAAAGTTAATTAAATTAGTGCCACGCCCTATTGGCCTTTCTCAAGCCCACCAACCCTTCACCGCCAAAGAGTGAACATTTTGTAGAAGAGAGTAAGATTGTGTAGTAAAAGTATGGTTTAGGACTTCAGTATCAAGTAGCCAAGAAAGCATCAAATTTGCAAAGTCGGTGTCTTCGCTTTAAAAAACAACAAAACACACACCACCACCTATTTGAGTTTTGTACAAGTTTTCTGGTGTCACAACGGGTTGTGGACTATAAAATGGGGAGCCAAGTGAAACTTCAGAGAGATTAAGGGAAAAGCTGTTAACTGAAGATTGCGAATTTAGAAGGACGTTATTCAAGCGCCTCATATTACAACCCTAAAATCTTTAATGAATTTTATAAAGAATGACTCTGTTAGCCAAATATCAGTAGGCATTTTATTATCCTTTTCTATCCCCTTATATGAGCTTGGCTCAAACTGGGTCAAAATAAATGAAGTGTTTATTAATGTTTGTTTCTGCCATAACAACCCTCTGACTTGATGCAGAGTTATTGCTCTTAACCCAAAAAAAAGAAAAAGGAGGGAAAAAACAGCCTGAAATTCAACTTATTCCCTGGATTGATTTCTCCTTTAGAGCTCAAACAAGACAGGATCCAAAACAGGCCAACCTAGCTCCATAATTTTCAGGTCAACTAAAAAAATTCAGCTGTTGAGGATCATTTTACCATCATAGCAGAATAAGGAAGAAGTTCATGGAACAAGAGATTGATAGTTTTGGATAAATGCCAAAAAAGCAGCCCAGGAAATGTTTTATAAAAAACGACACCTAAAGTTTTACCTATAATCAAACTACAGGTGGGTTCTGTCAACCATCTCTCAAAGTATATCGCTCTTTCAGCTGCACATGTTATCTCTCAATATAGTCACTACAAGCCTCGGGGTAGCTTTGGATTTTTACCTCTATCGGTGTCGTTTCAGGGATCTCACGGAGAATAATAATACATCGCTTGTGGTTCGGTCTGACCTTCTCCCCTCTCTCGTCCACTTGCACCATAGGAGAAGCTAAAACACAATAGTTTAGTTTGAGATATTTCATTCCACCCAGAAATTGGTGCCAGAGAACAAGACCCCATGACCTACTCTCTGATTAATGTGTCTCCTTCCTAAGTTACAGGGATGCTGCCTCCCACTGCAACAGTGCACCTCTGCCTACAAGAGTGATCTCAGTGAAAACAATCACATTTAGACTTAATGACTAATTCAGGTCCAGGGGAGGAAAAGGCATTAAGAGAGTTCATTTTTGGAATTCCCAGGCAGAGTCCCACTGAGAAATTCAGATAGGAAAGCACACGCGCACACACACAAATTCAAAGCAAACACCACAAAGTAGTTGATTCAAATGTTTTTTATAAAGCAAGTTGGTGTGCACAGTCAGCACAGGAGAATGTGCATGGGGAGAACTGCCCTCCTTAGTTAACATTCTGCATTAAACCAGAAGGATCTATACTTCCTGGGAGTAAAAGTGGGGTGGTTGGTTTTTTTTGAGCGAGAAGGAATGTTAAACTCAGTTCTTGGATTGAGTATTCAGAGCCAGTTTGAGGAAGCTTATTAAAAGCAAAAGATTTTGATGCATTTGCTTACACATGCATGCTCTGGACAGTGCAGCTTCCTCCTAGAGGATTAACCCGGCCTGATTTTTCTGTGAATGAGATAAATAACTATATGCCAGAGAACAAAGCTGGCTTCTTTAAACATGAATGAACTTTATGTATTAGAGACAGAGGCAGCACATGGGGTAAACATGTCTACGGCAGCTGAAATGAAGGAAGGATCTGGACATACCTCTCAGTACTTCCACAATCAAGTCCATATCCGTGGTCAGTTTCTTAATTCCTTCCATGTTGGCAATTGTCCACATTGGAATAAACTGATCACTGTCCATTTGAGACATCAAGTAAAGATCCTTGGACAGATTCTCACTAGAAGTAAACAAATCAGTGTTTTAGGCAAATTTTAGACTGCACGGGCACAAGGCTTAGAATGCGGTTCAACACTAAACAGATTTTTTTCTCCTACTCTAAGCAAGTATTTACTGGGTCAGTACAAGAAGAGCAGCTGCAAGCAATGAAAATAAAACAGCAGCAGTTAAGCCATGGACATCTCCAAAGTGCCTGGGAGACACTGCTCTCCGAAGGAGCTATTTACTAGCATGCAATTAATTTGCCACAGCCTCCTAAACCCTTAGTACCTACGCCAAGTAAAGAAAATATTTCAGGGATGAGGACTGAAAATGCTAACTGAATTACTTCCTCGTCCTTGTGATGCTGTGGCAGATTCTAGACATTGCCAATGGAACCAACCGGTCTTACAGGTGCGGTCACGATGCACTTTGGTCTGCCATCTGCACGGATGGCTACGAGCGGCACTTCTGGTCTGGCAATCCGTGTCCCTGCGCAGTCAACCTTGCCACCCATGCAGGATGCTCTGCCCCACAGAGCTCTGCAGGGGCATCCGTCCAGCCTCCAACAGGGTGACGGCTCTTTACCCGTGACCTAAAAAGGTGGCTTCTTTACACAGAAATCTGGACAGATCTTAAGCATATCTATGGTCTTGCAGTCCTGAAAAGTGTCTTAAAAATATATCACATACCGTATTTCATATTTTACAACATCTAAGGGGAAAAAAGTGCTTTAAAATACTTTCTGAAGTTGGCGCCTGCCCTGTAGCTTGGTATTTTGTAAATAATTGTCAGTCCTATGTAGGCTAGTATTAAATGTGTCCACAACTGAAGGCTCCAACAGTTCTCTTCTGAAACCACCAGAATCCCAGTAGCTTGTACTATAAGCATCATAGCTTTGCTGATGCCCCTGCGCATGCATTAGTCAAATTAGAAATGACCATGCAGATTAGTGTGGGAGACACTATGCAAATTACTGATGGTGTATGCAAATTAGTTGCACCCCGCCAGGTTCAACTGTCACCAGTCACCTACTTGCAAAAGCATAGAAGCCAAGGGCTGGTGCGCAATGTGAATTCAGAATATTCCAGCCGATCTATGTTATTTATATAGCACCTACAATGAACCTGGTACGTGCTTAGCTTCGTTACAGGGGAGAAGGGACCCTGAATGAATCCATGATCAGTCAGAAGGGATGAGGGACTGATAGTGACCAAGGTTAGGCTTTGTGCTTAATACAGCCCAGGTCTGATTCATGCTTGTTTAAGCATGTGCCAATCCTGAAGGTGCCAGACCTTGTTCCCTCCATTTACATCAAAGATTGCATCAGGGAGAACAGCTCAGGGCTTGAAATTATCAGGCGCTTGAGAGCCACTGGCACCCAGAAAACTGAGGCTGGTGACTGGTTCAGAGGTGCAGTGGCATAAGAAGAGTTTAATGTCACTATAAAGTCTGGTGCCTGGGGGGAGGGGTTGGCTCCTGGAGTTCTATCTGAAATTTCATGCCCTGGAACAGCTAGCAGTTATTTGTATGACACCTTTATAGAAGAGAGATGACTTTCTACACTAAAATCCCATGTTTTTACAAATTGGCCAGGCTCAGCAAGAGACCATAACCAAGGTCTGAACCAACCAACCTGTGGCAGGTGCCAATAGCGCTCGTTGCCTTTACAATAAAGAATCCCTGCACCCACCCTGCCTTCCAACACAAGCAGGCCCAAGGCATGTATCTTGGCATCACCATAGACACCATCTTCTCTGCAGCTGAAAACCTCATCTACACACATTGCTCGCTGCTCCCGTTGCCCCATCAGCAAACAATTCAAGAATGAGGACCTCTGATCCTTTGGCCTCTAACCCTCTTTTCACTGTAAATTTTTAACTAAAGCTTGGAGCATGTAGCAGAAAGCACATGTAACCGAGACTAGACAACTGGACACTAAATGGATTAGCAGCACAATACCGTGAGAAGCAGAATTCCAGATGTTTCTTCAAACATTCTTTAAGGTCTTCTGTGGAAACGCCATCACCTGAGAAATTAAAATTAGCATACTGTCATTGGCCCATAACTGCTTTTCCAGCAATCAAATCAGATGATGCACAAAAATAGGAAGTGAATATTGGAAGAGTGAATATTCTTCCCCATTACAGAACTGAAGGATCCTACCCAAGACACAGGAAGACTTTGTTCTACTTCGGGGGTGGGGAAACCTCAGGTCTGGGTAAGGGAGCAAAGATGAGGGCATGCATACCACGAGACAGATTCATGATCGGAACCCTCCTCTTCCCAAGAGTGCCCCTTACGAACCCCCGATTTCCATGCTACCCACAGAGCTTTTACTAACGTTCAAAACAGCACCTGGGAGGGAAACCTTTCCCACCCCATCCCTACTCAACACTGGGGTTAGGCCTCTGATGTAGTACTACATTTATTCCTGAGCATCACACTTTGAACTGTTTCCAGTTCTTCAGCACCCTTCGAGTGATAAGGGTTCAGGATGGTAACTCCATGAGGAAAGACTGAAGGAAGTGAGCACGTTTAGTCTAGAGAAGACCAAGAGACACTTTTCAAATAAGTCAAGCCTGCTGTTCTCTGTGGTCACTAAAAGCAAAGCCAGAGGTAAGAGATTTAGACTGAAGGTTCAAATTAAGGTATCTGGAAGAAATTTGCAGCTGTAAAAGTCGGGCAATAGAACAAGTTACCAAGGGAAGGCTCGGCCATCGCAGAAAGTTTTTGAACATGGGAACGGTCTGATTTCTTTCTTAGGTTATCTGGTCCTACTTATTTATTTTATGCAGTTTACCCCACCCCTCCTGCAAGCCGCTCAGGGCAGCTTATAAACAAAATATAAAATGATTAAAAATAATATAAATAAAAATAAAAATATAATTTCTATTAAATCTCCAAAAAGAAGGGGAAGTCATCTACTTAAGAGCAGATTGGATAGTCTTAAGTAGAACTGCAACCGGGCACCTGAAGGGAGCACCCCTGAACTATCTGGGTACCCAAATCAACCGAGGTACCATCGATGCCTGAACGGGACATGATGGGCTGTTCTATCATGTCAGCTCGCCTTCAAAAGCAACAGGCCTCTGGCAAGGCCGCAGCAACCCGGGCTGGATTTTGTCACTTTCAAAGGCTGCTTCCCTCTCAGCTGACGCTGGGACTGCCAGGCTTGTCAGTTTTCTCTGGGTAATTCTCGCATTTTGGGGGGCATCCAATCGGTCCCGGGTAGCCTGTCAGGTGCCCAATGGGGTGGTCGAAAACACAGGCATTACCCCAAGGTACTAATTTTAGTACCTGCTGCAGTTCTAGTCTTTAGGACCATTTTCAGCCCCAAGTTCTCTGAACAGTATAAACAGAAGTTTGACCAATTATGCATTTCAAATGAGGTGCATTGTAGTGCTGCTCCTTTTATAGCACAGACTCTCAGATGGCTTTCATTTTACTCAATTGATTGGTAGCCAGCTTGGATTCCCTTCCCAGTACATAATATTTTTCAGAGAACATTTCTAAGCATGCCCTAATTGTACCAGTTTTCAAGTGTTGGGAGAGAAAGTATTTGCCAAACAGGCAAATATTCAAAAGAGAACTTTGAAAACTAAGGGCTAGATTTGTAAATATGCTACATAAACTGATATACTATCTGCAAAGTTACCACGGTTGGGGAACCTTTTCCCTGTCAGGGCTGGATCTGTACCCCACCAGAGCCCAGAACATCTTGACAGGGGAGGGCTGCCTCCTGAGCAAGGGGCATTCCTACTAGCCTATTAAGTGCTCTGCAGCCAAGTGACAGCATATCAAAGTGGTAGGAAGCCTCTAGGCATTGGCAGGCCAGTGGGCAACAGATTGCCAGTTAAGATGTTTAACCATCTGCACAGACTTGCTGAACGGTCATGGTACTTGCTCAGGTATTTGTGGGGACACAACTACAGTTCCAAGAGGCTGGCTCAACTGTTAACAGGCTTCAAGGCTCAACCACTAGGAATTTCTCCCTAGATCAGAGATGGAGACCAACAAGGTCTCACCGAAACTTAGTAAGCGGAGTTGTTCACTAAGTCAGGTTGGAGACACACAGATGCTGGATTTCTCTGGGGTACGAGCGGGTCACTTGAACACACCCAAGAAGTAGAAATACAGGACAAATGGGGTCAGTTTGTATACTTCCGAAGCAGCTGTATGCAACTTCAATAAGAATGTTATTTACCTTAGTGCCAGACCATGAGCTAGGACAGCAGCAAAGCTAAGTAAAACTACACCAAGTTTTGGGGAGTGGCCTGCGTACACCAATTTTGCCGGTAGCCAGACCTCTGGACTTCACCAACAACGAACAAGGAAGTCCCTATTCCAACGTCACTAAGGTGCAAAATTAAGGCAGTCCTGCATTTTCAGAAAGGTGCAGCAGGTAGCTAGCTGCAATCACTTCTGCCAGCATCAGAAACACAAGCTTAATCTAACCAGCAGCATGTTTCTTTAGCATCGCAACCCTAGTGCCACGG
Organism: Sphenodon punctatus; assembly: GCA_003113815.1. Classification (NCBI taxonomy): domain Eukaryota; kingdom Metazoa; phylum Chordata; class Lepidosauria; order Sphenodontia; family Sphenodontidae; genus Sphenodon; species Sphenodon punctatus. The sequence continues at coordinate 3,251,261 of QEPC01008474.1, forward strand.
TGCCCTCTCATTGATTTTTATCGTACCAGGGAATGAAGCAGGAATAATAATATAATACTACATTTATTGTTAGCCAAGGCTATTACAATATAAAACAGAAACTAAGCAGAAATTAATGTGTACACAGTCATACCAACCAACACCAAAATGCAAGCACTTCCATGGCGGAAATTTCAGTGCTTATGAAAAGAAAAAGATAACCTCATATGGGTATTCCCATGAAATTTGCGCAGGATGAAAACAAACCTCTGCTTTGGTGCACATAAACCTTCTTTGTGGATGCCCCAATATTAGGCAACTCCTTTCCCTTGAAGGTTCATCTAAACCTAAGGCTGCTCGTCTTTTGGAGACAATGCAAGACCTTTTTGTTTGGTAAGGGCTGGGTGGTTATAGGTTAGGGGATTTTCATTTTTACTTGGTTTTATTTGGATATTTTAATATTTGATTTTATTTTGTATAGTGTATATTTTTAATTATGCTTTTAGGTGTAACCCGCCCTGAGCCTTAGTGGGAAGGACGGGATAAAAATGCACACACAAACAAACATGCTTTTAATTCACCAGAAAGAGGACCAATTCTCTCTGAAGAGACCTGGAAAGCCTCAATGCTGTGTTATCAAAAGGCAACATGCTGCTTGCACGACCGTCTCTTACAAAGGTTAAGAACACTAATGTATAGATGGATATTTCCATCACCTGATTCTCAAGCGCCTTGTCATTTCCCTTCCTGCAGTTTCTTCCTGAAATCATAGGTTCTTTGATTCCTTCTCCACCCTATACCCCCCAGCTATCTCCCCTTCTGTTCCCCTGTAGTAATCCCAATCTCTCTTGCAATTCTATTAGATAGAAGTTGTTTTTTTAAACACCTCCCAGGCCTTTCTAAAGCTGCAGTCGCAAAAGTCAACCAATATTTTGCATCTTGTTTTCTTGCACGCACACAGTATGTACTCCTCACACAAATGCACATGGTTTTTATTGAACAGAGGTTTCTGTGAAGCATTCCACTTGTAAGGTCTATAGGGAATGATGCTTTGGCGGATGGTTGTGTTTAAAAAAAATAAATACTCTGACATGTTTGGGTATCCATTACAAACAGCACTGAAAAAGCGCACTTCAAGTGCAATTAGATGTGTTACATTATGAATGTTAATAGGTGTAGAATGGGGAGTCAAGCTTTTTTGGGGGGGAAGGAGTTACAAGGACTGACAGTTCTAGATGTCTTCAAAATATAAGGTGCTAGGGTAGGTTGTGTACTCACCAGGATCATCATAAAGTTGGTATCCAAGTTCTTCTGGTGCTAGGACCATTCCATTAGCAGCTGCTTCCTCAACACCTGAGCCATTTCTTGAAGCTTCACAAGAAGGAGAATACATTACTTCATACTGCTTAGAACTGTCTTCTGAGATCTCAGCATTACCTGGTATGAAAACGAGGGTGGTCAGAGGAAAGCGAACTGTCAGCTTAAAAACCTCTTTCATCCAAAAATGCAGATTCCTTCTAATCTTACTGCCCTAAATCTGGGGTGAGGAACCTCAAGCCTGGGAGTCAAATGCTGTCCATGAATCATTTTTATTTGGCCCCTTTCCAGTTCCTATCCCTGAAGACAGAGCAAGAGCTCAGGGGAAGGGAGCAGAGATGAGGGCATGGACACAAGGACAGATCCATGATCTGTACCCTTCTTTTCCTGAGTGCACCCTTTACATACCTCCTGCTTCACACAACTACTATGCAACCCTCAGAACTTGTACTAATTTTCAGAGTAGTCCCTGGGAGGTCTGCCCTAAGTGAAAGATTTATTTTTCATTTGGTTTACTTTGTGACTGTAATGACACTATCTAGGGGAAACTGCGGAACTAATGATCCATAGTCAGTTCTCGGAATGCATTAGTCTCACAACAACTACTGCTAAAGCTTTTTTTTAAATTCAGTTCTGGTTAAACTTAATTTTCCTTTTTAGTTTTAAAGTTTAGTATCCTTATTCAGTGCAACGTTTCAATAACTTAAACCACATAGTTATTTAACAGATTACATGAGCCTTTTATATAAGGGCAACGCAGGATTGCCAATGGACTGAGGTTACAACACACACTGAAATCACACTGCCAGTCTCAACCTCAGGGTAGCAAGAGTTTCATCTAGCGACAGTGCTCAATGTTTATCACAATACTTTCTGTTTTGCGCATATGGGCTAAGAAGCAAAAGAAGTCTCTCTTACTACGTGATGAATGGGGGAAGGGAGCCATTTACCAGCAGTTTTGCAAGACTGATCTCATTTCTACTAGAGCTTCAACAATGCTTTTTAATTCCTAATGAAATGCATTTCACAAATACAGCAGGAACCACACAAAGATAAGTAAGCTGTGCACCTGGGGATATGCTCCCCACACACAGCAGAGAGTATGAAATGTTTTAACCATTTCAAAAGGTGTGCATGAAGCAATTCACGTAACACTGGAAACCTGCTCGGGAGCTGGTCTGTGTAAATCCTAGCTGCTTCTAAAGGAACGTCCGTTAGTACGCCATACAAGAACAAACAATAGCCCTGTATTTGACCCTCCTTTCACCGAATACCAGCTCTTGGATGGTCACAGCAGCCTTGCCCTTCATGTTTCCATTAGCTGCCTCCATTCAGTCTGGTTCACATGCATCTGTTGGACAAGTCACCTCTGATGTGGAAACTGACTGACACCGAGGTCGTACACCACCATTAAGTCACTGGACAAATCAGTTCAACAACTTTCTGAAAGCCAGTTTCCATGGCCTTTGCTTGGAAAGTCGGAGCACTACTCTAAACGCCTTTTAGAAAAAAATTAGATAATCTGTTATAGCAGAACCATGCTGTTTGGTAAGGGAAGCCCTGTTTTGGGTGCACAGCGTTAAGACGCTACCCAGGACTTATCCCGACTCCCAAGCATCCTGTGTTCTTTGTAACCTTCAAGCTAAATATCAACTTGATACAGCTTCACTACATCAAGGTTTACAGCCACAACTTGGATTCCGCTGTGAAAAATCCTGATGCACCATAATGGAAGGTGCGAGTAGGACTGACCTACTGTCAAAGGGGTTTGGGAAAGTCACAGAGTCCATGTGCAACCTTTGCCAAGTCACTCATGCCGGATGCCTCAGTTAATCTACAAGGATACTATGGAACAATCTCAGTTGTCAGGAACATGACCTTAAAAGTTACGTTAAGAACTCATACCATGATAACGGGGTGCCACATAGATTACCTTAAATGGGTAACTCCCCATCTTGAGATTGAGATAGGTGTTTCAATTGTGTATGATCGAGAACTTCTGCTTTCAAAATTGCATACGTCACTCATATCTAAAATATGGACCCCATGGCAGAACGTTCTCATGAACAAGCAAACGGGCTTAGTCAAGTCACTGGATTAAGCTCCTTTTGGGGGTGGGGAGGAACTGACTTGTCATCCTAATTGTCCAAAATGCTTCTCACTGTTACAGGAGTAATAAACCTGAGTTGCCACTGGGAATATTACTGCCAAATTAGTATTTATTTAGGACAGTCATAAGTTAATATGGCTAAATATACACTACTTCCACTCGAGTATACACCTCATGGGAAGGCCAACATATGATTTGCATAGAGTCATAAGCACATCTTAAGTTAAAAACAACATGCTTCTTGCTCTGAAAAGCCTCATCTAAAGGCACATTTTCTGGAACAGGGTTTTTCCCTTTTAGCGAAGGTTAGGGCTGGGGCTGAAGTGCTCCATTAGGCATTGACAGCTGGAAAAGATCTCAAAAAGCATTTTACCCAGCATCATTACAAGTATCACGTAAGAGGTCTACCCCGGCCCACCCCCCCTGTTAAATTTGTGCATTTGTCAGCACCATCTAGTCAGTGCCCTACTGCCCTGTGTAATCAAGTTCACCTTGTTTATCTGGGATCTTTCATTCAGTAGCAGGGAGAGGAAAGCTGCATTTAAAAACAGGCAAACGCAACTGTAAAAACTCCGAATATCTTATTTTTAAAACAATTCATTTTCATGTTCAGCATCTCCTTTTAAGATGGCACTCCATGCAAACCTCTAGTGGAGAATACCAAGTGTTTCTATCTCTTCCCTACAGAGAGTGGCAGCATTCAATGTGCATGCTTCAGTTGCATAAATATTCCTCACGCAGTGGAAATCTACCAGCAGGCTCAGGCACTGAGTGATGGAATAAGGGCAAGTGACCCCACAGCATGTATGAGAGTGAGCCATGAAAAAAACCAAGCACACACATTCCGGTCCAAACAGTGTTAACCACACACCTGGAGAAGTCTATGGCTAAATTGAGACACATTGGACCCCTAGATCCCCTGCTCCCACCCCTGAAAGTACTGGCACCCTTGGAGATGGAGCAAGGAGGATTGTGCTTTTATTAACCACGAAACACAGGTGCTATTTTTACTGAGTCTAAAGTTTGTAAACGAATGGAGCTTCAAATTGCCATTTCATTTTAAGAGACTGTCCCAGCATTGATCCTTTTCCATAGAACAGACCAAACTCCCTTCGCAAAACCATCCCTACACCCACCAGCCTTCACAAGGAACACTCTATCAAGATGGGAAGCCAAGAGAATTGGAGAATAAATGTCTCAATCCCCTGCTACTCACCCCATCAAGGTAGCACTGCTGTCTTTTTTATAGGATCACTCTACAACCAAGAGTCTACCCTGTTTCAGGAGTTCTCTGCAGTGCCCACTGGCTGGACACATTTACATACATCTGCCAGTTACACTGACAGGAGTCCTAGAGATACTACAGCAGTACAGGGCCTCTGGAGATTCCAGGGGCTGAACTTCGTATGTCCATACCACAGGGGGCAAGTCCATGAAGGAAATTCATTTTTAGATTCTCCACAGAGTTCTGCAGAAGGGAGCCATCCAACCTGCTGCCACTAATTACTTTAAAGTCCCATTGGAAATTACTCAGCAAAGCCTGGTCAGCCAAAATTATTCAAGAGACTCACAGCCCAGAATAACTGGTCACAAATGGATGCTATGGACACTGCATGCTACGATGTGGGTTTTCTGGAAAATGTTCCGGAAAATTTTGCAAAGCAAATTTTCTGAAAGTTCTTCCAATGCCCTAAATCACTTGGAATTGATTTAGCATGTTTATTTGAATTGTACTTAGTAAACAAAACTTTTAAAAGTACATTATGTTAATTGTATGTGCTGGATAAATCTCTCGATTTTTTTTTACAATAGCCAAAAGAAGTTGAACGGAAGTAAATTGGAGGGGAAATTCAATAAAGCACACAATGTGGTTTAAATGTTCAAACAAATTAAAACCTTTACTTGGAAATTATTTTTATTGGAATTAGGTATTGGTAGCCATTAATTATGTTACAAGTTAATTTTATGCAACAAGGCATTTTGAGAACCAGAACATTTCCCAGAAAAATATAGCAGAAAATCTTCCATCCCACATTAATGATGTCCACATGGCCAGCTACCTCGAGATTTGGTGAAGCCCCAGGATAAAGCCAGATCTTGCTATGCCTACTACAGATGCATCAGCTTCTTCCCAGAGATGCTTCCAGACAGCTAATGGGTCTACTGTTTGGCAATCTCACACAACTTTTGATGTACACAGTAACTGGCAGAAGCCAATTCTCATCTCAGAGAAGCTGCGACTTGCCTTTTTTTATTTCTATGCATTTGACCAAGTCACAGGAACTAGTTTAATATTCAAAATCACAGGGCTGGGAAGGATCTTAGTTCATCTAGCCCCTCCCACCAGAGAGCTGAATGAAATAGAGTTGAGCCATCCCCGATATTCATCTATTCCTTTTTAAAAGCCTTTTGATATTCTGGCGGGCTTGTAAAACCTGGCTGTTTGCCCAAGCCTTTGGAGAGGAGGGTGGGTTAGGGTTTTAGCTCTTCCCTACCTTTTTATTTTTATTAATTTTGTTTTCCAACCCTGTTTGTTTTAAATTGTTGTGTTGTTTTAAAATGTTTTTATAAAATATTTTTATTAAATTGTACGTCGCTCCAGGATGCCATAGGCATGGGGGGGGCGACTCATAAATGCATAAAATAAATCAATAAAATAAAAAATATCTGATGGGCAAGGCTCGATTTCCCTTAGTACATTGGTCCACTGCCTAACCATTCTTACGGTGGAGAAGTTTTTCTAAGTAGTTGACTTGATTCTTTCTTCCTTAAAACCAATTTCCTCTAGCCTCAGTTTCCTAGTTTCTACTCCTAGTTTCTTCAATTGTCACAAAGAATAGTTTGTCTTCTTTGCAACACCTTTCATTTATTTGAGAAGTTATAGTCCCACCACCCCAACCCTCTCTCCTCAAGAAACACTTCTAGCTGTTTCCACTTTGCCTTGTAGTCTTGCACACTAAACCCTTTTGACTTTTTAAACCCAATAATCAAAAGCAGCTTCTAGCCAGAACAATTCATACACCTACAGCTGCTAATTAAAGTGACATCAGGTCACAAAGGACGTGAATTAAATCCACCAAAGTTATTACTTTCTCAGCATTCAAAGAGTTGATGTTCAGTTATAGGCTTGCGTCACAGCTGATCTAAAGGCAGCCTTACTCAAGTCATGTCGTCATTTGTCAAGGACAAAAGGCTCAGTTTCCTAAGTGGTGATTTTAAAGTTAAAATCCACACTGAAACAGCCACAGCTCTACAGATCTACAGAGAAATTACAAGTGTTTATCTCCACATTCCTTTCAGCTTGCACTAGCAAACTACTATTAATTTCTGCATGGAGCCCAAGATTTACTCCTAAGTCGCATACCACTTGCACTACACAGAAATTCCTAAGAGGAAGATTGTTTTATTTGTTTACACTCATATCCTACTTTTTCTCCAAGGCTCAGGACAGGTTATAACATATTTAGTAAGCATGCATACATAAAGCCAACTAAATTCCTTACCTAGTATCTCCCCAAATCCTATCCCTGCCTGCCAAACAAATGACTGAATAAGAAGGTCTTGCATTGTGTCTGAAAAATGCTCCGACTCAGATTCAGTCCCTAACACAAAGTTATAAATTTACACAAGTGCAACCTGTTCTTAAGGCAAACCGCTTTGCAGCATTTAGTCCAGTAGACAATGAATAAGGAAATACTTTCCTGTAAAAGTGGTCCTTTCCTCTATTGTGTTAGTATCAGTTTTGAACAATGTATATTCACCGGTGTAGTTATCCAGAGGGTGGCTCAATAATCCCCTGTATTGCATATGGCCCTCAGATCTCATAATCTTTCTGATCACAGGGTCAAGTGTACACTAAAGTGCAGCAATGGGAGAAAATGCAGAGACAAAGGTAAGGAGAAAGAAAGGAATCAAGGAAGAGAAAAGAGCAGAGAGTCCATTTCTGCACATTTAGCAACTTGTTTCCCTCTTAGCGCGATACCTGATCATCATTGGGCCTCTGGGCTATTTTGTAGGGGACAGTATCAAACACAGTCCCCAATTATTTCTTATACCCTATCTGCTGTTCCTTGGTGCATCTCATCGGAGTGCTAAACTGAAGTTTATTTGGATGACTGGCCTCTGTGTAAAGCAGCTAGTCTCTAAAACCAGTTACTGGCGTGCGTATTATTCATCCTGGTAACTGCAGCAGCATCTAGCTAGAGTACTTTCAAGGACAAGAGCACCAGTTGCTTCTTACTGCTGGATTTAGGCTTATATGGAATACCCACAATCCTAACTAAGCACGGGATTAAGGCATTGCTGATGTTTAGAGGTGCAGTTTTGACGTCTCACCCTCAGTATGAGTCCCCGGTGCAGCGGCTGTCTCCTGCCACGAATGCTCAGTACCATTCGTCGCTGGTACCGCTTCTGCATTTCCCTGCGGGCCTTCTTCCCATACTTTTGCATTAGGATTTAAGCCAGTACCCTTCGATGTTACCTGCTGAAGCAACAAAAGGACATGGATGTTAACAAAACAAAATCAAAAAAAGAAATCCCGGAGGGTTAGCAAGAAATTGGTGATGTTGCTGCTGCTTAGTTTTGTAGTTTAGAAATTATACTCACGAACAGCTTTCGTTTCCCAATAGATCCTAATATCTTACGCAACTTTAAATGTGAATAATAGGGAAGCAAAAGCCCTTGACAGCTTTTAATAGTATTTTGTTTCCACCACTCTCATCCCAAGATACGATGCTCATCCTTTCACTACATGCAGTGAGCAATCTTGAAATCCAGTATTAGGTTAGTGACAGCACATCATTCTTAAAGAAAGCAAAAACCGTGCTAAAGCAGCCAGATGAAATACAGATTCTGATAAACCACAGGCTTGATCAAAATGCATGAGTCATCCATATTCCCCCTGCTTTTCCTCACACACACACACTTTTGGTAGACATCTCTTAGTTCTCTCCCATCTAGGACCAGCCCAAAACCTATCTGGCGAGGGGACAAAAGTCAGTCACACCTCTTCCGTGTGTGCCTGACTATGAGACATCCAGAGTGATAAATGCATTACTGTGGATTTTAAATGCATTGAGTCATGGATATCTATTCTGAAGCCACCAACCATGCAAAGATTCCTTCTCAACTCTCAAATTCAGGACTAAAACAAATTCACCAGCCCTTCACACCTGCCAACCTGAACCAGCTGGCTTCCCTGCCAAAAGCAACAAACAAGGCGAGAAAATCTTGGCACCTACCTAAGTTTTCTGCACAACCAACTGCTAGCCAGGACTCCCAGGAGGTTAAACTTTGATACCACGCAACAAAACAAACCATAATTAGCATAAGCGACTCAGCACCAGGCATATCAAGAAAAACAGCTCAGACTACCTAACGAGACGTTCCACACTGGTAGAAAATATTTATAGTTCTTTCTGAAGCCACAATCATTCCCCCCGCCTCACCCTCACAGCCCAGAGCAATGGTACTATGAAGTAACTTCCAGAAAGTCAATGAGATTAGAAAGGCAGTGTCTTGGTGCCATACTCAATAGAGTAGATAGCCGGTCAAGGGAGAAAGATTATATGGAAAAACTGATCCTTGAAGTTTTTCCAGTGAGGCTTCTCCTACTGCCCAGTTTAATGTTCAAGTTTCGAGTGTGACAATGCCCTCTCAAGTTACCCAGAACAAGCATTTCCAGCATATTCCCTCCAACCTACTATTGTCACCTTACCCCAATCTGCAAGACTCCTTTCCACTCTTCGAAGCTGCTTCATGGCCACACACCCTAACTGAAGCTTCCTTGAACAGCAACTGCACCTTCAACACGTTAAGGGATATAAGTCTCCACATTTACATCCATATTGCAAGGTGAAACTGCCTCTGTCTTGCCACAGAGGCCTCTTGCTGCCACCCTCTCTGAAGCACAGCCCCAAAAATAAGTGGGACGTTTCCTAAGCCTAGCCTTCAACAGCCTCTCAGACATTAAGAAATTACTTCAAAACCGTATCATGTCCACAAAACAAGAACAAGGTGATGAAGAAGCAGATAACCACATGGGCTCTTACCTCTAGAGAACAGAACAGGTTTATGCACAGTTCCCTTAATGAGTAAAAAGACACCCCAATATAGGTAATGCTTAACTGGTTTGGGAGGGAAGGGGATGGGAATGTCTATGATCATGGGGGAATTCTAGAAAACAAGCCACTCTCGCCAATTTAGAACCAGAAGTAGGCTGCAGCTAGAACCAGTTCAGCTCTAACCAAATTTCTCCCCTTTATAAGCATTTTATATTATAATAAGCATTTATATCGCGCCAGCAATGTACCTGGCACTTACAAAGAACAAAAGATAGGCACGGTCCCTGCTCGAGAGCTTACAATCTAAAGACAGGGGGAGGAGAGACAGGGAAGGGGAAAACAGAGGGAGACACGAGGCGTGTGACATTCATGAAGATGCGAGAGCTCAGATACACGTTCTTGGCTTGGTTACAGTAAACTGGGAGTTTGCAGCTAACAGGTGGGGGATAATCCTGGGTGGGGATGCTTAGCAGGAGTTTGGAAGTGGAGCAGAAGAGGTGGGTTTTGAGGAGTGACTTGAAGGTGTGGAGGGTGAGGGCAAGGCGGACTAGGGCAGTGAGGGAGTTCCAGGCGTGTGGGGCAGCGAGGGAGAAGGGACGAAGGCAGTTGGCGGAGCAGGGGAGGGTATGGAAGAGGAGCGGAATGCTCAAGTAGGGGTTCGGGCCTCTAGTAAATTTAATTTTTCTCCCAACGCCTAGAAAAGCAGGCATCTGTAGAAATGCCTTCTGAGCCACCTCATCCCATTATATATTGAATTGGTTGCATAAGACCTCCACCCCAAGAGTTTACTTTCACACACACCACACCTTCCCTTCTTGTGGTCCCCTATGACATGAGAGGTTGGCCAAGAGTTTTAAGCTTAATACAACTCCCTCCATATCCCCATGGTAAGTATGACAGTTCTGTTTTATAAATAGTGAGCTTGAACTATAACTCAGATGAAAGTGGTTAAGTGCTTCATTACTTAAAAAGGCAACCCAGTAAGACACTTTAGGGAGGAACCTACATAGTTTTCGCCACAAAATGGCATGGGGGGGGGACATAATGAACATGGGTACCCTGCTTTTAGCTTACCAGTAGGTACAACTGGACACATCACTTCACACACTGAGGCACTGAAGAAGTGTTCTGCCAGAGGCCACAAGGAAGGGCTAAGTAGAATTTTACACCACACAAGGAACGGAGACCATAAGGTTCTGTGCCCACTCCTGGTTCAGAAGAGATAGGACTTTCTTCACTTTCAAACCGTCTGCAAGCCTCTGAGGCTTAGCCACATTGCCTCAGATTAGGGCAAAACCGAGTGTAAGCGCTGTGGTCAACTTCAGAAGTCATCAGAACTAGAATATGAGAAGAATATTTGCCAGAATTTGCTTGCCCCGAGCAACTATACCATGTTAAGTTTACTTATCTGCGTAAAGAGAAGGGAGATCTTTCCAGTTTGGCAATTCCTAGATCAGAACCAACAGTCCTCCCACCTTAGCATCCTCCCACTGATAGAGGTCCATACTAGATGCCTCAAAAGGATAAAGCAGTAACAGGGCAATGATGAAGTGGTCTAGCCTATTGTTCATCCGTGACATGAACCCATTTCCCTTTTTGCCACTTTTAAGACTTCCACTGACTTTAGCCTAGACGAGATTCTGAAGCCACAAGACTGGACTCTTCCTTACTAGCACGTCATGGAATAAGGGTTTTGGTGATGGTTAACATGGTGTGGAAGTTGAGGAAGCACTATTTCAGTATAAAATATTCAGCCCAATCAAATGTCTTTCGGGCCTGTAAAGCCCACCGGAGCTTCTCTGGGCAAGCACGTTGTAATTTTTTCCAAATGTAGCCAAGTCCCGATTACTCCACAGAGTCTACCTCACTGGGCTGACAGCAGCACTCAAGCCGTCTCATGCTAACATTACAGCACTGTAAAAGACTGGGTATCTGTCATACTGACTGACGGACAGACCCCATGCAGAATGGCTCTCAATGGACATGGAATATACCAGGAAGGCACCTAGAGGCAGAGACTTCCCAGAGGGCACACTGTGGAGAACGGCCAGCATGTCATTCTAGGGACAATGCATCATCAAGGAATCCCTTCTGATCTGGAGACAGCTTGTCAGAGGTTCAACTCGCTCTGTACGTTAGCTATAACATCTGTCGCTCCTCTAGGCCAATGCAGACATACCAGCACTGCAACACCTTACATATGGCGAGGGTCGTTTGCAAGGGGTGCATCTGCTAAGCAGCTTTGCACCCAGTCAGGCTTGCTCACCAGCAGCTTGCTAGCTCTCTTCACAGAATAACGGCTTTGGTGATGGATAGCCTGATGGAGGAGTTGAGGAAACATTGCAGTTTAAACCAAAATTGCACAGGGAGGGCAATCCCCTAGCTGTTGGCAAACTAGCTCTTAGTACCAACATGAAGCCCATGCACTTCAGTCAGACTCTGCTAGTGCTAGATAGTCGAAGTATCATTTATTTATTATTTCTCAATTTATACCCCACCCCTCCTGTAAAAACAGCTTGGGGCGGCTAACAATTAAAAAAAATAAAAAATACAATAATATAAATATAAAACAAGCGTAATAATATAAACCATTTAAAACAGGGTTAGGACATATAAAAAATAAATAAGGGTAGGCTGGAGCTAAAAACCCTAACCCATCCTCCCCCCTTCCCCAAAGGCCTGGGCCAACAGCCAGGTTTTACAAGCCCGCTGGAATGTTAAAAGGCTTGGGGCCAGGCGAGCTTCCTCCGAGTGGGCGTTCCAAAGACGTGGCCCGGCCACCGAGAATGCCCTCTCCCTTGTGGCCCCACTTAACACAGGGAACCTCTAAGAAGGCACCCCCAGCAGACCGAAAGAGCCGCTCTGGGGGGTGGAGGGCGAGGCGGTCCCTGAGGTATGAGGGGCCCAGACCTTGAAGGGTCTTATAGATCAACACCAATACCTTGAACCTGGCTCGGCACACTATTGGCAACCAGTGCAGAGTCCGGAGCACAGGTGTTATGTGCTCCCGACGATCCGTCCCCGACAGGAGCCGGGCCGCCGCATTCTGCACTAGCTACAGCCTCCGAACCAGGAACAAGGGCAGCCCCACGTAGAGCGCATTGCAGTACTCCAGCCTCGAGGTGATGAAGACATGGATGAGGGAGGCCAGGTTCGGCCCGGAGACGTAGGGACGCAGCCTCGGCACCAGATACAACTGGCGGAAGGCAGGCTTCACCACCACCTCCACCTGCCGATCCAGGCGGAGATCTGAGTCCAATATAATTCCCAGACTCCGAACCTGCTGAGCTATAGGAGGGCAAACCCCGCCAATTAGGGGAGCCGACACCTCCCTCGCTCTCCCCACCACCATCACCTCCATCTTATCGGGGTTGAGCTTCAGTCTGCTCTGCCACATCCACTCCGCCACGGCCTCCAGACACTGGGATAGCAATGAGACAGCAAGGTCTGGGTCAGCTGAAAAAGAGAGGTACAGCTGAGTATCACCAGCATATTGGTGACACCACACCCCGAACCCTCTCACGACCTTCCCCAAGGGCTGCATGTATACATTAAATAATAATGGAGACAGAATGGAACCCTGCGGAACGCCGCAGGACAAAGCACAGGAGCAAGATGTTTTCGCTCCCAACACCACCCGCTGGCTTCTCCCCAAAAGGAATGAGCGGAACCATCCAAGAACAGTCCCGTCCAGACCCCCCAGGTCACGCAGCTGTCTCAACAGCAGCCCATGGTCCACGGTGTCAAAACCACTCTCGCCAGCACCGTCCCCAGCGTCTCCCTGGAGGCTTTCACCAACCAGGATGGGCACGGATCAAGTTCACAACTGGTGGCTCTCACAGACCCCAAGACATCCACCGCATCGGCTGGCGTCACTTCCTGAAACTCCCCCCACAAAGATGGACCAGAGGGTGCCTCCGTCACCTCGCGCTCTCCACCTACTGCCCCCAACCCAGCGTCAAAGTCGCTCTGAATCCGAGCGATCTTGTCTGCGAAGTAGGTGACAAACTCCTCACAGCAGGCCTGGGACAGGTCCCCGTCCACATGGAGGGAGGCCGGACTGACCAGCCCCAGCACCACCCGAAAGAGCTCCACCGGGCGTGACTTCGCAGACACTATGAGGGCAGCAAAGAACTTCTTCTTTGCTGCCCTCACAGCCTCAACATAGGACCGCAAATGGGTCCTATGGAGAAGTTGGTCGGAGTCAGAGTGAGTCCGACGCCAGCGTTGTTCTAGCCTCCTGTCTACATGCTTCATACACCGCAGCCCCTCAGTAAACCAAGGGGCCCTGCGGTGACGAGACAGAGGGCGTCTCGGAGCCACCCTGTCAATGGCCTCCACCAGCAAGCTGTTCCAACTCTGGACTAGCTCATCAACCAAGTGGCCGTCCGGGTCCAAGGTTAATTCCCTCAGGACTTCCTGGAACCTCTGGGGTTCCATCAGCCTCCGAGGGCGGACCAATCTAACTGGTCCCATCCCCTTCTGGAAGTGGCGCGCTGAGAGGCTGGCTTGAAGGAGATAATGGTCCATCCATGACAAGGGCAAAGCCCTAGCCTCCCTCACTACCGGACCACTCACCTCAAGGCCAGAACTAAAGATCAGGTCAAGGGTATGCCCCACCACATGGGACAGGCAGTTGATCATGCACGCTTTTCTGTCCCTCTGTTCTCCCTTCCCTGTCTCCAGATTGCAAGCTCTTGGGCAGGGACCGTGTCTATCTTGTTTTTTATAAAGCACCAGGTACATCGCTGGCGCTAAATAAATGCTTATAATAAATAATAATAATAATAATTTAGTCTCCCAAAGCCTCTTCTCCAAGTCTGACTTGGGAAAAGAACCACAGATTTGTACATTCATCTCTGGGATCATGTCTACACTTGGAGGAAATTAATATTTAAACGTCACTTAAAATACTAGTCGTCTAAACACCTGTTTCAAATCAAGTTTCCTGGTCAAGGCGACCCTGTACCTTCCACATTTTAGTTAGCTAGCTTCAGCTTAGTCTGTCTGTATTAACGTTTTAGCTGGAGTTCACCAACAAGTTAAAAACATGTTTTTCCCCCTGAATCTAGGAAACAAAATTCAACATTAATGTCTGTGTGTGGGAGCTGTTTTGGTGAATATACGAGGGCTTCTCCATTAGTCAAACGATTACCTCATTGCTAGCATATGGCTCCCATTTGTTACTCTGTAAAGCATTTTAAAAAATTCTGCAAGAGGACACTAGATGCCAAACTCAGTTTCTATGCACTTGTCTTGTTACACCAGAGTATTGTGAGAATGGCGCACACTGCATATACTGTAGCTTCTATACCCATTAAACTGAGGTAGGGCAGACTATCAGACTGCTGAAAAGTCAGACCTTTTTAAAAATGGGTATATCAGCTCTTTTACCAACTTGACTATCTTCTATTCCATTGCTACAAAAACAGAAACGGGAATCCCTGATGTATTAATATGGTGCCAGTAGCTTTGTAGTACTGTTGTTTTACTGCTACGAAATACCACTTAAATGAAAACTGGGCAAGATTTCCTTGCTAGATTTCTTGAGTTTGCACAGCAATTTATATAGCTGAAATACACAGTTCTCATATTTCCTAATGAGAAAGTAATGTGGTGGTTTCCTTTTCAAGTCTCCAGCTTTGAAGAAAGAGTGACTATAATTCAAGTTAATCAAGGTTTGGATTAAGTGCACCATGGACAATTAAGCATTCTTTCAACTTACCGACAACTGTTACTTGTTTAGAGTTATCATTCTTGGTCCTGCAACTTATGTAAGCGATACAACCATAGCAATGGAAGGTACTTGGACATTTACGCCACAAATGATTTACTCCAGAGCAGTCAGGAGTTAAATGGTTTGTGGATCATGGCCCTAGAGTTCATGACTTCAATTTGCGGCTTACAGCAGCATAGGACAATGCTTACGGCATGCTAATTCTGTACTTCAATCAGCACTGTGTATAAATGAACAACTCCAATTGTTTTAACAAAACAGTTGACTCCAATCCACAAAAAGCATACTCACCTGGAGGAGGAAGTGTAAACCGACCATAGAATGAATGGGGTGTTCAGAAGCAGTAGGAAGTCACACTTACTCACTAGGAGGAATGACTGTCTGAATGCAGAGAGGTCACCCTTTCCCCCCCAAACGGGCTGTGCCACTGCACTTATAGAACCTGCCCATCTCAATTTCAGTAGTAAGTACACATGCAACCCAAGAAGCTACTACCTGGTCTGGATCCCATTCATGGGTCACCTGAAACCAGCCCTCTCCCCTCCATGGGCCAGCTTATCACAGGCAGGGCGGTTGGTGACAGGACAGGAGGTCCAAGGAGCCCTTCAGTAGCAGGGTTGGAGCCAGACAAGGGATCCTTAAGGAGGATAAAGGAGTAGCAAGTGAGATGGGGTGGGGGCCAGGCACCAAGTTGTCACTAACAGAACAGCTCTGCATGTGGTCAGCTGCACCTCCTAGCAAGGCACGGACTTCCCATCTTCAAATTCCCCATTCATTCCTATGGTCACTTTGCGTGTGCAGTTTTTTCAGATCAGAGCCTTTACTAACAAGCCAAAACCATGACCCTGAAAATAAAGGCTTCATATAAACAAGCTTCAAATTCTTAAGGAACGGGAAGAGTATAATACACTACTCTGAAATACTTCCGCTATAGGGCCACATTCCGAGTTACAACATTGTCAGAGCTAATAAACCACCTTGAATTCTCCATAATTACTCCAGATTAATACTGTGCAAGAGAGCTAATTTGGTCAGTCATGTGGAAATGATCACAGGAGTTATATGAGCTATTGGTAAGAGAAAGGAAATCAAAGTAACTGAGTTGCAAAGTGAACAGATCTGAGATGATGCACTAAGTCTAAGACTCACTCTCTGACTAAACCATGTATTGTATGTTGCCTCAGTTATTTATTTATTTTTTTTAAAAGTCCAATGCAAGTTTTGCTTTTAAGTGTTGCATTTCGGATGTTTAAGACAAGAGGAAGCTTATACCAGTTCTATTATTTGTAATAAAGCACCAGGTACATCGCTGGTGCTATATAAAAGCTTATAATAATAATAATGGCTCTCGCTTCATCTAAGAGTTTAACCTTTTGACCTTGTGCCCAGTTACAAGTGTCCCTACTCATTCACAATTTTATGTGGTGCTAATTGACAGGTTGCACGTTGGAAAAGGAACTTTGCTGCTTAATTTTTCGTTCACACTGCAAATGACAAAGCTTCGTTTTTAAAAGTAGTAGGAGTCAAACAATATTAGTTCCAGAAAAATAAGAAGCATCTTGTAAAGAAGGTCACTTCTACGATTATCACTCCCATCTTGAAGAGTTAAATAGCTCTGGACATCTAGCTACATCTCCATGAGTTACCAAACTGCTAATGAATACTACATAACCTTTGATTAACCTCTGGTCACATTCTCCTGAACAAGGCCCTTGCTCTACAAACACTTATGTAAGTGCTAATTTCACACATGCATGCACACACAGGAATGGGACTCTAGTATTTGTATAACAACTGAAAGCATTCAGCTCCTGCAATATACTTTCTGTACATGTAAAGCAAGGTAAAACTGATGAAGAACATCACCAACAGATTGCATGTAAGTACTACACTAGACAAGACGACATCTGCCATGGCAACCCCACCAAAAAAGAACTGAGTAGTCAAAGAAGTACAACTGTAAACTGCTTTCCAAGTAAAAAGAAACAACAATATTATTTAATATGCAGCATGCAATTAGGTTGGAAACATGCAGGCACCTAACATTGACTCCAGTCCTCCGAGTACTCTGTTGGACACATTTGCATCAGCTACACTTTACATGGCAAAGCATTTCTAGGATCCTGTTGCCAATTTGTATTTACTCAGCTTAATGGCTAGAATATTTTTTATTTTTTTTTAACTAAAGGAAAAGGCCTTTAAAAGACAAAAAAAGGGTTGCACCCATAAACATTAAGCACACTTTCCAGGAAAAAAAAAATAGAGCCAGGAAGTGCACAAATATGCAGGCAGGGGTCTTTTTTTGGTCATAAAAACCACTTTATAAATTGTCCAGGTTATTTAACAATCAGGAAAATTAAAGGGTTCAGCCCCCAAAATATACATTTCTAAGCAGCAATTCACAATTCTCCACAGTTAAGTGGCTTGTGGATCATGGCCTAGATCTTCCAAGGCCAACATTATTGGTTTCTAATACTATGGGTAAGAAAGAGCAAGAAAGAACATTTCACCAAGACTGGGAGAGGTTTCCCATATGTTATTTTAGAAGAGGCACTTGCACAATTTCTTTCCATCCTAAAGATACTTTACACAACACTTCACTGTTCAGTTAATGCCCAAGTGTTGTAAGCCTGACATAACTTGATGCGTATCTAACTGGAGCAAGTGTGCAAGCGGCTGAGGGAAGCTGTTACACTGGATTCTTCCTCGCCACAATTGCCTTATGACCTGTCAGCTATGCTCCTTTCCCCATTGAGAGCATGCTCTATTTATGGGCACGGTTAGCCGGTGCCAAGTTGCTAAGTTGCAGCTTTGCTAGTTTGACGTTTCTACAGAGCAAACAACAATGCAATCTGGAATCTACTCAAAGCATTAGCCAGGCAGAGAGGACTAGAGAGAGAGAAAGCCAGGCAGTCAGCTGATTACACTGCACACAAGCCATGCGGAGGCCACTTTAAAAAAAAAAAACACGAAAGAAAGATAAAGCAAGGGTGAGGAAAAGTCTCACTATGTTTATAAGGCGAGGAGAAAATAAAAAGCAGCTCCGAGCCGCCCGCTACGTGGCCCTTCCTGGTGTATAACCTTCACACGCGCCACGCCATGCTCCCGTCAGCCATCTGAGCAACTTTTACAAAAGGTCACTGCGGTGCCTTTCAAGGCTTCCCCGAGAGAACATGGGCCCCTTGCAGACACCCAAGGAAGGGAACATGCGTCTGGAAGGGCCCTAGCCCACCCACACATACATACCCATGACCCTGTACTCTGCCTCCTCCCACCCCCACTTACCTTCACTAGGGCCCCCCGAGTCTGCTCTCCCTCCCCCCCCCGCC
>QEPC01008474.1:3280898-3321035 GCA_003113815.1 Sphenodon punctatus
CACTTTACAAAGTAATAAAATAGACACGGTCCCTGCCCCTAGGGCTTACAATCTGAGAGACAGGAGCTGGGGGAGAGACTTAGGAAGGGGAACAGAGGGAGAGACAAGGGGTCTAACATTCATGAAGATGCGAGGTCTCAAGTGCACGTACTTGGCTTGGTTACGATGAGAATGACAGCAGGCAGGTCCATGTTGCAAGGATAAGGGTAAACTGATCGTAGGTATAGGAATAGTATACATGAGACTAGCCCCACATCTCCCCATAGGCCTCTCAAGTGCATTTCCTGAGGCAACTAAGAAAGTGGTGCCAGAGGCTTGAATTCAAGTATTTTTGTCTTTTTCGCCTGAAAGAGGGACTTTAGACCCCCCTCCCCCCCAAAGAGGAACAGTGGGCTCCACGATAGGGACTGTTGGGAGGATTGCTGACCTACCCTGGCTACTCACATACACTGGGGAAGAAACAACTGAGTCCCACCTGATTGTCTCTACAGCAAGTGTCCAAGAAGCTCTGTGCCATCCTGGACAATGTGAACCGAGTGTACGAGCGTTTCATCAAAGGGGATGACGGTGTGGACATGGAGATGGAAAAGCAGCTCTTCCTCGCTACCACCTGGAAGGAGAAGCAGCGTCGGGAGCTTTTGCTTGAGAAAGCTGCCCTCACGCTGGAGGCCAGCGCGACCCACGGGAAGGAGCTGCAGTGCTTGCTGGAGTCACTGA
This sequence comes from Sphenodon punctatus, assembly GCA_003113815.1. Taxonomy (NCBI): domain Eukaryota; kingdom Metazoa; phylum Chordata; class Lepidosauria; order Sphenodontia; family Sphenodontidae; genus Sphenodon; species Sphenodon punctatus. Next base: position 3,281,616 of record QEPC01008474.1, read on the forward strand.
AGGATTGGAGTAAGCTACTGGGGCCGCTGGGACTCTGCAGATCGCTGGTGGGATCCCTGGGACTGAACAGTGTTCCCCTGGCAGGTGGAGGAGGGGGAGAGAAGCCACTCACTGGGGAGGAAAACTTCCATGGCCTGCCATCAAGCGAGCCAGGGCATAAAGAAGCTGGAGAGCTCAGGCAAAGGGAGGAACGGACTGGGACCAGTGGCGTAGCAAGGCTATGGGGGCCCCGGGCTCACGTCCCAATTAGGAGCCCCCTTAAGTGCAACATCTTCCTATGCAGCGACTCCGCTAAGGCTCCTGGCCAGCCGCAGCCTCCCCCTGGCTCTCAGTGAAGCCCCTGGGGTGGCACCCGCACCCACTCTGAAATTTTTCTTTGTAGTACACTGAAAAGCTATTGTGGTGTCGTGGTTAAGAGCCCAGTACTTGGACCAGGAGGTAGGGGGAGGCTCTGGTTGTTGTTGTTATTATTATTATTATAAACATTTATAATGACCTGGTGCTGTACAGAACATAGAACTAGGCGCGGTCCCTGTCACTTTAACCATGAACTCACTGAGTGACCTAAAGTTAGTCCAGAGGCAGCGGAGCAATCATTATTGGAGAGGGGGGCAACAGCCGTGGACGGACCTGCCCGGCTAAGCCATCCCGGAGGGCGGGTCTGCTTGGCCCACCTGGCAGGGGCAGGGAGACACTGACACAGGGCCCCACGGTTACCTCCTCCATTCCTAATCCCACCCTCCTCCTCGTCAGTCCACTCCTACTCCCTACTGCACCTGGAGCGGAGGACCAGAGCGGTCAGCCGAGGAGGAGGAGCACTGTGAGACACTGGACTGGAGGCAGAGCAGCAGGCAGGAGCAGGGCAGCAACACCAACACACAGGTCCTGGCCCAGAGGACCCGGTCCCACTCTCTCCCAGGACCCAGACTGAGACTGGTTGCTGACCGGGCAGCCGGCAAGGCAAGCTCAGCTGGAGCAGCAGCTTCACTTGGCAGGCACGGCTACTGGCGAGAAGATTGGGTCCAGCTGGGAGCCTGCCTGTTGCACCCATGGCTAATTCTGTTGCACATGCACCCTCTTTGCTCTTCCTCCACAGTCAGCTGGTAGCTTGCTTGGCACTAGTGGCTGCCTGTGACTGTCTGTGACTCGTGGCTGGGCTGCCTCTGCTGAGGGGCACGTGCCTGGGCTGGACAGCATCCGATGCCCCCGCCCTGTCCCCTCATAATTCAAGGGGTGGCGTGGGGGGCATGTACACCCACCCCTTGTGCTTAAGCTCCACTGCCACTGAGTCAGTCACAAATCTCTCAGCCTAGTCTACCTCACAGGGTTGGTATGAGGCTGAATAGTTGAGTTAGTGAATGTTACAGTTAATAAGTTAAAGAATTGTAAGCCACCTTGAGCCTAAGGGATAGGGTGGGATACAAAAATCTAAATAAATAAAGCCCTTTGCAAGCAGCCTGAGTTCCAGCAGAAACCCTTCAGAGTGGGTGGGGGCAGAGCGTTAGCCCCATTCCCTCCTCCGCCTGCTCTGAAAATTTTCTTGCGATGCTCAAGCCATTTGCAAAGGGCCCCACTAGAGACCAGGGCCCAAGCTCAGCTGAACTCGCTCATTACAGCTATGCCTGCCCCTAACTGGGACTCGGGGACCAGAACACAGAGTCAGAATTTGGGCTGGGGCAGAGCCCCAGGTAAGCAAAGGAACCAGGGGGCAAGGCCGAGGGGGACAAGACCACACCCAGGACTGAGAAAAAAAGAGAGATGGGCTTAGTGTGTCTAAGCAGCACCACATGGTGAACACAGGGCCAAACTGGTGTTCATATCCAGGTCAAAACACACATTCAGACACCGGTTGACGTTATGTCTAAAGACACCCACTGAGAATGCCTCTCTGTGCACCTTTGCCATGCAGACCTGGTGCAACAATGGACCTTACAAGAGGGCACCCCTGACTGGCCTCAGGGAGCATGATGGAACATGTATTTATTATACCCCACCTGGGATGGGGTGATCTGCTCACTCTGGACCTCCCTGCAGGAGCTGCCCTGTATCACTGACTCATCACAGTTTTGTTTTTTCAGTCATGTCTTTCTTTATAGTGCTCCATCGCCAAATAGTGATGCATTTAGCCACGTTCTCCCAGTGTCCCCCACCTTCTGTGGCAAGCCCCTCACTTGGGCTCCCGGCCAACTCTGCTGAGCTGCTCCCTCAGCCCCAGATAGCTTTCAGCTTTTTGCTTTCTTCTCTGGACCTTCTGGACTGACATACTCCCAGCCAGCCAGGCCCCAGGGCAGCCTTGTGTGGTAACAGGGTCTTGAGGCAGAGGCTCCCTAGTCCCTGGCCTTTTACCTAGCAGTTCTCGGTCCCAGTGAGTCAAGGGGCTAGACTCTAGCAAAGGTCGATAGTGGGAGGGAACTCAGTCCATGTACTGCTGAGAGTAAAGTGAGGGCTGAAAGCAGTGGCCAGGCCAGGCCAACTAAGGCCCTCTGGTTGTTCAGATGCCTCCTATTTCCTGATGTGCTTTTAAGTCATAGATCAGCCAGTGGGAGGGGAGGTTCCTGGCATGTGAAAGGGCCAAGCTTCTAGAATTCTGGAAGAGAAGCCACAGATGTAGCTCTGCGTTGGTCAAGGTGGCCTCTAGGGAGCTGGGTTCTAGCCCAGCAGGAGCTCGCAGGCAGCTGGTTAAAGGTCATGACTACAAGCTCTTTATTTAATAGTCTGCTGTGTTTGGCATGAAGAAGGGCAGTGAAGAGCGTTTCCAGATCAAAATGTTTTAAATAAAGGGCGCTACAGACAGAGCCAGCCTTTGAATTTGCAGTTGCCCTACCATCCTCCACAGGGTCCTAGAGGTGGTTGTGTTTGGGGCTCCTCTGGGCGGAAGTGGGGATCCCCCCCCACCCTGCCCTGCCCTGGTGAAATCAGGGGGCCGAAGGTAGAGAATTTAACAGGGGCCAGGCCAGTCATCCCTGGTTGTTGTGTGCTCAGGCCGGCCCTGGTACAGAGCTGAAAGATACTGAAATAAGGGATCTCCATTGTGTTCCATGGCGTTGGGAATGTTCAGAATAAGGGACGTCTGTTACATAGGGAAAGGATGCCCGTTATGTTCTATAGGGCTGTAGGACTCTGAAATAAGGGATACTTCCTTTAAAATAAGGGACATGCGGCAACCCTAGTGAGGAAGTGCTGCTCTTTGTCCTTCAGAGGCTTTTGTAAATGTTCCCATTGAGGAGCTGTCACTGGAATCTCAACTCCTGGGGTCAAGGCCTTGCCCACTGATTGTTTAACCGGACAGGGTCCTGTTCTCGCTCGGAGGGCAATTAACTTGAGCTTTCCTCCATGTCCACTCTTTCCCAAGATGCAATGCTGTCCGGATGTGAGCAGCCAGCAGGAGAAGGCTTGACGGATCAGAATGTCAGTGACTTAGAAAGCCTGGTGCTGACGTCCCTCGATGCGTCAGAGGAGTGCCTCATGCAGCTGATCGAGTTTTGCACCCCACACATGAGGGAGAAGGCCAAGGAGAGCAGAAAGTCAAGTACGTATTGCAGGCATGATGGGACTAGCCCTGAGGGGCTGCGGGGACCTGACGCCTGATTCTGGCTCAATGGAAGGGAAACTGAGGTAAAGGGAAACTTGCTTGAGGAAGTCTGTGACAGACATTGGAACTGAACCCAGAGCTCCATGACCCTAGTTCATTGTCTTAACGATTGGGCCATACTTCAGGGGTGGGGAACCTTTTTCCTCTTAAGGGCCACTTTGTAGTACCAGCTCGTCAGAAAACTTGAGGAGTGCTTAAGGGGTGCCTTCAGGAAGAGGAGGGCCCAGATTATGGATCTGTCCCCTATATTTGTGTGCCCTTATCTATCTCTGCTCCCTGACCCTGAGCTCAGTCTTTCAATGCTTGTGGATAGGAACTGGATCCAGAGGCCAGATCCACACACTGGAAAGGGGCCAAATAAAAAATAAAAATGGGATCACATTTGCNCTTCCCTTCACTCTTTCAGTGCTTGAAGGTAGGGACTGGATCCATGGGCCAGATCCAGCAATTAGAAAGGAGCCAAATAAAAAACAGCCGTGGGCCAGATTTAACCCATGGGTCCAAGGTTTCCCATCTCTGCTCTAATCCTTTCTGTCTGTCTGTTTGGTTTCCTCAGTAGTTCCCAAGACCGGCCTATGGAAAGAGTGGAGAGATAAAGTAGCATCAAAGCCCCAGGAAGCTGAGCCCTTGACCCCTGAGCAGATGCTTGAAGATAAATGTGGCGCTTACGCTAGGAATAATGAGCTCAACACCATGATGCAGGAGCTCGTGGGCTCCACACTCTTCAACAAGGCAGAATCTGTCGCAGTCAAGTACCTTGCAATGACAGTGGCCAATCTCACCAAGGCCCTCTCCCTTCAGAGCAAGCAGTGCCGCAGCCTGAAAATCAAATGTGAAAACCAGGACACCAGGAAGCAGGATGCTCAAGTTGGAAGACTGCAGAGGGAGATCCAGATGCTCAATGAGAAGAAGGCGTCTCTGGAGGCACGGGTCCAAATCGCCGAAGAAAACTGCAAGACGCTGCTTGCCAGTAACGAGACCATGCAGCAGCAGCTGCAGGAGGCCAGTGAGAGAGCACCGACTATGCGGAGATTATCCCTCAAGAGAGAGTCCAAAGTCAGAGCCAGGCCTTCTCTTGAGAAAGTTACAGCAAAGACCCAAATGGATGCCGACAAGAAAACTGAGATGTTGCGGAAATTCCAGACAGATCTTGCGAGACCCCAGAAATCTCAGGCAGATCTTGTGAGATCCCAGAGGTCCCAGGTGGAGCTAGCAAAATCGTCCAGCATGAAAAGTGAAGTGAGAGGAACCCTGGAAGAGATGCAGTGGCAGAAATGTGTGTCTGATATCCCTGAAGATACCCCCAGTAGCAAATATGAAGCAAAACTGGAAGGAAGGCTGTCAGAGAAGCCTCCTGCAGAGAGAGACCAAGAGACCAGAATGAAACAGATTCTGGAAAGACAGTCCTCACAGAAACCCGCAGGAGAGAGAGGCCAAGATACGCATGTCGAATGGGACGTGAAACCACCAGAGAGGGAGCCGTCACAGAAGCCCTCACTGGAGAAGGCTCAAGAACCCCATGGCAAATGGGATTTGAAGCCTCCTGAGAAGGAGCTGTCAAAGAAAACCTCTGCAAAGAGCGCCAAAGAGTTCTCTGGGGGAAAGGAGGCACCCAAACTTCCTACAGAGACACAAGTGAGAAGAGGGGAGCCAAGACTCCCAGGAAAACATCAGCACAGAGATCCTTGGCACAGAGTACCCCAGACACCGCCAGTGATCAGCAGGATGCAAAACCCTCGGAGGAGAAACTACCACAGATACCCTTAACAGGGAGAGTTGACAAACAGGAAGCCAGACTCCTGGATAAAATGCCAGCCCATACGCCCCCTGTGGAGAGAGCTGTAGACACCACCAAAGCAGAAGCACCGCAGAAACCTACAGCAGAGAGATCTTCAGATGCCACCACTGAGAAAAGGGATGCTAAGCTCTCAGCAGAGAAGCATATTCTGAAACCCCCCAAAATGAGTAAGGCAGAGACCAGTGCCAAACAGGATGTGACCATGCCAGAGACAACACTGGCACAACAGACCCCAGGAGACACAGCCCAGGAAGGGATTGCAAGAGACTGGGACAGCAGGACCTTCCTGGAAACAGAGACTGCCCAAGTCCCTGCCACTGACTGGGAGGTGGAAGAGCTAGCAGAGGCCACTGATGCCCAGGAAGTCACTCTCCAGGATGCAGACCATGGGGTCTCCAGAGAAGGAAATCAGAAGAGCCTATCCCCTCAGGCGTCACTCATGGGCCAGGCCAAGAACCTGGGGTTGGAAGAGTTTCACATGGCCATCCTGGCTTTTCTGGAGCAGAAGATGCAGCATTTGGAGATAGCTCCCTCTCCCAGCAGGAGATGGGTGGAGAAGTTTGTGCCCAAAGACCTGGAGGCCCAAAATCTTTTTAGGGTGATGGAGCAGAAACTGGAGGAATGCTTCTATAAAATGAAGGAGAACTACTCCAGCAGCCTGGTACAACGGACACGCCCAGGAAGCCCAACAACCTCATCAGAGCTTGTGGAGGAAGGAGTGGAGATGAGAGAGTCAGTCTCGGAGGAATTCCCAGAGATAAAAGACGTTGCTCCTTCAGCCCACCTCACTCCCTCCAGAGAGACCAAAGCAGCACCTCGTACTCCCTGGGGACTCCCAGCAATGCTCCGGGAAGAGCCCAACATCACACCAGGCTTCAGGTTTTCCAAGCAATGTCAGCAGCAGTGGCAAGAGCAGCGTCAAATGATGCTGCAGAGGGAGGAGCAAGACTCGTTCAAGAAGGACCAGCAGTACCAGATGAAGTGGGACTTGCAGCACTTGCAGCACTTGAAGAAGAAGGAAGAGACCTGGCAGCAGCCACCACCAAAACATGAGCAGTGGTTCCTGGGCCCAAGGGATCAACTGCAACTGGAAGAAGGGCAGACTCGGGAGGCACCAGGGAAGTGGCAAAAAGGAAGGCAATGGGTTAAGAAGTTACACGAGTGGCCACAGCAAGAGAAAAGGAAGCCACTGGAGGTGTTAGAGGAGAGTGAGGGGCAAGAAGATCTGCAGGAATTGCCAAGGGAAGAGGAGTGGGGGCAGCAAGAGGAGAGGCAGCAGGATGAAGAGGAAGGGCAAGAGAAGGAACTGCAGGAGGGGGAGCAGTTGTGGCTGGAGGAGATGAAGCTGGATATGCAGATACAGTGGCAGAGAGAGACGGCAGAGCAGAAGAGGCTTTGGCAAGAGCAGCTGTAAGATGAGCAGTGGCAGATGAGGGAAGAGAAGCAGCAGTGGCAGGAGCTGCAGCAGGAGCACGAGGAGCAGCTGCGGGGCTGGGATGAGCAGCAGCGGCAGCACGAAGAGCAGCAGCGCCTATGGCAGCTCCAGCTTGAGCAGTGGCAACAGCAACAGGAACTGCAGCAGCGCAAGTGGCAACAGCAAGAGGAGGAGTGGCAGCAGAAGCAGGAGCAGGCCGAGAAACAGCTGCAGCAGCAGCTGGGGAAGCAGACCGAGGAGCAGCTGCAGGAGTGGCACAAAGAGAAGCTGTCGGCCTGGCAGGAGGAGGAGGCGGCGAATGAGGAGCGGAGGCGGCACTGGCAGCAGCTACACGCCCAGCATGAGGCACAGGTAGAGGCCTGGGAGCAGGAGATGGAGCTGCAGCAGGGGCAGTGCCGTCAGCAGCAGCAGGAGCAGGAACGCCTCTGGCAGGAGCAGAAGCAGTGCTGGCAGGTAGAGTTGCAGAAGCAGCGGGACCAGCAGGACAGGTGGCAGCTGCAGAGGGAGCATTTGAGTAAGGAGGAAGAGTTGTTCCTGGCCCCGAAGCCAAGGATGCCGATGCCTAGGAGTCCAGAGCAGCTGACCAAACCGATGCCATTGCAGCAGCGTCACCAGGAGGCTGCCAAGGCAAAGACCCCTGTTCACAAAGAACACCTGTCTCCCACTCTCCCCCCGCTCGGCCTCACCCAGAGCACGGTTTCCTTGCAGGAGGGCAGCTGTCTCCCCACATTGGTCCAGCGAGCCAAGGAGTCTCTGCGGGGCACTGAAAAGCGCTACTGGGTGGATGTGGGGGCTCAGCACCAGAACCTGGTACTGCTGGGGGAAGCTGTTGAGAAAGCTGATCTCTCTCCACAACTGCATGCCCAGGCCAAGAAAATAATCACCGAGACACTGCACGGCAACCAGGAGAGGCTGACCTTGCTGTTCCACAAGTACATCTCCTTGTGCCACCTCCAGGGAGTCAGTTGAGCTCAGGGCTAAGGACTGAGGAACCCACAGGAACCTGGGAAGGGGACAATGGGCAGTGGGTCTAAACAACACATGGGGCAAGACAAATCGATGCCTATCTTGATGGATGGAGGAACGGGTAGATGGTGGGAGTTAGGAAGGATAACAGAAGGGTGAGGTGAACAGTGAAGGATGGGCAGATAGAGAGTGACTGTGTCGAGCTAATCCTGCCAGGACTCTTCCCAGGTAAGCCCATCCCTGCCACAGCTAGTCCGTCCAGAAAGTGGTTTGACCAATTACTAGGTGACGGTGAAGCGGGAGGATGGGTTGGGATAGGAGGTAGAGGGCCCCATATTCCTCTCCACAGGTCAGGCCAGGCACCTTTCCCCAGTGCAAGTCCAATCCCTGCCTTGTAAATAATGTTTCATGCCTGGCTAGTGAATTACTATATATTTTTACGGTCCTTGCCCTACCTCATCCAATGAAGCTCTGCAAAACTAAGCCCCAGTGACTGAACAGACCGGAATACGTACCCAAACCGTGGCCCTTTTCACACAGACACTCTAACAGTGTGAGACCTCCCGTGTGGGGTCCCGCAGGGTTCTGTTCTGTCCCCTCTCCTGTTCAACGTGTACATCCAGCCGCTCAGCAAGGTGGTCAGGGGGTACGGGGTGAGGTGTCATCAGTATACGGATGACACCCAACTGTACCTCTTTTTTCCAACCAACCCAGGCCCGGCTGTCTCGGTGCTTACCCGGTGTTTGGCAGCCGTGGGGGACTGGATGAGGGCTAATTAACTATGACTGAATCCCGACAAGACGGAGGTGATGTTAGCGGGTAAGTCGATGGAGATGGCGACCCCCTCGGTAGAGGGGGTTTGCCCTCCACTGACTGGGTGTTCCTCGATGCGCAGCTCCGCCTGGATTTCCAGGTGGAGGTTGTGGCGAGGAGTGCCTTCCGCTAGTTACATCTGGTGCGGTGGCTTCGACCACTGGTTTCGGTTCCGGATCTGGCCACGATCATCCATGCTTTTATCACATCTCGGTTAGACTACTGTAATGCGCTCTACGTGGGGCTTCCCATGGTGGCGGCTTGGAAGCTGCAGCTGGTGCAGAATGCGGCGGCCTGGCTCCTGGTGGGGCTGGGCCGGGCCGCCGAGAGCACATTACACCAGTGCTACAATTGCTGCACTGGCTGCCAATAATCTTCTGGGCCCGATTCAAAGTATTGGTTTTGACCTATAAAGCCTTACGTGGTCTGGGCCCTGCCTATTTGCGAGACCGCCTCACTTCCCGGGTTCTGGACCGGCCCCTACGGTCATCTGGGGGCGCCCTGTTGGAGGTCCCCCAGGTTTCCTGGGGGGCCACACGGGACAGGGCATTCTCGGTGGCCACACTGTGCCTTTGGAACTCCCTCCTGATGGGGACCCGTCTGGCCCCAGACCTCCCGAGTTTTTGTAGGAATTGTAAGACCTGGCTGTTCTGCCAGACGTTTGGCGAGGAAAAAGGGTAGGGTGGGGGGTTGTTAGCTCCGCTGCCCAGAGGGGGTCCTGACCCCGCCAGGACGCATCCCGGCGGCACCAGGGAAGGCCCCGACAAATACCAGTCCCGCCCGCCCCCCCCCCCGGGGGGCGCAGGTTCCAGGACGTCCGACAGAAACCCCGTCCGCCGAATCCAGGCTTTGCAACACTGTCACGTGGTTGGCTCGTGTTTAGTTTATGATCCACCACCGCTCCATATCTTGTCAGGGAAAATAAACATGACAGAATTTTTCAGCCTGAAAATTTGGACCCATTCTCTGTGCCGTAGCTGCTGGGTTTTGCTCTGCTATAGAAAGGAGGCGTTTCTACAAGTGCAGTTATTTTTCTTTCCATTCCCAGGAAAATCCTGGAGTCCCGGCTGAAAAATGCCAGAATTACCAATGATGGGGCCACGGCCCAGGCTCTGTACCGCTATGTGGAGAGGTTGGATTGTTACAGGAAGAGGGTGCTACAGCGCTGGAGAGCTAAGCAGAGAGACATGAAGAAGAGACGTCTGCACTGCATCAGAAACATGATCACCTTGTTCAGCCAGGTGAGTGTTTAAGGCTGGAGTTCTGCCCCATACCGTGTAAGGGGCTTGAGCTGGTTCCCTTTGGGCCTTAAGGCTCTTCAGACTCTTCCACCAACAATAGTTGGTCTAATAAAAGATATCATTCAAACCATTTTGTGTCTCAGACTAATAAACTGAGGGGGGAAACCCTGGGAGACATATTATTTGGGGGGGCAGGGGAGAGAATTTACAGGCTTTAATGTATGGATTTTATTGTTTTATGTATTGTAAGCCACCCTGAACCTCTGTGGGAAGGGCAGCGTATAAACTTGAATAAATAAATAATAAATTTTAGACCACAAAGGGCCCTTCCTTAGACTGGTAACAAGTCAGAACTATCGACTGAACAAATAAATAGGCAGGGATGTATACACGTGCACACACACACACACCTGCCTATTTATTCAGTCACTAGTTCTGTCTTGTTACCAGCCTAAGGAAGGGCCCCCTTCCTATATATTGGAGGAAGCTGTGTCAAGCAAAAAGAGAGAGAGTTCTCTCTCTTCTGTGGAGGGGAAACCCTGCCCCATCCCATAACCTCAATCTCTCCCTAGGGGGCCAGGAGGAGGGGTTAGAGTCAGGCCTGCTGAAACAGGTCCCCCTCCCCAGATCCCCAGGCAGTCAGCACAGGGAGAGCAGGCCCCGCCCCAATCCAGGGGTCGCCTCCCCTCAGGGAGGTTTGGATGAAGAAAGAGGGGATTGAGAAATCTCTGAAAGGGAAGGTCAGGACCCCGTCACAAAAGCTGGGGCAAGGATCTTCCAAGCCACTGGCATAAAAAGTGGCCCACAGAATAGATCTCTCCCTACCACAGCCCCTCCTTCCCCGCAGATAGAGGAACATCTAGCTGAAGATGCTACCCTGGTCCTTCCCCAAGAGCAGCCTAACAGCACCACTCTTCCCTCTGCCATCCCTATACTGGAAACTACTACAGGCAGAATGGGTGCAGCTGGCCAAGACGAAAAGCACGCACTCCTTGGCTCGGTGCTTATACTCCATTCCAGAGTCCCAATCAGCCCCCTTCAGTCTCCCCAAAGTAGTTGCGGGGGCGTCAGGCCTAGCAAAAGTCTCGGCCTTACCCACTGATGGGGAAAGAACGCCCAAGGACCCTCTGGACAGGAAGGCCAAGTCATTCTTACTGAGGGACTCTGAAGCCTTCACCACCACATGCAGAGCGTCAGCAACAACGTCCACCTTTGCAAGAGCCATGGTCCTTTGGATTAAGGACATGACCAGCTTGACCCTTTCTAAAGAACTAAAGGAAGGATTGAAAAGGCTCTTGACAGCCGTGTCCTTTGTAGCCGATGCAGCCCTGGATTTGGCGCAGTTTGCATTATGCTCAATGGCAAGCAGCGTAGCGGCCAGGAGGATCATCTGGCTCAGGCCGTGAAAGGCGGACCTCCAGGCAAAGATGGTCCTCACCTCTGCCCCATTCCATGGGGGAAAGCTCTTTGGGGATTCCATGAATCGGGTAATGACGGATGAGCCTGAAAAGTAAAAAATGTCTCCCTGTCAACCCCAAAGAAGGATTTTCACAGATGACCCTCGGGCAGACGGACCTTTTGGGCCCATCCCTCCTCTCGCAGAGGGGAGAACAGCAACCGCCCACGGTGGCCCAGAGGCAAGGCGTGGGAACAACCTTGCTAGACATCCAGNTGGCCTGTTCGCAACCTGGATTCCTGGATTGCTCCCTTGAAAGAGATCCAACTCTGCTTGGCTCTGACCCTGATTCTCTGCCTGGCCCCAATCCTGCTTTCAGGGGTGTAGGTACAGGTGCTGTCTCTTATACACATCTAGATGTGTATAAGAGACAGCATCGGGCAGGTGTGTGAGGGAGACCATTATTTGAGGTTACTTAATGGAGTTCCACAACTGGCCCAGAGACTCAGTGGTAAAAGTCCCAGTGTCCAAAGACCCGGGGAAACACCTGAGAACCCTGAACGCATAGGGATAGGGGCAACAGAACCTGTCCGTACAGCAGAAAGGTTCTCAGGTGTGTACTCGGTCTTCTTCACTGTGCCAAAAAAGAATGGAGACACCAGGGCCATCCTGGACCTAAAAGGCCTAAACCAACACCTTCGGCCAAGGAAATTTCGAATAGAAACACTCGGATCCATCTTGCAGGCCCTGCACCCAGGCGACTTTCTGGCATCAGTAGATCTGAAAGAGGCTTATCTTCATGTCCCGATCAGGAAAAAACACTGAAAGTTTCTAAGGTTTGCCTACGGAGACAGCCACTACCAGTACAGGGCACTACCCTTCGGCCTGGCGGCCTCCCCAAGGGTGTTCACCAAACTCCTGGTAGTCCTGGTGGCAGCCTTGTGAAGAAAGGGTATACATGTCTTTCCCTACCTGGACGACATCCTAGTGTGAGCAGACTCCAAAGACAAATGCACACGGGCAGTGGACGAGACGGTATCTTGCCTCCAGTCTCATGGTTTCATCATAAACTGGGAGGAGAGCTGCATCGAACCCAAACAAGCCCTAACTCACCTAGGAATCCTCCTGGACATCAAGAGGGACAGGCTGTTCTTATCCTCAGAAAGAGAGAGAGGAAAAGGTTCGGTCAGTAATATCCAAGATCAAGTCACAACGGAGCTAGAATCTGTTAACCCTGACCAGCGTGCTGGGCCTCATGGTCTTGTACATGGACATGGTTCACTGAGCACGCTCCCACCTTCGCCCCCTTCAGAACTTCCTCCTGTCTTGGCAGACCCAGATAGCAACGAGAGAGAATCCAGTCCTTACTCTCCCTCCAGGCTTGGTGAAGTCTCTGGACTGGTGGCTGACCCCCAGACCTGTTTGCTCTGGGTCTCCCTGTCCAGGAACCGTCGAACACCACAGTCACCATTGACGTCAGCCTCTGGGGATGGGGAGCTCATTGCCAGGGGGCACTTGTTCAGGGCACATGGGGTGAAGGAGAAACCAAACACCACATAAACATCCTGGAGCTCAGAGCGATCAGGCTCGCCCTACAGCACTTTCACCAACGGCTACAGGGAAAGCATATCCAGGTCCTCACGGACAGCACGACTGCCATGGCCTATGTGAATTGCCAGGGGGGCATGAGATCCAAGCCCCGGATGCAAGAGGTGAAGTTGTTGATGTCATGGTCAAAGAACAACCTGCAATGTCTACAAGTGTTGCTTGTCAAGGGAACTCAGAACGTCCAAACCGACAGGCTCAGCAGCAGAACCCTAGACCTGGACAAGTGGTCCCTTCACCAAGGGGTGTTAGATGAACTTGTCAAAAAAAGGGGGACTCCCCATCTTGACCTCTTTGCGTCAGCAGCCAACCACAAAGTAGACAGGTATTACTCAAGGCACTGGGACTCCCAGGCAAAGGGTCTGGATGCACTATCTCAGCCATGGCCATGCCGTCTGCTATATGCCTCCCCCCGCTTCACTGCTACCCAGAGTGCTGAAAAGGATCAAGCTCTCTTTGGCAACAGTGATCCTCATCGCCCCACAATGGCCAAGGAGACCGTGGTTCTCAACAATAAGGGCGCTGCAATCAGGGCCAAGCATTCGACTGCCACTCCAGGACGATCTCCTGACACAAGGCCCCATCAACTACCAGGGGCTAGACACTGTAGACAGGCTAACCCTCACAGCCTGGAGGTGGTGCAGGGCCAACTGAAGGCCGTCGGCTATGAGGAAAAGGTGTTACAAACCTTGCTAGCTGCCAGGCGCCCATCCACAATAAGAATTTACAACTCTACAAGGCAAGCCTTCCAGGAATGGGCGATAGGGCGCCGAATAATAGCCACAGCAGCTGATATCCCAGAGGTGTTAGCCTTCCTCCAGGCTGGACTTGACAAAGGCCTAGGCATGAACACGCTACAAAGACAAGTGTCCGCCCTATCAGCGGCCTTACTAACACAAGGGCTGGAAAAACTGGGAAATCACCTGCACATAAAGCGTTTTCTCAAAGCAGCAGTGACAATCACCCCGGCAATCAAGCACAGATTTCCATCTTGGAGACTGAATGTAGTGCTAGATGCCCTACAAGGGCCCCCATTCGAACCTCTGAGCCAGGTGCGCTTCCGGATTCTCACCTTCAAGGTGGCCTTCTTAGCGGCAATAACTTCAGCCAAGAGAGTCTCAGAGCTGGCACCGCTATCGGTGGACCCAGAACTTTGCAGGTTTGACAAAGACAAAGTCTCCTGACAGTTCAAACCAACCTTTAGACCAAAAGTGAACACAGTCTTTCACTGTAACCAAGACATAGAACTTCCCTCCTTCTGCCCAAACCCTATTCACCCTCAAGAGGTTCTTTGGCACAAATTGGATGTGCTCAGGGCCCTTAATATTTATTTGGAGAGAACGAAGCACTTTAGGATAGATTCTTCCCTCTTTGTAGGCTTTAGACAGGGTTGGAGGGGGAAGAAGGCTTCCCTACCCACTATAGCTAGGTGGCTGAGAGGTTGCATCTTCTTAGCCTAGAAGTCAAAGGGATTACAGGTCCCTCAGGGCATCACGGACCACTCGTTACACAGCGCAGTCACTAACGCAGCCTTACTAGTAGCACACAAACAGAAAATAAAACCAACTAGGTACTAGCACATAATGATATATAAACCGAACACAATATTTACTGGAACAGCATTATATACAAAAAGAATAGAAATATCGTAAAGTCATAAAGCAAGATGTATGGTACATCTAAAGCAGTAAATCCAATGCGTTTCGGGTGTGCAATCATCCTTCAGGGATACAATCAATGTGTTGTCTTTAAAACAAAAAATAATAGGATAATCTAAATACTTTATACATCTTAATATCAGTTAAAATAGATATTATATATAGACTCATTGTTTGTAAAGTGATAATTTTGTCTCTCTCTATATATTACATATAATTTTACCGATATTAATGAGATGTATAAAGTATTTAGATTCTCCTTGTTTTCGTGTTTTTGTGTGTATAGACAACACATTGATTGCACCCTTGAAGAAGGGTGGTTGCACACCTGAAACGCGTTGGGTTTACTGCTTTAGATGCAGCGTACCTCTTACTGTATGGTTTGATTCTATTTCTATTCTTTTTGTATATAATGCTGTTCCAGTAAACGTTGCCTTTGATTTCTATACCATTTTGTGCTGTTTTCATAGTAGCTTGTTGAGTTTCTTTACCGCCAGATGTTAACCCAGGACAGCCCTAGAGAGGGTAGACCCGAGCTATGTCCTCAGACAATCTCCGAGGTCACAACCCGGGCTGAGGGCCGCCCACGCTGGCTGATGCGGGCCTGCACGTTGGTTCTGCCCCACCGTACCTGCTCCAGGGCAGGGGCCACCATGGCCGAGCTCCATGGCTGTCGGTCATGGCAGGGTGCTGGGAGCAGGGCACAGGCAGAGCCGGCTGCCTGCGCCTTTGTTGAGCTCCCTGCCCTACCCAGGGCATGTGGGCAGCAGGATGACTCTCCAGCCACAGGTACGTTTATTCAGTGCCCCTCCCCGGCTTGCACCATGTAGGCTGCAGTTTCCCACGCTGGGCCGGGCAGCCACTGCACCACCCGCACGTCTGTTTTTACCCAGCGTTTCCTCATGTCCAGGGCTTAATTTGTTTTGTAGCAGGTCTGGCCAGGCAGGGCTCAGTCCCAACATTTAAATCTAGGAGGGGGCTGAATCCCAGGAAATGTTCCCAATAAGAGCGTGCACTCTGAAATATTAAAGACCAGTAAAAAGCCGATATTAGACAGTGGCAGGGAAGAGCCACAAGAGACTGCTGTGTCCAGAGAGGGAGTTAAAATGGCCACTGGCTTATCCCAAAACGGCAGCCACAGGACGTCAGAGTGTTTGGGGCGTGGCTCAGCATACAAAAGGAAGCTGCAGAGCCAGGAAGGAGGTCAGTCTGGGAAAGGCTGCTGAGGGAGCAGGTGCTAGAAATGAGAGCTCTGTGCTAAGCCCAGGAGCGGGGTTTGAATACGCCTGCTGTAAGGAAATGGACTATGAGAGACTGCTGGGGAAGCAGGTAAAGAGGCTGGGAGCCCTTAAATGCAAACAGGGGTTGCCTTGACTTTGTGAGATTTTCCCTTAAGAGATTTCCCCTTAAAGGCAGACAGGGGCTGCTTGGCCTGAGAGACTATCATGGAGGGGTATCAAATAAAATACTGTTGGCTAAATCCCTGCGTGAGACTGCTGTTTGGGCCTTGATCCTGCCTGACTTACCATTGGTGAGGCCCCACTCTGTTACATAGACTTTTTGGGATGAAAATTAAAGTCAGACAAAAACTGGATTATTTATTTGGCTTTCATAATGACTTTCCTGCCTGCCCTGCCCCCAAGATGGTCATGTGATAGATGAAATCACAAGAACTCCTTTTTTATAGTCAGCTGCAGAAAGGCAGGTTAGTCCAGTGGTTGGGTTGCTAGCTGGAGAATAAGGTTAATTACCCTGTTCTGACAAGCTCGGGGGAAGGAGGTGTGGTTTCTGGGACAGGCTTGAGTCCTAGCAATTCATTTTTTATATAAATTATGTACACTGCTCAGGTCTGATGCCCAGTAGCTTGAGGATGTGTCTGAGACTTGGGAGCAGTCAGTATCTCTCTGTGTCCCCACTGGCTGTGCAGTCACTCCACTCTGGGTTTGGATGGGGCTTTGTGTCCAACAGCTGACAAAGCCCTTTCTCTGTCCTCCCATCAGCTCCGCATGACTTTAGAAATCCCGCTCAACAGCCCGTCCCCTATGATGGTCAAGGGGAGAGTTGTCGAGTCCCGGTGGCCATCTGCACGTGTCTGCACCAAGCCTCCTGGCTACATAAGCCCCTTAGCCAGCGTGAGGAAAGCCAGAGACCTGACCTTCTCAGCTGGAGTCAGGTACGTAGTAGTAATGGGGTTGGCAGCCATGTGAACACTTCAACCTAAATCAGATGCCCAGGGCTCAGCCCGGTACGTGTCACCGATTTATTAGTTTTACCACTAACCTGGTTCTGTTGCTTCCAAATTTAACAGCCTCCTCCTTTCCCTGCAGAGAGCAGCGTTGTGAGCAGAAGGAGTTGCTATGGAAGACTGACGTCACTGCACTGAGTTTCCCCATCGTGCCTAAAGTCCCTGTGTCCCTGCTCTGGTCCAAGGCCAGTGGTTTCCCTGATATCCCCAGGCTGCTGGAGCTGGATGTGAGCTCTGTTAGGAACAAACCCCAGCAGGCTTTGGCGATGAGGTGAGCATAAAACCACTTGACAGGAACAGGAAGTGAAGTAATACCTAGGTTCCAAGCTTGCCTGGTCTTGTCTTGCTACCTACCACCTTTCTCTGTCTCCAGCCCTTGTTCTCCATCCCTGCCTGAACCCTGGTCCTGTCCTCTTTTGGACTCTTCTCCCAGCATTGATTCTTTGGCCTGTTGTTGGACGTTCCTTCTGGACCCTCTTCCTGTTTGGCTCTCTGGTTTGGAATGAGCCCTACTTGAGTCCCTGGCCTGTTCGCAACCTGGATTCCTGGATTGCTCCCTTGAAAGAGATCCAACTCTGCTTGGCTCTGACCCTGATTCTCTGCCTGGCCCCAATCCTGCTTTCAGGGGTGTAGGTACAGGTGGGGCCACTGCCCCAGGGCCCAGGCTTTCAAGTGGGCCCAGTAAGACCAGCCCCATCAAGACGTCAAAATGTCTTCTATCTTTGTCAGAGCTGCCTGATATTTCCAGTGAGTCATATCTATCAGTGGCTGCCTGTTGGGGGCACAAAGTGATTCCCACCGGGAGTTCACCCCCGGCGGGAATAACTTTGACCATGCTTTCGGAGATGGTCCCCAGACCATCCTCGAAAGCGTGGTTATTTTGATTCCCGCCGGAGGTTCACCGTGGTGAACCTCTGGTGGGAATCAAACAGATGTTACAGGACCATTCCCCACCACAGGGGATTGTCTGTGGTTGAGCATGATCTCGTAACGTCTGAAAATACCCACAGTTAAATACGGAGGAAATAAATTCCATGATATTTGCTGCAGCATCCTCCCATGGTGGAGCAGCGTGAACAAACATTCATGTTGTTCCGTGCTTAGGCTGCCACCCTATGGACTTGGACCAATCTGGGGAGGAGCCCATCAAACGTCAGCATAAATAGGGGAAGCCCCTGCAAAGGAAAGTGTCCCAGCTGGTGGAACTGACACGAGAAAGCTCCCCTCTGCAATGCAAAGTTCCCTGCTGGTGGAACTGACAAGCCTGCAGCCCCACTGCTGAGTGCAACAGACCTTGACTCCATGGCCTGTTTTCAGCTGCTCCACGGGTCTCCCTAGGAGTTCCCACCGCAAACTTGTTCCAGGGAACAAGTCTCCTTCCCAAACCCATATTCAGCCTGTGGGTTGCTCTTGGGCGTGAGTGGCCAAACAATGCTTGCCCCCATGCTAGGTTGCTGGAACGGTGGCAAGTGTTATATGTAGACTGGCGAAACGCCAGTAGGGTGCTAGCTAAGACACCCACCTCACTGTGTTTCTCCAAATCTCTGACCAGGGGTTCCCACAGCTGGCAAACCCCCCCAAAACCCTTGATATTCCACTGTCACCACCTGAGTTCTGCCTGCCGCTGCTTACTTTCTCATGACCTTGAAAAGAGGGCACTATCCACTATGATACGTCCGGGAGACATGGCTGCACTCCCTCCTTGAGACTGCAGATGGCACGGTTGAGTAAGGCAAAGCTCCAAACAATCCCTTTCCATCATCCTAGAGTGAGATTGCTCTGTAATGAGAGAGGCAAATAGTTCAGAGGAGATGATCTTTTATTGGACCGACTTTTGTTGGTGAGAGTATGCAAGCTTTTGAGACACACGGGGTATATACAAAGACAGAACTGCATTTTGAGCAAATGCAAGATGGGGGTATTAAACTGGGTATAATCACATGGGAGAGAGCTGTTAGGGAGAAAGACATTAGCATTTCAGATATTTAAATCGGGGAGAGGGGAACCTGTACCCTTCCCGGGGCCACTTTGAAAATTATCACAAATTCCAAGGCCTGCACGGAAGTTGACATGGGGGTGCTTAACGGGTGCATTCAGGAAAGTGGAGGGTCCAGATCATATGGATCTGTCCCTTACCCTGTGTGCATGCCTTTATCGCTGCTCCCTTACTCAGAGCTCAGTCTTCCAGTGCTTGGGAATAGGAAAGGGATCCAGGGGCCAAGTCCAGGCACTAGAAAAGGGGTCACATTTACCCTCCCAGGCCTGAGCTTTCCCCACGCTTGATTTAAATACATAGGGGGAATCTAATAAAGAAATGATAACATTTCCTTCATTCAACTCAGACCCTGCTTGATCCGAGTCTCTCTCTCTGGCTCATTGATGGAAACAAACTGTAATTCATATGATACCTTCTATGGGTGAGGGTATGCAAACTTTCAAGCAATAAATACATAAATTACACACAGGACTCTTTATCAGGTGATGGACAATAGAGGTTGGTCCAAAGAAAGAGATCATTTAAACTACTTTGTCTCCATCTGTTACTTTTGAGACCCAACACGGCAACCACAATATCTTTCTGGCTCATGGCATGCTGTCCGCTCTCTCTCTCTGGACCAGTACAACTAATTAGGGAGAGACCGGGCTATCCACGGCCTGGCGTAGAGTCCTCCAATTGCAATGTCTGAACCCTGTTACATGGGTGTCATTTACTCCTCTAAATAGGAATGGGTCTCATCTGGTGCAAGGGGGTCTCTGCCAGCAGTTAGTGATAGTGGTGTTACAGCGCCAGCTTCTCCACCCACATGTGTTCAACTGGTGCCAAATGCAGCCCAGAGTGAGACTCTGCAGGTCTGGGAAGCCTCACTTTGATGGATTAGATCTGATGGGTCCAGAGGTTTCTGGGGGAATGAACCTACCCAAGCAAGCAGCAAGCCTGGGGTCAAATGTGCACAGAGCTCCTTCCATCGCTCCGTCCCCTCCCCACATGCCAGCTCCATGAAAATGCAGCCATCTCTGGGTTTGCTTTTCTCTTAGGAGTCATTTCCATAGGGCAGCTCCATGCAGGCAGTAGCAAATCAATGCTTTTGTCATGCAGGGTTGCTCAGCCGGGTACCAGGGGCATGCATGATGCCAAATAATCCCTGCCAGTGGGGTAAATGCCCCTTGAGGAAATGAAAACACCGGGATGCTTTGAGGGTGGAGGATTAACTGGGGCATGCTAAGCTGGAAGAGACCCTGCCCCATGATCTCATTGACACCAGATGGAATCCCACTTCTTAGCGTTCTCTCCATC
This sequence comes from Sphenodon punctatus, assembly GCA_003113815.1. NCBI lineage: Eukaryota > Metazoa > Chordata > Lepidosauria > Sphenodontia > Sphenodontidae > Sphenodon > Sphenodon punctatus. Next base: position 3,301,660 of record QEPC01008474.1, read on the forward strand.
TTCAAAGTGCTTTGCTGACATTAACCAGTTAATCCGCACATTCCCCGTGGCAATGAGTTAAGGATTATCCCTGTTTCACCAGCCAATCTTTATTCACAGGGTTAATCCTAGCGCTTTCCTTCGCACCGTAGCCCTGGGCCAGGCTAGTGGCAGAATCTGGAATGGGAAGAGATTGATTCCAACACAACGTTCCAGCCAAACATTTTGTTTTGAAATCTTGAAATGGGCTTTCTCAGGGTCTAACCTTACAATTGGCAGCTACCCTTGTGGTGTCACCTCTCTGCCCATGGGAAATGTAGGGTGAAAACAGACATGATGCTAACCACCCTTGGTGGTCATTTATGCATGTTTCAGGGCTGCATAGGGCACCAATACAGCCCTGCAACATGCATAAATAACCACCAAGGGTGGTTAAAGGGTGGTTAGTGTCATGTCTGTTTTTACCTGTAGTCTAAGGAGATAGAGGGCTCGAACAAGGGAATGGAGGCACCAGAGCAGAGTAAGAGCTGCCACTCAAGTGAGACAGTGAGGTTGCTTTGGAGCTGCAAGAGGTTTAAGGTACAAATCTAACTCCACTGACTCGTAGAATCACAAAACTGAAGTGTTGGAAGGGACATTTATTTATTTAATACAAATTTCTATTCTGCCTTTTCCCTAAGACTCAGGGGTAGCTTATATTAAACACACACACACAAAATAATATAAAAATCCCCTCAGTCCCCCAACCCTATCCATGCTTGCCAAACACCTCGCTAAACAAAAAGGTCTTGTCTGGAAGATAAACAGGCTTGGGCTTAAACAAATCTCCAAGGGGAGGGAATTCCATAATTGTGGGGCAGTCACCAAGGACTCCTTTCTGTGTGTCCTTTGTACAGACTGGAAGGGCAGACGGTACCTGCAAGAGATTTTATGTATTAAAATGTATAACCTGCGTTTCCCAGAATATTTATTTTAGCTCCCAAATACTTGTTTTTTTAGGTCACTCAGCACTTTGTACTATTGATCTCCTCCTCCTCTGTAGACATCAGTCACTATGGCCCTTAGTGTTACTTGTTTTTCACACAGAGAACCATTCCTTCTTTGGCTTTAGATGGAAGAAGAGTGCAGCCTCACCATACCCTCCAACAGTCCCTTTTTGCCTAATACAGTAATGGGTTTTGTTACCTTGTACCGTGTTCCCTACAGTGTAAGGTTTGTACTGGGTTCAGCAGACAAAGGGGGTTATTAACACCTCATTCGTCCAGCATTAGAAAGAACCTTGAGTCCCGTGTTTATTCATTGCTGTCGGGGGGGCGGGGGGGCGGGGAAGTAGAGTACCTTTTCTCACTTTAACAAGCTTGGGATAAACACCATTATGAAAAAGAAATTAAAGAAAGGTAACACCCAGAGAAGAGGGAGCTGTATGCCTGGGATCAAGATGAAAACTAGGGCGGTGAGAAAAAAGGTAGGAAAGGAATGAATGTGTTTGTGAGAGATGATTCTTTAGTGTTCTGAAAGAGACTGTCTCTGCTTCTACCTGTGATCCTCTGAGTATGTTTAAACCTAAAACTTTAAGTCCAAAGTCAATGCATATATTTGAGAATTTTGACTTTTGAATAGGCTCGCTTTAAGATTGAACCATCATCAGTTCTGCGCATACACATGTATATGTGGACAGAGACTCTCACGCAGACAGCCTTTTTTTCCCAGCTCAGCCCCCAAATTAGTCTGGGCTTTTAACGATTTTCATAAACACATGCAAATGTATGCAAATTAGGGATGACACAAAGTCTGCCTATTTTTGGACAAATGTTGGAGGGTATGCACTAGGCCCTGCACAGCTAAGGGGTTAATAGCCTTCTGTGGTAACAAGCCTTTCTTTCATTCCTTCTAGGATCCAGGATATTCCTAGATGGAAAACCATGTGAATGCGCGTCAAGTCACCTGTGAATGCAGAACAGTTAAGATGCACATAGGTAGGAAGAAAATAAAATATATTTTTGTGTGTGTTTGGTAGTCACCTGTATTTACTGCAAGGCTGTCCGACTGCACTGGGACTGCAGTTGACAAAGGATTTGCAAGAGCCATTGGGTCCCCGTGGACCCATGGGCTAGATTCCGCTGGGCTCATATGCTCAGCCAGCCAGCCCACATCATCCCACTCAGGGATTCATAGAGACCTAAATTACAAGGTCAGAAGGTAACATTTGGCTCATCTAGACTGTCCAGCCTCTAGCACCAGCCAGGGATTTCCCTCCTCTTATCACTAAATCAAGCCCACTCGTTTCTGGCTAAAACGCATCCTGTGCTTTCAAATTTGAATCTTTGGGGCCTGGTTTCTAATAGGAAAATGCCCAGATTTTAGCTCTTGTTCTGACTGACTCCCTAGGCTGGCTGGGTAAGTCCTGGTCGGACTGGCTCCCTGACTGGCCAGCAAGGGCGTAGCTAGGTTGGAATGGGCCCTGGTGCAGATGATGGAAGGGAGGCCCCCATGTCCCATCTCCCAGTGGCATGGACTCCAGTGCAACTGCACCTCCTTTCCCTACTCTAGTGCACCCTTGCTGGCCAGCGCACAGTCACTAACAACTGCAGCTGCTGTGATTTAAATCGAACTCACTACTCCACTTGGGTACCCTCCCCACTGCAGTTGCAAAGGAAAGCAGTTCCTTTGTGATCTTCTAAAGGTCATGCCAAACAACGTTAGACATCTCTTTTTACTTTTCCATTAAGAATTCCCCACTGCAGTTACTCCGATGCAAGAAGCAAAGGGGAGTACAGTACTCATGCTTCAGAAGAACCTGTTTCTCCTTCTGCTTCTCAGTAACTTGATGTATCACTCTGTTTGACCCTTTTTAAACAAGACGCACCCACTCGTACCTACTCATGCCCATGCAATGAACATGGGTGGGTGCATCACCCATGGGTGTGAAAGCATCACTCATCACCCGTGGGTGTGAAAGCAGCGGTGGGTGGGCGTGGGCACGTGCATGCTCCCGCGAAACACACGCCTCCACACCAAGTGACCAGTGAAAATGCAGGTCACTCTGTGCAGGGGCATGGGCGGGGAAAGGTGTGTGTCCATCTGCCCCCACCCCCCCTGCACTGCCCCCACAGCAGCGTGACCATGGACTACACACACAGCCCCCCCCCCCTCCCCGCAGCAGCCTGTTTAAAAAAGGCCTTTGTGTGAATGACGCTTCAGATGTAAAAGCAAAGTAAGGCACAATGACTGTCAAAGTTCCATTTGGCGGAACACGGCACTAATCATGAGGTGGGGAACAGTTTCCCTCCCAGGGCTAATTGGAAAATTAGTACAAACTCTGAGGACTGCATAGAAGTTGGGGGCAGTCGGGAAGTGGGGCTTAAGGGGTGCAGTCAGGAAGAAGAAGGTCTAATTCATGGATCTGTCCCCTATATTTGTGTGCATATCTTCATCTCTGCTCCCTTGCCCTGAGCTCAGTCTTCCAGTGCTAGTGGTTCAAACTCGATCCAGGGACCAAATCCAATGACTGGGAAGGGGCCAAATAAAAGCTAGTCCTGGACTGCATTTTTTTCCTAAAGTCCCCCTCCCGCCCCCCTGCCCTAGTCATTGCTGTGTCCTCTGCTCTGCGTCTGCCATATAAGGCTGAGACACACCCTCTCCTAGGTGCCAGGACCCATTGCCCCTAGCCACCCATAGCACATTCCGCTCCGTTTATGTTCATGTTGCAAGAATTTTGCTTCTACAGGAAACTCCACCTTGAAGGCAGAGTGTGTGTGCGTTGGGAGAGGGAGGGCGGGGGCAAGATGGGGACAGCATATCAGGAATCTGCTTCCTAAAGAGGCCAAAAGTGAAACGCTGCAAAACCCCTGGCAGGCAAAGTGACTAATACTCATTGTACCGCTGCTGAACAGCTGAGGCAGCAGGCAGGAGAACTGCTCCTGGGTGTGGGCCAGGACCAAAACGTCCAGCATCCCTGGTGAAATGGGAAATGGCTGCCACTCCCAGAGCCGCAGTTACTCACGTCATCCAGAACCCTTTCCCCTAGAAGCTCGTAGCCTTAAGTGGCCGTCTGTTCTGCCCACCCCTGCATGACAGAGACAGCCTTCGTCCTCAGGAGTGAGCAGCAGGTTCCCCCTTGGCGCACACCCAGCTCTGGCTGAGCTGGGTGGCCTTTGTCTAAGGTCTATACCCGGCACCCATCCCAAATAATAATAATAATAATTAATAGTTCATCATCATTATCATCATTCTACGGGCCCCCTGCTCCATGGCATTTAGAGGGCTCCACAATCATAAAATAGAGTAGCAGTATAAAAGCCATTTTAAATTATTTAAAAGGGAAAGGTGAAGAGGAAGGAACAGAAAACACTGAGGGGAAAACCAGCGGTGGATCCTAAAGGCACCTGGAGAATAAATAGGTCTTCAGGTGCTTTTGAAAGGTGAGGAGGGTGGAATGAAGATGAAACATCTGGGGACAGCGAGTACCACAGGGAAGGGCCTGCAACGGGAGAGGCCGGCGTGATGATGAGATCCCCAAACAGCGGGTAGTTTCTGAGTGCAGATAACCATCAGGGTGAGTTTCCAGGAGCAGGTCTTGCGTATAGTCAGGGCCTATATCGCTCAGGGCCCTGAAGACCAGCAGCACAATCTACCAGCCAACCGCTTACCTCCCAGTCAATCATTTTTTTCACACAAGACACTCTCCACCAACTTCCCACCCACCATACATGTTACAGGGCACCCATAGGGCAACACTGCAGCCCTGCAACCTGTATAGCAGGTGGAGAGTGTCTTGTGTGAAAACGGTCGCAGGCAGGGCAGGGCCCCATGCTTAATTTATAAAATAAGAGGGGTTGAGGTTCAAGCCTGCCCCAAAATCCCCACCCTTAACCCCAGAAATATAGCAGGTGTGCCAACGGGTTGGTGGAGCATCTTGGCTGGGCCCCGTGACGGCAGCAGCCTCTGTTCCTGCCCCTACTTTGCCAAACCCTTGCTCAGGGCCAGATAAGCTTAATGGGGAACAAGGCTGAGAGCTGCCCATGCTGCCACTTCTGATCAGCTGTTTGGTGCCACTGACCCCCTTTCGTGCTCTCTGCAGAGGGGCTGGGGCAGAGACTGGTGCCATCCCGAGCTGCTTTGTGAGCAGGAGGGTGCAGGGTAGAAAAATATTGAATAAATATTCTGCATCAAACCATGGCTAGGTTAAGCTTATCTGGCCCTGAGCAATCTGCCCATCTGCCTAGAGGGAAAATACCTTCCCGACCCCAAATATGGTGATCAGTTAGACTCTGAGCATGTGAGCCGGCCTCACCAGCCAGGCACCTGATATACAATATAGTACCCAGGCCTCAGAATGCCCCAACAGCCCCCTCCAGTTGCAGACAACTTTGATGCTACAGGAAGAAACGGGGGGGAACCACCAACATGTATTGTTGGGGTGGGAAGCACAACACTTTGTCCTGCAGCATCAACTAAACGTGGTCTTACCAGAGCCCTACCTGACCTACCTCGTTCAGTTCTGTGACCAGAACTGAACACAGTACTCCAGATGTGGTCTTACCGGAGTCCTACTGGCTCCAGTTAACCACCTGAGGAGCTTAACTGGCCCCAGCTGGGACTAGTGGCTCAGAGAGAGGATTCATCATGGAGAGAGGAAGCGACTGCTTGGCAGAACTGGGAGGAGGAGGACTGAGGTGCGGAAGCTGCTTCTGCAGTTATGTTTATAGTGACTTTGTTGTGGATTAAATTAGTTACAAGAAGTGCAGAGCAAACAAGGCCCCAGAGGAGAGGGAAAACACCACGAGAGTGAGTTGTGGATGATTCTGAAGAGAGGGAGCAGCGTTGACCTTAGAATCTGCAAGGCCCCGGATTCCCTGGTGGCCCTTTCCCCATGGTCTTCCCCCCCCTCTCCCCCCCTTGGAGACACCATCCACAAGGCCGTAAAGGTGGTTGTGTTTACGACTGAGCTGCGAGGGAGTGGAACCCCACACCCTGCCCTGGTGAAAACAGGGGCCACCATGGGGCCTCCAGAAAAATCGGGGCCTATAGTCATTGCCTTGTGGTAACGCCAGTCACAGGAGGGAGACAGCATTGCCTCCCATGGGGCAGAAGCTGTGTAGGGTTGAACTACGACAGCCAAGCCAAAGTTTCAGAAATAAGGGGTGCTACAGAACTGGGGGTGTCTATTTCATGCGGTGAGATGGGAGGTTCTGAAATATGGGAACTCCCTCGGAGGCTGGATTAAGCTACTATTACACAAACTATACTCCAGTGTAAAGGGCCCCAGGCTAGTCAGGCAGTGGTTGTGCTCTTCAGCCTGTCTAAATTTGTTTAGTTTAACTGCCTAAGGCAATAAATGGAGGCAGTGTGGTTCAGCTGTTGAGACCATCTTCCGGTGGTGAGAGTGGGCAAGTCCAGCCACAAGGACCCCCTTCTTCAGACTAGATTGACGTCAGACTAGCCCTTGTGCTGCATTGTTCCACCAGATGTTTTATTGAATTTTATAATGTTTTATGTGTTTTTAATTATTGGATTGTGTTTATTGATTTGTTGTAAGCCACTCCGTGTTGCCCATGTGGGCAAGAGGAAACGGTCGAGAAAAAAATAACTAAATATAGAGACCTCCAGAAGACACGGGTTAAATAGAAAATGCCCGTGGGTTCAATAGAAAATGCCCGTGGCTTAGCACGTCTTTGTTAGGAAAATGGAGGCACTAGAGGTGTGAAGGTCAGGGGTGAAGGGGATTCCAGGCTGTAGACAGATGATGGGGACTGAGGCTGGGATTCAGGACATGACTGGGAGGTGGGGGAACATGGAGGCAAGACTGGAACAAAGCAAAGACCCAGCATGAAGGGACAGGAACTGTTCTTCCAGCTAGCTTCCTGCTGCCACAGACAGACTTTTGTCTGATTGGCAGCCAGCTAGGAAGCTGGGAGGAGTGGCAGGGGCTGGAGACAGACAGGAGAAGAGGTGTGGTCAGGGTATCAGAGAGAGGCTCCTTGCGGGAGTGGATGAGCGTGAAGCAAGGTGAAGCAGCGGCCCAGACCCAGAACCAGAACTCTAGGCGGGAGCATTCAGGACCCTGGTCCTGATGTCAGAGTACGGGGTGCTTGGGAGGACCCTGACGCTTCCCCACACTGGGGGAAATGGTTTACTCTCCAGGCATTTTCTAGTCCTGTTGTGGAGTCGCAAACCACAAAGTCTAAGCAGTGGCAATGCCTTCCCCCAACATAGAAATAGCCGGGAGTGGTCGCTCTCGGACAGAGCAGGCAAGAGCACCGAAATCCCCTGCATCCATGTCAGGGCACGCCCAGCTGCTTGGCAGAGCTGGTGTCTCTAGGCTATGACAGGCTGTGTTGCACAGCCAGGCTAGTTACCTCATCTGCAGCCTCTCCTACCTCTGCAGCCTCCACGGGTTTGCGAAGGATCTTGCGGAAAACATTGTCATTTTAAAAATGTACTTTGAAACAAAAACAAACATCTTCCCCTTAAAAAAAAAAAAATCCATTACTCTTTAAAACATTTTTTTTTAAAGTTTTAGAGTTCATTTTAAAATCAGATTATTTTAAACTATTTTTTAATTACACTTTTATTTTCTTTTATTATTATTTTTGTTTTCAGCTTAAAAAGCTGGCAACAAAAGTTTAGGGAAGATTTACATTTTGATTGGGGGGGGAGATGCTTGGTTTTCAGTAACGAAAATGATTGGAAAGCTGGAAATTTGGGGATGTAAAAAAAAAATTTTTAAACTAAAAAAGTTACATTTTTAAGTATTTTGAAATAAAACTGCTATTTAGTTTCTTATGTTCCATCATCGAAAGAAAGAAAGAACACCACAAGTTTAAATGCCTATTTTTAAAAATAAATTAAATGGTATGTCTTTAAATATAAACCCGTCTGGAAGGACAGGGAAGGAAGAGGCGAGAGAGAGCAGAAGAGTGCACACAGTGAACTGACTGGTGTGTACGTACGTACCCATTGCCCTCTTCTGGACGGCACCTGGATGTCAGGGTGTTAGGCCACATTAGCTCACACCCAGTGGGTATCCACCTGACCGTTTATTAGGCGTTCTCTCGCCTCCACCCACCAGACATGCAGCCCTCGCTCATGGCGGGATCTTGTAGAACGTGGAGCCCACCGTGCAGGTGACCACGGGCTAATGTGCACCCGTGTGTCCACGTCTCATCAGCTAGGTTGCATGCAGCACCTCTGCGCATGCAGGTCTGCCAGCGGCATAGAGTCGTGGACAAAGATCCTAGAGCGTCGAAGAAGCATCTGCTTCCTGCCCCTCTCTCCGCTCGTGCTCTCACTGGTGCCGTCAATGGGGGCGACCCGCAAGCGTATGAAATACACACAAGGGGCTGCCCGTAGCCTGGACACGCTAAGCATGTGAATGGGGGCTGCATGGACTGCAATGGGCTATCGTCTCATTTGTAAATAGCCAAGTTCTCCTCTTAGGCTGCTGTGTGAGCTCCAGGAAATTCTCCTTTGGTGCAGGCTTGGAGCAGGTTCTCATTCTAGTGCTGCTGCTGCTGCTGCTTCTTCTGCCGACCCAGGGCAGCACTCAGGTAGCTGCAGGGTCGATTGGCTTGTAGCTCTGCATGTGCGTTTGATGCTAATTTATCTACAGTTGAGTGACAGCCACAGAGCAACCTCATGGCTACAGCTTGAGCTGTGTGTGTTGGTGTTTGTGTGTGCCAATGGCAAGACTTGTATGTGTGTTGCGGGGGTGTGGGCCGAGGGAGGAAGAGAGATGAGAATGGCTGTACCACCCTCTCCCTGGTTTTGCCCCGTTCTTTGTGAATCTGCCACCTTACAGCAGCAGGAAAGGATAGTGTGTTGCCTGCTGCTGAAGCAGTCAGAGAGGGGGCCGCTTGGGGATCCAGCCTGTTAGGAGCCAGATGTTCTGCTGGCCAAAAAAAAAAGGGGCCGTCCTATGCCTTGTGATTCCACTCAGGGCTGAGAGGGCACGGGGACCATGAGTGAGCCCCAGAGAGTGGGGAGTGGAGTGGGGAGTCCACGCCGGAGCAGCAGTGTCCACAGGCTCAGCATGTCTCTCTCTGTTGGACCGTGCACAGCAAGTGGCCAGGACAGAAGTGCTGTGAATGTTTTGCTCCTTGCAGGAGGTGTATTTGCAGCAGGGCGAGGCCTTTGCCATGGCTGGATGGCTCTGAACAGCGTGCTTTGCATGGCCATGAGGCCTAAAGGGTTTGGCTGTGGCAGAGCTGATTTAAACAGGAGGAAGTTGTGGTAGGAGAGAGAGCACTCCTTTGTAGGGTGGCCAGATATGCAAATTTTAGAGGACATTTATGAGAAATTCAGGTTGCAGAGCGGCATTAGAACCACTGCAGCCCTGCAACCTGTATTTCTCATAAGTGTCCTCTAAAGTTTGCATATATCTGGCCACCCTACTCCTTTCCCACCCCCTACCAGGGGCATAGCTATCATGCAGCAAGGGGACTCAGTTGAGGCTGGGCCCTGGACTTGGAGAGGGCCCTTTGTAAGTAGCAAGAGATTTTCAGTGGTTGGGGGAAGAAACAGGGTTAGCCCTCCACCCCACCCCCACCCACTGAAAGTTTCCTAACAGCATTCTGACCTTCTGTTAAGAATTAAGTTTTAAGAATGGGTGGGAGCAGAGTGCTGTTCCTACCCCTACCCATTCTTAAAACTTTCTTCCTGCCATTCCAGGAGGGCCTTCTGGGAGGTTGGGCAGTGCCACCTTCATTGGGAAGCTGCCCTGCCCCTCCCCAGAAACTCCACCCACCTGTCACTTTGACTGTAGGAGGGGCCTGTATTTGGAACATGAGCCTGGGCCCACCACAATCTTGCTATGCCTCTGGCCCCCACCCTCAAATGGTAGCGGCTCCACTCGCCCATCCAGCTTCCAGGAAATTCAAATGTTGGCAGTGAACAGAGTGGTGTATGGGGCAGAGACCCTTCTTCCTTCATCTTGGCTTCCCACCACCCCTACGATGACAGCAGCCATAGCTGGGGGACGGGCTCAGGAGGAGTAAAGGCAGAGAACTGCGGTCGTGGGATGGCGGGGGGGAGGACCATGGAAGAGGGCATTTGCAGGGCAAGTTGGGGCAGGTTATGAGTGAGGAACAAGGGAGCTGTGAATTGGGGAAACTGGGAATGCTTAAGGAGGGGCATGGCTGTACTGGGACAGCCCCACCATTGTTGGAGCAACACTGCTCCTGGGCCTTGATGCTGCAGCGTGCTGAGACCTCCTTGGAGGACCTTCTCATGGATTCTGGTAGATGACTGAGGCTCTCAGCACCTTGTAGATTCAGCTGCTTGACTGCTGCAACCAGCTGATTATGTTTTCCATCCCCTCCTGAGAGTCTGGTTTAATCAGTGACTACACAGGAGTTTTACTGCCGTTCCAAAGATGTTCCTGCCCATTCCCTGGGAGCCCAGGCAACAGGAAGAACAAGGACTGCAGCCACCTCCGTGCCAATGGCAAGGACTGAGCTGTTAGTACTCACACGGATCACGGCATCTACAGAAACAGAATGCTGTGGCTGGCATGCTGTGTCGCAGACCCTAAGCACAGGAATAGGCTCACTTCAGGCCCCCCAAAACCATGCCTCTTCCCCTTCCACCATCTGCAGCCAGCTATGGCTCCTGACCTTCTGTGGCTGCCATTTTGAATGACAAAGGGTAATTTCACACATGCCGGGCCTTTTGGCCCTCCATGCTGAACCCTGGACCGGGATCCGTCTCGGATCCCGGTACGTGATCAGACCGGCCGTCTATCAGACGTGCCGGCCTGATCACAGAGGGGAATCTTGGAGGGGGCGGGGCTGCGTGGCGCGACGTGTGGCCGCTCAGCCCTGCCCCCCCCCCCCCCGGCGTCCATGGCTGCCTGCGCTCGGGGAGATGGGTCGGCACAGTGGCCAATCAGGCCGTTGCGCCTGATCCCGTCCCGTGATTGGGACCTGATTCCGGGACGGGGCTGGTAAACATTCGTTCATTGTGGCCATTGGCAGCCCCGTCCCGGATTGTGGCCAATCTAACCACGGTTCTGGAGATGAGGCCAGCCTCACCCCCAGCACCGTGGTCAATTTGATCCTGGCCGGGTGATCGCTGTGGTGAACATCTGACCGGGAGCAAATAGACATTCACGGGATCACAGCCACCACCCTGATTTCACTGTGATTCAGGGTGGTTGACTCTGATCCCGTAATGTCTGAAATTACCCAAAGTGGCTGTAGTAGAGGCAGAAAGGAGAGAGGGGAAATGTTGAGGGGGAAATATATGTAAGTCCTACCAACTTCCACGTTTTGAGATGCAGCCCCCCCCCCCCCTCAAATTACAGGAGGTTGAGGGGTATTGTCAGGGATACGGTTGTCACCTTTTGCAATTTCACCCTGAGACTCCCACAGGCCAAAATGATAGTCTCAAGGTCAAATAGCAAAAGATGGCAAACCTAGTCAGGAAGCAGGGGCCATGGGTGAGGACTGAGGGGCTGTGGGTTGGGAATGAAGGGCATCCATCCAGATCAGAACTCTACAAACAGGATTTAAGACTAGGTGGCCCACCGGGGATAAACCAGGCTGGCAATTGCTTTGTTGCTACGTGTGGCACTCTTGTTCTTGGGTAAAGAGTGAGTTGTAAGGAGTTTGGCATAGCAGGTGTCCCGTGCCCAAGATGTAGGCAAACAGCTGAGTTGGGTGTAGGGTCAGGATCAGGGCCAGAAATAAGAGAGGGAACAAACATTTAAGGCAAATCAGAGTGGGACAGAAGACAAAGGCTTGAAGCAGAAAAGGACTGGGCAAACAGGAACCAGAGCAGGGGTACAGCCAACAAGCAGAGAGACAGGAGCTGGGAGTAAGTGAAGTCAGAAATTCTGCCCAGCTTCCTTTTGCTACCAACCAGCCTTATATCCTGGCTAGCAGCCAGTCAGGAAGCAGTCAGGAAGGAGTGGTGTAGTCACAAACACACAACTGCCCCCAGTCGTGCAACGACTTACACTGTTGCTTAACTTTATCCCTTCTGTTCCATGGGTGGTTTCACTCAGAGCTCTCTCGGGCAGGATCTTGCTTTGTACAAGGTCCTGGCCCCCAATTCTGGTTAGGGTCGCTGTGAGTCACTGTTATTTCAAATGCATAACAAGTGTGGTTTTGCTGTTTGGACAGTGCTGTCAGGCTGGCTGGTTGCCGATTCTGGCTCTGTGCTGCTGCATAAGGTCAGAATTCCCTGTGGGTGGGGGTGGAGCGGGGTGAAATCCAAGAATATTGTGTTCGCTGGAAAAAAATACAACGGTAACACTGACATACTGCAAAATACTTTAAAAAAATAATAAAAAATCGGAACATTTATTTGTGAAACTCAATATTTATATACTGTGGAGATTTTGTATCCCGCCTCTCCTGCCTAGGCAGCTCGAGGCAGGTTACAAGAATTAAAATATTTAAAAATATACACAAAATTCAGCTAACACCAATAACACAGTCGCTCGGCTATATGTCAGGACATGAGTGACAAAGGGCTTTTAATGTCGGTGGGGATCAAAATGTAACACTTGTAAATTGATGATGTTGATATGGAAAATAAAAAATATATTGGGGGGGGAATATATATATACACAAAATGCATAAAATACATAAACAGGAAGCATAAGAAATTTTGTTTTAAATGAAAAAAAAAATCAAAAAAAATCCTCCCCACCCACCCTTCACCCATCTCCCTCACCAAAGGCGTGGCAGCCGAAATTAGGCAAGGTCCAGGGCCACCCGGGCCTCCACTGGAAGGGAGTTCCACACAGCCTGGGTGCTGCATCCGAGAATGCCCTCTCCATTGTAGCCCCCCCCCCCCCGCACCACCCGCGGGACATCAAGAAGGGCGCTCCCGGCAGACCGCCGGGGTCGATCCAGGACACGGCGCGTGAGGTGGTCTGACAAAGACAGGCATGAGGATGAATGGATTGATGATTATTCAAGAATGAGCCTGGCTCTGTAGAATCAGTAGCTACAGACAGATGCCTGCCCCAAGGGGCTTTTAACCTAGAAAAGACAAGGGAGAGGGGAACATAGAGACAGTGATATATTAATGAAGTTGAGAAGGTGCAGGTACTTAGCAGGGGAGAAGAGGACGTTGAGTGAGTGATGGATAGAGAGATGATAGATAATCTTCCTGTAACTTCCCACACAATGCGAGAAGCTCCCGGTCCAGCCCCATAAGGGGACGTTATGTTTAATTTTTATAAGAAGCGAATCGGGGTGTGTCTGTGTCTAATAATGATAATTAATAACTCCACCCTACTTAGGCTTAGCTAACTGCCTTAAGACCTCTAGAATGTTAGCAGGTAATAAACAAAATTACTAAACAATCATTTCCCTATATAGGGTGCAAGCTAAACAGTTAGATACTATGATAATCCAAACACAGCCCTGTGCCAAAATAATGCCAAACACATAACTCCTTGCCCTTGAAAAACTAGTGCAGATAGCTCTTGCCCTAGCATTAGTGACAGAGCAATTCTTAAGTAGTCATAAAATTGTGATTACTGTCAGTGGGGTTGGGGAGATGGGGGAATAGGAGGCCCCCTTTCCACTCACACAAGACAAGCAATCGCACACCCTGCACTGGCGGCCCTGGGAGAAACTTCCCGTCAGGATAGAATGGTAGCCCTATACCCCGACAGGGGTAGCGGCCTCTATTATCATTGGGCGCAGAGCTATGGAAGGATGGCATGACCCGCTCACTCACCCAAATGCTCAGAGGAGGGCGAGGAAGGAGAGTGAGGTGGTGCAGGGGGGAGGACAGGGCCCACAGGTCAGGAACAAGGGTGTGGGCAAAGGGGCTTTCACACTCCAGGGGGAGTTCCTCCGGGCCATAACCGAGCCAATCAATGAGATAGTGAAGCCTCCCACGGACCAGTTTTGCGTCTAAAATGTCTTGGATTTCAAAGTCCAGACTGAGGTCATCTGGGGCAACGGCTACGTCCATCGCCGGGGGTGCGGGCGTCCAAGGGGCAATGTCCACTTGCCTCTTGTATTGCTGTCGGGCTTTCTCTAAGGTTGCCTTAGCCAGGGCGTGGGTTTATAGAATTTGTTTTACGAGAGCTCTGGCTGCAGGGACTTGAGATGAGGGTGAGTCATGAGTACCCATCTGGGGGTGATAACCAGATTATCCTATAGATGCGTTGGGGTCATTATTGTATTCATACTCGGCCATGGGTAACCAGGAATACCAATCGTCTTGTAGGTAGTTTGTATAGCAGCGGATGTATTGTTCAAGGTTCTGATTGACCCGTTCCACTTGTTCATTTGCTTGAGAGTGGTAAGCAGTGGTTGGTCTCAGGTTCACTCGTAGGGCTGTCCAAAAGTGGGAGGTGAACTGTGTTCCCTGGTCACTGATAACTTCGGAAGGCCAACCGGGTAGTTTGACCATGTGCCGGAGAAACAGTAGGGCGCTATGTTGTGCTGAGGGAAGTCCCTTGCATGCCACGAAGTGGGCTAGTTTTGTGAAATGGTCCACTATAACGAAGACCGTGTTATGTCCCCCGGGAGGGGGGCAGTTCAATCACAAAGTCAAGGCCCACCCGTTGCCAGGGTCCTAAAGGTATCGGACGTAGTTGTAGGAGACCCACAGGGGCCTTCTGGGGTACCTTTGTGCAGGCACAGGTGGAACAGCTATATACGTATTATTGAACATCCGGGGCGATAGAAGGCCACCAAAAGGCCCATTGTATGAGTTTTTGTGTACTGTCTGTGCCTGGGTAGCCTGCCAAGGGGGCGTCATGATGGCCCCATAAAATATGGGGGCGGCAAGATGGGGGAACCACAATTAGGTGATGTCTTTTGAGCAGGCCATCTTCAAGAGTGTAGGCAGAGTCCGCTGGCATAGGGAGTTCTCGAGTGGTGGCTTGTCGGAGTTGGTAGAAGGAAAGGTAGGTGGCGACAAAGACCTTGTGGTCTAGGATAGTGCCCTGCGAATGTTGTTCGGTTTCCCGTCCTTCATAATAATGAGACAGGGCATCGGCCAGGACATTCTGCGTGCCAGGGCGGTATTGTATGATAAAGGTGAAGCGCGTGAAGAAGAGGGCCCATTGCGCATGCCTTGCATTCGTGATCTGGGCAGACTGCAAAAAGGTTAGGTTCTTGTGATCTGTCGTAACGGTGACAGGGTGTTTAGCCCCTTCCAAATAATGCCGCCATGTTTCAAACGCAGCCTTAATTGCTAGCAGTTCTCGGTCAAAGATCGTGTAGTTCTGTTCGGCCGCGGCAAGTTGACAGGAGTAGTATGCACATGGAAGGGACTGCTGTTTGCCCTCTACTGGTTGTAGAAGGACTGCTCCAATAGCTGCGCTGGAAGCATCTGCTTCCACAAAAAAGTTTTTTTGGAAGTCCGGGTGCTGTAGCAAAGGTGCTGTAGTGAAAGCCTTTTTTAAATAGGTGAAGCTGTATTGCTGGTCCTGCCCCCAGACGTAAGGACGATTATTTTTAAGGAGTTGGGTCAACGGGGAAGTGACCTCGGCATAGTTGGGAATGTAGTGTCGATAGTAATTTATGCTCCCAAGAAATCGTTGGAGCGGTTTCACTGCTTGAGGAGGGGGCCATGGTTGAATGGTCGCCACCTTCCTTTTATCCATTTCGATGCCTGCAGGAGTGATGACGAATCCAAGGAACTCCATGGTGTGAATATGGAAAGCACATTTCTCTCGCTTGCAATAGAGTTTGTGTTGTCTTAGTTGTTGGAGCACTTGACGGACATGTCAAATGTGTTGTTCCGTGGACGTTGAATAAATCAAGATGTCCTCCAGGTAGGCGATGACAAAGGTGTCCAGTATATTGTGAAAGATATCATTTATAAAGTGTTGGAAGGTGGCCGGGACATTGGCCAGGCCGAACGGCATTACTAGATATTCAGAATGCCCGTAGCGGGTCCGAAAGGCTGTCTTCCACTCATTGCCTCGTCGCACCCTCACCAAGTTGTATGCTCCACGGAGATCCAACTTGGTAAATACGTGGGCGCCTTGGAGCTGGTTCAGCAGTTCAGGAATTAATGGGAGTGGGTACCTGTTTTTGATAGTGACACGTTTCAAGCCACGATAGTCTATACATGGTCTCAGGCCACCGTCCTTCTTCGGGACAAAGAAGATAGGAACCCCTGCTGGGGAACTGGAATGGCGGATGAAGCCGTTGCGCAGACACTTGTCAATGTAGGAGCGGAACACCTCCAACTCCAGGGCGGAGAGACCATAAATTTGCCCATATGGGGGTTCCTTCCTGGTGGCAAGATCAGTGGGACAGTTGTACGGCCGGTGTGGGGGTAGTTGAATGGCCTGTTGCTTGTTAAGACGTCAGCATAATCTCGATACTGAGGGGGCAGCTCCAGCAACTTGGGTAGGAGGCTTCCGGCTATGGACACCGCGGAGCTAGGCCCGGGTGAGGGCACTAAGAAGTTTTGAGAACAGTGAGGCGATATAGACTGGAGTTAGCGTGTTCCCCAGAGTATCTGGGGTTCATGCTGTACTAGCCACGGCAACCCTAATACCATGAGAAACACTGGGGTACAGACGACATCGAAGCTCAGTGGTTCCTGGTGCACTCCAATAGCACAAGGCAAACACATAGTTTGCAGGACTATCGGGCCAGACACTATTGGGGAGCCATCAATCATATGCACGGGTTCCGGGTGATCCTTTGGGCAGGTCGGGATGCCATGGGTCCTGGTTAGATTGACATCAATGAAGTGGCTAGAAGCCCCAGAATCATTCAAGGCCCAGACAACAACTGACTTATGGGGATTGATGGTGATGGTAAGGGGTACCCGTATGTGGGGTGGTCTTGGGTTGGGGCCAGGGGAATAGGATTTTATGGTCGAGATGGCCCCTGTCCGTCCCGACTCGGGGTGTTTCCCAGCTGCCGCCGGTTGGGAGACAATGCAGGATAGTCCTGGATTAAATGGGCCGGGTCCCCACAGTAAAAGCATGCCCGGGCACGACGTCGATGGTCCCTTTCTTCCGCCGTAAGGGGCCCCCGAGTGGCACCAAGCTGCATCGGCTCTGGGTCCGGGAAATTTGGAGAGTTACTGGCAGGGAGGTTAGGAGTGGGTGCTCAATATGTGGGAGGCTTGGGTTCTTGCCGTTCTGGTGGGTGGGGCGGCTTGGCGTTGTGTCGAGAGGCCACGTGGTCCGCCGGTGTTGCGTTGTTAGGGGTTGCCCTGGCAACCGGCGACAGTGGTGCTGCTGGGGACGCTGCTGGGAGTGATGCGGCGGGCACGGGGGCCGCATCTTGTATGGGCGCTGCGGAGGTGAGTGTGCAGAGCCCCGACCACAACCGTCCGCTATGGAGCCGATGGCTGCGGCTGACAATTACATACCGTTCCCTTCCCAGGGCTAAAGTTGGCAGTTCTTGACCCGATCCCCTTTTCTAGGGCCAACCTTCCAGGGCTTCCAAGGGCTCCTAAATGCCACACCCTTAGGCTTGGGGCCCTTCAGCGTGCAGCTGCGCTTGGCTCTGGGCCCCTGCTCCACGCTACTTCCTCAGCAGGGTGGGAAGTCCCCAATGGTAGCTTAAGTCCACAGGTTCTGGCTTCCACTCCTTACTTGACCCCTTAACTACGCTTGTTCAAGCTCCTTAAGTTCTCATCTTCTTAGGCTGTCCAAAGGCTTCTTAATCAAAGGGAGTGCTGCCATGGCCCCAGCAACAGCCAACACCCTTTGAGTGTCGCCCAAGGGCTGGCGGCCAGAGGCCTCCAGACCCTGCAGAAATACCTGTGGGAGGAGGGCCAATGAACAATTGGCAGGGCAAGGGCAGCTCTCCCTTCACAGTCTCCACTCCATCAAAAGCCTCCCCCAGCTGCAACCACACACCAATAATAATAAATAATTTTATGGTGCTCAGAGCACTTTACAATCATAAAAATAAAAAAAATATAAAATCAATTTTAAACAATTTTAAAAGGGAAGGCAAAGAGAGAGGACAGACTCCATTAAGGGGAAACCGGCAGGGGATCCTAAAAACACCTAGAGAATAAATGAGTTTGCAGGTGCTTTTTAAAGGTGATGAAGGAGGAATTAAGACGAACATTTGAAGGGAGCGAGTTCCACGTTCAGGGGACCATCCCAGCAAAGGCCCAATTGCCTGATGACTTAAGAGTCCTATGTTAGGACGGGTCCACATCATCATTTTGCACAGAGCCCCAACTTCCCTGGATCCAGTCCTGCTGCAGTTGAGTGGTGATGGATAGATAGGCAGACATTCCCCACACAATAAAACTTTTTTATTTGAATTATTTTAAAAGACAGGAAATGATCGGCTAAAGTAACTTACCTAAGCATGCATTTACCCTTAGCGTTTAATGAATGACATCATTGGTGTACACAGGTTCTCATTACTCATTCCCATAAACTCAGCCCCGCCAGGATCTGTTTACAAAGACCTTTAGCATCCTGCCACGAATCTAGGGCCCTGACCGTGCAAATGCTGATGTCGTTTTGCTGCAGGCAGTGAGCAGTGCTGGTGAAGCAACTTTAGCAGGCCTGCGTGTTCAAAATGGTCATGTGTGTCAGTAGTGATGTGTCTCTGTCTTGGGTCAGAGTTAAGGCCGTTGTTGTTGAAACGCCCAAGAGGAACCCAAGCTTGTGCTGCTGCTGACAGGACGTGCTGCTGCATGCCACCCAGTTAATATAGTAACATTTATTTTAACAACCTCCGCTAGTTACATCCTGCCTGTGTAATAAATGGAGCTGGTTATTGGGTTTCATTTTGTCTGATTACTTAATGACGCAAATGGCTTCAGCACTGTGGCTGCAGTCCTGAATTTACTCCAGAGTGATCCTACTGGGATAAACAATGGGGGGAGGGGATTTAAAAAACAAACAAAACAATAATGATCCCCCATATGTGTGAACGGTGTTTTTACCCCAATCTTCCTCCCAATGTAGCCAGTTTGGACGTTCCTTTAGTTGCATTGGCTGCCAACAGAGCAACGGACTGAATTTAAGATTGTGCTTCTGGTTTTCAGGGCTCTGAATAGTCTAGGCCCTGACTATTTTCTAGACCTGCCTGCTCCTGGAGCCTCGTCCTGATGGTTATCAGTGCTCAGAAACCACCTGCTGTTTGGGGAGCCCACCATCATGCTTTAAGTCGGCAGCAGGCAATCGGGGGCTTTGGGGGCCCCTCACTGTGGAATTCCCTCACTCCAGACGTTCATCTCAGTTCTTTCTTTTTCACCTTTAAAAAACCCCCACAACAAATGAAAACGTATTTATTCTCTAGGTGTTTTTAGGACCCACTACTGGTTTTCCCCGGTTGTATTCTGGCCTCCCTCTTTTAAATTGTTTTAAATGGACTATATTGGGTATTTTCAGACGTTACGATACCACACTCAACCACAGTTAATCCCCCGTGGTGGCGGATGGTCCCGTAACGTCTGGTTGCTCGCCGCCAGATGTTCACCAC
>QEPC01008474.1:3327285-3358931 GCA_003113815.1 Sphenodon punctatus
CATTTAAGGCTTTATACATAAGAACCAACATCCTGAATCGGGTCTGGAAGACTATAGGCAGCCAGTGCAGAGCACGAAACACTGGTGTAATGTGTTCACAGTGGCCTGTCCCCGTAAGAAGGCGAGCCGTTATGTTCTGCAACAGCTGCAGTTTCCAAACCGTCACCAGGGGTAGCCCCATGTAGAACGCGTTGCAATAGTCTACTCTCGAGGTAATGAAGGCATGGATGATAGGGGCCAGATCGGAGTCTGAGACATACGGCTGAAGCCGTCGCACCAGATGTAATTGGCGAACTGCTCCTCTCACCACAGCCCCCACCTGGACATCCAGGCGGAGCTGCAGATGGAGAAGCACTCCCAAACTCCAAACCTGGGAAACCAGTGGGGGCGAACCCCATCAATGCGGGGGTGCACCCCACCCAGTGCTTTCCCCACCAGCATCACCTCCGTCTTGTCAGGATTCAGCCTCAGTCAGCTCGCCTTCATCCATTCCCCCCCAGTCACCAGACACTGCGTAAGCACCAAGACTGCCGGGTCTAGGTTGGATGAAAAAGAAAGGTAGAGTTGGGTGTCATCAACATACTGATGGCACCGCACCACATACCGTCTCACGACCTCGCCCAGTGGTTGCATGTACACGTTGAACAGGAAAGGGGGCAGAATAGAACCTTGCAGGACTCCGCACGTGAGGTCCTGGGATGCTGACGAGCAGTCCCCAAGCACCACTCGCTGAGTTCTCCTGGCCAGGAAGGAGCGGAACCATTCAAGAGTAATCCCGTCTACCCCGGCATGGTCCCGCAAGCAGGCCACCAACATCTCATGGTCAACACTATCAAACGCAGCCGACAGATCTAAAAAAATCAACAGGGTTGATTGATCCTGGTCCAATTCCCAGCAAAGGTCATCAACCAAAGTCATGGGCGCAGTCTTGGTGCCATAACCTGGACGAAAACAGGACTGTGAACGATCCAGAAAACCAACGCGGTCCATATGCCCCTCCAGCTGTTGAGCCACCACTCATTCAATAACCTTCCCTAAAACTAGCCGATAACTGGCGAGGGAGTCAACGTCAAGTGATGGTTGAGTAGGGGCCACATCACTGCCTCCTTGAGGCAGCTTGGCACCCTGCCCTCCTGAAGGGAGCTGTTGACCACACCTGCCAGCAAAGGCTCCAGTGTCTCCTGGCTGGCCTTAACCAGCCAGGACAGGCATAGATCAGGTTCACAAAAGGTGGCTCTAACAGCCCCCAGGACATCCCCCGCCTCGGTGGCTGACGCTCACTGAAACTGATCCCAGAAAACAGGACAAGGTGTAGCTTCCACAGCCTCTGGTTCTCCTAATGCCAAAAGCACAGAGTCGAAGTAATGGTGAATCCAAGTGATTTTATCCGCGATTTAGTGCTTCTGAAAGATGAACATCTCTGTGGACTGAAATCCCCTGCTTCTCATGGGCCACAGCAGGGTACGGCTCTCGCATGCTGCCTGTCCTGGTGCCTCGGTACCCTGGATGCGACCACCTCTAGGAATGAGTTCATGTTCCATCCTTGGCCCCTTCTCTCAAAGCTCACCTGTGCCCTAAACTAGCCCATGCTCTCAGCAAGGACACCGGTTGGTCCTGCTTCTATTGGGGTTTGATTTATAGTGTGCATGGTGCATTGACCAAGTCTGAATTTGATTACTGGTTTGGGATTTTAATTTCACATGTGCAGGGGGAGCTAATGTGAGCTGGTGAAGAAAAAGACAGGCCCTAGCTTTTCCAAGCCAGGCTTGTCACACAGATAAACATCATGAGGAGTCCTTGCTGGCTGCAGAGGGACAGCCAGCTCATGCCACATTAATGCAGGCAGCCAGCGCCTCAGCATGAGCACAGGAAGAGGAATGCAGACTGTCTGGTTTGGCTGTGGAAGAGCTGCCTTTTCACAAGGGCATGCAGGTGGCAATTGTTCACCTTCTGTTTTTCTGTCAGGCGCAGGCCTCTGCTCTGCTCTGCTCTGCACAGAGATAGGAGATAAAGCAGTTTAAATTATGCCATTTTGCGCACCAACTTCTACTGGTGAGAATGGTCAAGCTCTCAAGCCATCGGCCATACAGTGCTCTTCCTCAGGCAAGACTCAGACTGTGCTTTTGAGGAGCTATAGTCATCCTGCATCCAAACAGGGGATTAGACTTGGTGACCGTCAAGATCCCTTCCAATTCTAAGGGTGTTTTTAAACAAGCAAAGCTTGAAGGTGGGAGGGGTTGTGTCCGCTGAGTATTGTGGCCATGGAGCACCCACGCATGTGGGGTGGGGAGGGTTTCTAATGGGTGAACACTGTGCCCATGCAGGGAGCCCCCATGCACTCCTGCCACCATCGACCGGCCCCCAAAGCAACTCATACTGGCAGCCATTACCCCTTTAAGAGCTCTCAGTAGGACTGGGGGTAAGATGCGGAGACAGCGGGGCCGCAGACCTGTCCACTGGTGTGGGTGGGAACCCCAGTTCAGACAGGTCAGGGATGCGTGGGAGCCTGTCCCCAAGCACTGTTTTGCATTCTCCCGAATGGGGCACTCTGGCTTTTCCTCTGGTGCCCCGGGAGTGGCCATGAGTTGGTCCTGTGTGAGTCACAGAACAGCGTGCATCCATCCACACCACCTTCTCACGAGGGGTCGGGTGGGTGGCTGATGGGTGGCCATGGGTGGTTGTGTCTCGTTTAAAAGCACCCTAAGAGTCTATGATTCTAGGAGCAGATCAAACATTTGCACATGCTGATCATCAGCAAACATCAGTCCCATAAAAGGCATCCTAGAGAATTGTAGGGATCTCAAGGCCCATTTGTCCAACCCCCTGCTCCAAGGCAGGATATCCTCTGCCATAAAGTACATCTCTCTCGGTACCCTATCTACAGTCGCGTAGCACAGGAAGGAGGACTTGTCTGTGATTTAAACTCGGGTCCTCTTGCACCTGAGCAGACGTTATGCCCTTAGACGGTGACCAGGCATGGGGAACTAAGGCCTGGGGGCCAAATGCAGCCTTATGGCTAGATTTTATGTGGCTCCTTTCTAATTCCTGAATCCAGCCCTACCCCAAGCACTGAAAGACTGAGCTTGGAATAGGGGAACAGAAATGAGGGCATGCACACAGGGACAGAGGACAGATCCATGATCCAGACTCTCCTCTTCCTGAGCGTGCCCCTTAAGCATCTTCACCCCCAGCTTCTATGCAGCCCTTGGAGATACTACAAGTGGCCCCCGGGAGGGAAGAGGTTCCCCACCTCTGCTTTAGACCAACAAACCTGGCCTTAACTTGGGGCACAACCAGGATAAATGTAAGTGTATTTGGTGACGGGGGAACCACTGCTCCCCTTAGTCATGTCCCCAGGTCCTCGTGCAATACATGCTACCTATCTCCAGCACTCCAATCTCCATAAAATAACAGCTGCTCTATCCACTCACACAGCTTTTGGGAAATTCCAGGAGGGAGAAGAGCAGCACAGGGGGAAGCCCCCTCCTTAATTCTGTGTGGCAGTAGCGATCCCGAAACTCGGGGGTGGGGCACATATTCTCTCTGGTTTTGTTTTTACACCCATTCTTATGGCGCAGGCTGCAAAGGCTGAGTTCTCAGCATTGACTGTGATGCTGTATTTGCAATAAATATTTGGCTAAAACGCACACAAGCTTGCCAATTTCATGTTTGCGGGGGGGCAGACTCCTACTGAGCATTACCCAAAGCTCTGGTTTAGAGAAAGTAAGGTTGCCGTGTTGGTCCCAAATATAGGCAACAGAGACAAAGTAGTACAGGGATATCTTTTATTGGACCAACTCCAGTTGGTGGAGGTATGCCAGCTTTCATACCGTACAGGGTCCTTCGTTAGTCAAGTCAGGAGTTAGAATTGGAGACTGAGCAAAGCAGTGAGGTATAGACAGTGTTTGGAAACAGTGGCAAAGGGTGGGGAGGAGAAGGTGAGAACGAGCTCCAGGTAGGAGGTCCGCAATTCAAATGGGTGGAAAGAGTAAGAGCTACTGATAGTAAGTAAACTTAAAAGTTTCCTGTAGCTGTAGACAGTCATTAGACTTACAAATTTCTGTTTGTGAAACCCATATCCAGAGTGAGTTCATTGTGTTTTTTTAAAGGTGTTTCATAGGTTTTCTTTTATGACAAGTACAGAGAGATCAGAAATAAAGTGGTCACTTTGTGAGGAGTGCCAATAATAGAATCCATGTGGTTGTCCATGATCTTTTTTCTGCGTGAGTTCATGCGTTTGTGCAAGGCTTGGTGGGTTTCACCTACATAGTTCCCATGGAGACATTTAGTTCACTGAATGAGGTAAACCAGATTTTTAGATGTGCAGTTGATCTCTTGTATTCTGAATAGATTTCCATGGGATGTCTGGATGCTGTTTGCAGTAGAGATGCCAGATGTGAAGACACATTTTACATCTCCTGTTCCAGCTAGGCCTTGTTCCTGTAGGGGTGTTGGTGTCCTAGGTGGTGAGGAGTTTGCTCCGGATAATTAGCTGAAAGAGATTAGGCGGTTGTTTGAAAGTCAGAAGAGGGGGTTCAGGGAAGATCTCTTTCAGGGTTTGGTCGCCGTCCAGCGTAGGCTGGAGTTCTTTAATGTATGAGTTTAGGTAAGAACTAAAAGCATGCGGTTGGAGGGTTCTTTCTATTTGCATTGTAGCAGGTTCTCTCAAGGTATCTGGGTAGTCCGTTCTATTATATGATCCACTTCTCTGATGGGAGTGCCCTTGTTTGGTGAAAGCAGTTTTTAGTGTGGCAAGGTATCACAGGTCTTCTCATCGGAGCAGATTCCAAAACAGTCTATAACTCACTGGTTTGCTCATTCTCCAGTTCTAACTCCTGACTTGCCTGATGAAGACCCGGTAAGGTCCAAAAGCTTGCACACCTCCACCGATTGTAGTTGGTCCAATAAAAGATATCACTGTACTGTTTTGTCTCTATTGCCAAAGCTCAGACTCAGGGTTTTCAAGCATCATTTCCAGACTTTGGCTTAGCCAAATATCACCATATGCTTTACCTGCCGTTGTTGGAGGTGGGGGAGATAGGGTAGTCAGATATGCAAATTTTAGAGGACACTTATGAGAAATACAGGCTGCAGGGCCTTCCAACCTGTATTTCTCATAACTGTTTTCTAAAATTTGCATATCTGGCCCCTCTAGGAGGAGAAGATGCTGGGTGGCATTAATCAGACCCAGCTACCGAAGGGGAGTGAGTTCCTGCTTTGGCTGCAGTGAGAGAGGGGACAGGAAAGGAAGTGAAACTGAAATTGGGAGGCAGGAATCAATGGCTCTAGTAATAACAATTTCACTGCATGGCAGAGTGAAGTTTTCTTGCCTCAGTACCCCTCTGTACATGGGCTATGGGGCTACGCATCTACCCCAGCACCCACATGCCTCCATACCCCGTCTCTAGCTTTTATTGTTTTAAATTGCCCAAAGCCACCCAGCAAGTTTATGGCTTGCTGGGTGGCTTGGAGATTTGAGATTCCCAGTCTGACGAGTTCAAATCCAACACCTTTCCCAATCCATGCAAATCACCACCATCTACTTTTCTTCCCTAGGTGAGGTAGCAACTCGGCCTTGGAAACCCTGCAGTCCCAGACTCCCTTGAAAGCCCCTGCAGTCTTCTTGGTTTGCAGCCCCCGATTTGTATCGCAACCCCAAGCTCATATGCATTCAACCAGCAGCTACAGCTGTCTGCCAGCTCCTGGGGCAGTGCGCATGCGGGACGGGAGGGGAGGGAGGGGCGTAACTTTGCCGTGGCCATGCGCGGCAAGGCAGGCGTGAAAGAGCATGCTCACAGGCGCCCTGGGGGCGTGGCCCAGCATGTGGGCGTGCCCAGTGGCGGGAGGGGGCGTGGCCGGCTTGTGCCTCTCTGGCCGGCGTTGGAGAATTAGTCGGTGCTGAGGCGACAGGTGCGCGCGGCGGGGAGCGGCTGTGGCGGAGAGCAGGTGGGTGTGGGTTCGAGACTAGGACCCTTCTTTCCCCCTTCCCCCGCCACTGGGCTGTGTGGCGTGAGCCCAGGTCCGGTCTATCAGGCACACCCTAGCCGCGATCCGGTCCCTTGCAGCCGGTTCCCTTAAGAGACCTCGTCCTGCTCGGTCGGGCCTCGTTGGGAGACCCCCAGCAAGCCCCTATAGCGAGATGGATCTCGCACTCCTCTCTGCCCCCAGCCCCCGTGAGCCAGGTCTCTGGCATCCTAGTCCCTCCCCCCATAGCAGTGAATGTGCTTGGGGTTCCTGTGTGCCCCCGGGTAGTGGGGCAGGCAGGCGTCTGTGGAATCCGATGTGCCCCCCCCCCCAGCGCAGGTGCTTCCAGTAGTCTCTGGGATCCTCTATACCCTAGTGCCCCCCATAGCAGAGCAGGGTCTTGGGGTCCTTGCGCCTTCCCCTCTCCCCCATTGTGGAACAGGTCGCTGGGATGCCCTACTGCCCCCATAACTTGGGATCCATGTGTCCTATAGCAGGGCAGGTCTTGTGCTTTCCCCCACCCCCAATCAGAATAGATGCTTAGGGTCCCTCTACCCAGGGGTGCCCCCCCACCAAATGTTGGCAGGTGCCTGGTGGGGGGGGGGTCCCTGTGACCTATTGCATGCCCACAGCAGTCAAGTATGTGGGGGGTCTATAAGGTGGCCAGGTTAAAATTTTAAGGAGTTGAGGAATCCTGAAATAAAGAACGGCCATTATGTTCCATGGAGCTGGGATATTCAGAATAAGGGATGTTCCTTGTGCAAGTAAAGAATGCCCATTATGTTCTATGGAGCTGCAGGGCTCTGAAGTAAGGGATGTTCCCTTAAAATAGAGACTACTCTGTGGGATTAGGGGTATCCTGTAGAATACGGGATCTCTGGAAACGCTACTGTGCTCTAGACCCCTGTATGGTACCCACTCCATAACTGGCAGGTGCCCTGGGTCCCCTGTGTCTTGTGGGCCTCTCATAGCAGGCAGTTGCTTGAGGTCTCTGTGTCTCAAGCCCCTGAGATGAATGGCTGCTGGGGTCCCTGTAATGAATTATCTCTGGCCTTCTTGATGCCCACATGTCAGGTATTCAGCTGGGAGTCTGGGCTCGTCCTTAGGAGTAGCTTTCCCCCCTGATCTCGCACAGTGTTTCCCCTATAGTCACAGCCTGCATCTGGTCCTCTGTTCTCCCTATAGGATAGTGAAACATCCTACGTTCTTGTCAGGATGCCCAGGGAATTGGTGAGGGCGAATCCTCTGTAGGGATGGCTTTACAACATGATACATAGCTCCAGAGGAGGCTAGGGGGAGTTGCGGTGGGAACCTTGATCCACAAGGTCCTTGGGCTTTATCTTGGTCAAGAACATGGAAATGAATTTAGTTCTGCCTTGTCTAGAGAGCCATCTCCTTAGAAAGGAAAGGCCACACCTTTCCCGTAATGAACACACAACCAAAGTGGCTGGTTCTGTAAGTGTCTAGGGCTGCCCCACCTATGCAGAGTTTTGCTGACCTAGACTCCTTAAGGTGTGGGAGGAGAGCTCCTCGTGGCGGGGACATGCAGCCGGAAAGCATTCTTGCACCTGCTGAAACCGCATGAACAGGTGGCTAATGTATGCCCTTTTTAAGCCCTTGGTGTGCTTGGAAAGATTAACAAGAGTTTGTCCAAAACCTCATGTTGACTTATGCCCTTGGCTTACCTCCCCACCTGAGGTCTGGAAATCTCTGCGGGGTAGGTGATGCAAGGAGGAAGCAGCTATTAGTGTTCAGAGTGGAAATCTTCTTTAGAACAAAAGCTGGATATTTTTGAACCGTGGCTTTCTCTAACAGGTAAAGGAGACGTAGTTGTACGGATGTAGAGATGTGCTGCTATAGCAGTCCCAATGCTAAGCCTTCAGGAAGCTGTTTTTAATGTGGAACTTTATATACAGTATATATATATATATCTTTCCCCTCCCCACCCCCACTGGTAACTTGACTATTTACGTTAAAGAAAATGGCATTCTTAGTTGAGATTTTCTTCTGAGTCCTGTTCTTGCAGAACTCGGCAGCAAAAAGTCTCTGTTACCGTTTTGTGAAGAGGTGAAAGGTGTCTTGATGCCATCATGTTGCTTTGCTTACCTTTTGCACAGGATAATGACAAGATTCCCACAAAGGTTGAATCAATAGCAGTGTGTAACTTCCACCGTCTTTCAACCTGTGTCCTAACTGCTGGGGTTTTAGGAATGTGATGGAAAAAGGGAAAGCTGCAGTGTTGGCTGGCTTTGCTGTAAACAAGTTACGACTCCTTCCTCTCAAACACTGAAAAGTGTGTGGGGAGGAATGGGTGGGAGGGCACAAAAGAATCTAAAACATTTTTAGTATTCTCCGCCTACCTGAACCTTAGTATCCTGGTACATGATTGTGTTATGCTCCTAGATCACATCCTAACTTTGATAACCAGTCCTTACCCAGGAGCAAAGTGGTTTATCTCATGTCACCTGTTCATGGGTGCTGACATTATCACTCCTCCTCCAGTTGATTCAAAACTCTAGTTTGGGTAGGTGATTTCAAGACAAAGCGTCAGCCTTTGAAGAGAGTGTTACGGAAAATTGCAGGTCCAGGGTTTAGATGGAAATGGAAAAAGAAGTTTGCTGTGATGGGTTCCTTCCATTTTTTTATAACTGGTTTTATGACCCTTTTTGACTTGACTCTTTTCCCCAGAGAAGGACAGGGAAAAATATTCAGGATGGGATGCTACAATACCAGGAAACATTGCAGTAGGTATCTTGTGGTGGTCTGGAATTTTGTGTGTCTGTCATCTTCACATTGAAAGTGAATTATACATCAGTCTAATGTCTGTTGGGATGTTTTGTTTTTATAAATGGAAGACTGGACTCAACTGTCCCTATGAAGGAGATTTATTATTTCACCCTTTTTCAAGTATGCAATAAATTTAATTTGGATACTGTTTTAGTAGCACTGTGTGTGTGTGTGTGAGATTTTCAGCATTGTGCATTTTATCCTTTTTATATAAGCTGATTACCTAAAGAATTATTCTTGCCCCCCTCCCCCCCCCAAAAAAATAGTTTGTGTAAGAGAAAAAAATCCTGTTCTTGCAGTTTTCACCGCAGAATCTTTAGTCCTGTATTAGAAATAGTATCAGACTTAGTATCTTCACCATCTTGCAAGAACTGGTACATCCATTGTTCTCTTTCTGGGGAGTAGGAATTTTTCTACAATTCTTACTTCGTTGAATACGGGTTTTTTTAAAGTAGAAATCCAGTGATGTTGCTAGTTACTGATGTGACCAAGAGTAGTTTCCTATGCTTGTTCTTGTACAGTGCCCTAGTGTTTCAGAAGAGGTTTCCTTATAAACTCTCCAGTAAATCTTTTTGACCTTATATCTTCTGAAAATGTGCACTGATTCATATGTGAAGTTAATGTTTGATTTGCAACTGGGAAGGTAAAGCAATTCCTAAAGGAACTTTAAGCCGAGCAGTTGTGAACAGGCTTTAATGAGAGGCTCTAGTAACTATTGCTACTCCAGTGCATGCGTGTACCCTGGCACTGAGTCTGTTAACGAGCCAGTCAAGAGAGCCTGTGAGCCCAAGGCAGAAGCAGGTAATTGTACTAATGCAGATGGCCTATTTCTCCTGCCACAGAAGTTACTTCTGAAAACAAGAAATCCATTATTCAGTATGTTAAATAACTGCACATTTGAATAAGATCCTGCTGATTCAACTCTATTTCTCTTCTTTTTTTTAAAACTGGCTTTCTTGTCTGATCCAAATAGATGCTTTTTGCTGCCTTAAATCTAAAAACCTAGACTTGTAAATGTTGCCTACTAACAAGATTTAAATTATCATTGTAAGTAATAAATATTGGGGATTTGGGAGCTGTTAGCTCTGGGGAAAGGGTTTTCTTTTTCTTTCTATTTTTTTTAATTATATACACGTACACCCAAACCATAAATACAAACATGTAACAATATAAACCCTTATAACCATAACTCATGACACCAAGTTCAGCACCATCTTTTTTTCTTTTTTGTCTTGTAGATGTTCAAATGTCTGTCAGACAAATCGTAGGGGCTTTGCTTCTGCCTTTGCATAAGGCCGTAATAATGTCCCAGCATGGATTCCAGACAAGATAGAAATTGTCCGTTTTGCCCTCAATTTCCGCCATAACCCTCTCCGTCGTGATTATATACCATAGTCTATTCCTCCATTTTGTTCTCGTAAGGCCTTGAGCTGACTTCCACGAACAAGCTATTATATGGATCGCAGCCAGCCTCAACTGATGGCACGCCTTCTGTCGGTGGCTGAGTACCCCCGTTTCCGGGAATACCCCTAGTAAGGCCAACTCTGCAGAGAAAGGTACCTCCGTCCCAGGCACCTGGATGAGATGTGGCCATATCATATGCCAGAACTTATTTACCCTCTGACATTCCCACCAACGGTGTAGGTACGAGCCCACCTCGCCACACTGTCTCCAACATAAGTTGGGGTAGTTTTTATTGATTTGGTTCAGCCTCTGAGGAGTCAAGTACATCCTTAGGCTGTTTGATTTGTTGTTTTATTGAGAGAGCCCATGAGCATTTATTCATTGTATACCTTTTTTTTTTTTTCCTCCTCTTCAGTCATGACCCTCCCCAGGTCCCGTCCCCATTGGGCCAAATAACTTGTGTCTGGTGGGTGGTAAATCTTGTATAACTCTCTATACATTATTGACATAA
Organism: Sphenodon punctatus; assembly: GCA_003113815.1. Taxonomy (NCBI): domain Eukaryota; kingdom Metazoa; phylum Chordata; class Lepidosauria; order Sphenodontia; family Sphenodontidae; genus Sphenodon; species Sphenodon punctatus. The sequence continues at coordinate 3,337,952 of QEPC01008474.1, forward strand.
CTTTGCTCTTGTTTGTATTGTCCATGATTATTTTTTCTAAGCCTGATCTGGGAAAGGGTTCTTTCTGAAGTCTCTTTAGATCACGGAACTGGCATGTAGCTGTTTGTTTCCATAGTCTGTGCTGGTAAAGCTTAAAATCTAAGCAAATTAGTCTGATACCACTTAATGTCTTCCATTGTACACTCGGCTGTTGCAGGCTGCTTCTGTGTACTATGGCCTGTTCAATAATAAAATCCTAATACGTTTATATTTAGAGGATGACCAGATTTACTTTTTTTTAAATGTCTGGTCTTGTACCAAGAAAATACAGATTACAATGACACTGAGTAATATACAGAAACATTTATGTTATACAGAAGGGTACAGTGAAAGCTAAACCAAAATATATATCTATCTATGTTAGACAGTATTCCCTCTATACTTGTTAGAGGCTATCGCCAGGAAAGTAAGCCTAAACTTGGAGGCATATATTTTATTTATCTCCTTTTTTAAAGAAGATCTTGAGTAACAAGTTGATGGCTTGTGAGCACTGCACATCAGTCACTTGGAGTGTCACATTTGCTAGCTGTTGTGTAAGTTTCCCTGCACAGATCTGATGTCCCGTCAGCTATTAACTAATGGGCTGTTAAAAGTAGATGTTCCTGAATGCAGTTCCTTCAGTGCAAAGGTCTTTGAAAACAGTCCAACCAAACCTACCCTGAGGCGGCTGACTAACAGCGAGTTTAATCTGTATTGATTTTTCTCTAGGTGGCTTCCAGTTAGTTACCCTACTATCAAAGTTTTTTTTAATTAGCATCGGTTGTCACAAGCTGTGAAACTCTGCTGTAGCTGACATTTCAGCCCTGCGGAATTATCGTAAAAATAAACCAGGCTCTTAACTGCAGTTGGAGCCACTTGTATCACTATGATTAAAGCAGTCTCTCTCTTTTTTCCCCTCTCTCTAAATTTGTGTGTGTGTGTGGTGGGGGAGACACGTGTGGAGAAAGGGTTGTAGGCCTCCCAGCTTTCACCTTCCTACGTTGATATGACAGAGAATATTGCAAGGCAATAGTAACCACTATAGTAGCATTCTAGAGCCATAGGAGTAGCTCTATAGTTAGATTGCTTGCGCTCAGTTAAAACAATGAAATGTCTACTTGTGTTAAAAATCAAGATGTTATCCTATCAGTTTGAAACTTTGTAGGGAGTTTGCTTTGGTGAGGAGTAGAATCTGACCAAATTTCAGACAGATGGATTGAGAAACAGCTGAGTTATAGGACCTTGAAGTCTGGAGGCAGAATTGTTTTCTCCCTTTGGTGACATTTCTGTTGATGCAGGAAAGTTTGTTCTAAGTTACTTGTGTGGAAGTATGGAGGTGTCGGAAAATTAAAGTGTACATTCTAGTCAATTCCTGAGTTTAGATCTTGAAAATGTGTCATGTAGCTTTTAAGTTATGATGTTTTGAAATGGAGAAAGTGGGATTTTAAAATGTCAGGATGGGTTTTAAAATCCTGAGTGGATTAGACATAGCAAACGTACATAATCGTATGTATATCTCCCTTGATGCTGTCGTACAGAAGAGAATGGGTATCGGTGCGTAGGATATAGGTAGAGAAATTGTTATAGAGCCATGGTAGACATAGAGAGGAGCGTAGTGTGCATGTGCTGGAAGTGGGGGAGTGGAGCTGGTGAGCCCCCGGGAATGGTGCGCTGAAGCAGAGTGGCAGCTGGGAGCTGGCGCTCTAACAGCGGGCCAGAGATTCATCAGCGGCCCGTTTCCAATCCTGAGGTGCCCCTAAGGGGCTCGCTCCCTTGTTGGAAGGACCTGACATCATGTTGCGGTGTATGATACTGGTAACTGCAGGGGGAGAGAAGCAAAGGTTTACCCACCACTGTAACTTGGAGGGAGGCTGGGGGGACTGTCTGTGGCCCAACCAAGAAGCGGGGAAGATATCCAGGCTCCTGAGAGTCCCGCTGCTGGGACTATAAGATTCTCCCCCCCTGCCCACAACTTTATTAGCACCCTGGCCGACTGAGGGAAGCAAGGTAGATGAAGGGGTTGGTGAAAAAAAATAAAAATAAATCTAGCTCTAGCTGGACAGTATGTTGCAGGATCTTGAGGTGTTGATATTGACCCGCACCCGCATTGATGAAGGGAAGATGAAATAAAATCAGCTGACCTTCACAGCCCTAAAGACCAGGAAGACTGGCCGGTTCAACGCACCGGTGCTGGAGACAGATAACCGCTATATAGAACCGGGGGAACACGTTACCATAGCGTTTCTGCCTCCTCCAACTTTCTCTTTACATATCCCTTTGATTGTTTTGCCATAATTGAAAGATTTCTTCAGTGAATATATAATAGAATGGTAGAAGAGTAGAACCTTTCTCTTGCAGTCACTCTCCCAACATGTTCAGTATCTTAAGCGTCCTTTTCCTTGATATTGGGAGGGTAATTTGAAACATTGAGAAAATGAATATTTTTCTTCAAGAATGAAAAGTGTTAAAAAAAAACACAAAAAACCCCCTGTAGAACAAGGCCCTCTTACTTGATACTGTCAGCACAAACAATTGGAGAAAAAGTCTGAAGTTTTAAAAAACCCAGGAACATGATAAAGGCTCAAAAATGAGTTTCCAGGAAGGTGATCAAGATCTCGAGCGATTAAATCTAACTATCATCCTGGAAGAAATTAGGTCAATTAAAAGAGAGGCAAAGGCTGACAGATACAATTTCTGAATGTACAAAGGTTAAATGTACAGTAGAAGGAAATAAGTTGGAAGCACTATCACAGCATAGTGGAACAACATATTGTTGATACAGAAGAACAAGCTCTCGGCGGACAACGAAGTGGTTAAACTTAAACGTTCAGTGACACTGCTTCTTAATAAATGTGAAGATCTAGATAACAGATTCAGAAGGAATAATATACAAATCTTGAGAGTAAAAGAAGGATTTAAAGAAAAGGGATATGAATGCTTTTCTGAAATACTTAAGTCCATATTCCCTGATCAATCCCATCTACATGAATTGGAAATTGAAAGATCCCACAGTGTGTCGGGGGAGAATCCACCACCTACAGCTCTAGGTAGACCAATCATTATGAAATGTGGACCTCATGGAGATAAGAAAGAAATCCTTGCCAATGCAAGGAAAAAACTACAGTTTGAATTTCTGGGCTGTAGGATGAGGTTTTTCCCAGATTATGCACCTGGAACTGTTGCCAAGCGTAGGGAGTGGTCGAGCTATGTCTCCATTAAAAGAAAATGCTTGGAGACCACAAATTAAGTTTCTTGCGCATTTGGTTATGATGTCAGATGGAAAACAAAAGATTTTTGAGGAAGTTGAGGAACTTGAACTTCGCTTGTGGGGTGGTTATAAACGTGGATAGTGTCAGGACTCTTGATATATTGTTGTTCTGTGGAGTTTTCTATTTAGATGGCTTATGTGTGGTGATAGCCATCTTATATTTTTTCGTATTTATAGTTTAACTAGTCGATTATTTTTATATTATTGAGAGGGGCTGACCTTAGGGTTTTGATTAAGTATAAATATTGTTTAGGTTGTTTTTTTTTCATTAGATAAAATTAAGTCCTTGAAATTTAATAATTTTCTATCAATAGATAGTGTAGCTAGAGTTGTAGTATTGAATAGGGAGTAAATTTATTTTTGCAGGAATTAAAACTATATAATGTAATAATACTTAACAGAAAACAAGTATGCTACTTATACATGTCTGTGAATCCTAGGCTACCCATGAGATCCTAAAATTGGTGAGTTGCCTTTATTGGCGTCTAGGAGACTGACTATCTAACCAAATAGATGTGGGGAGGGCAGGGTAGTTAAAGTTAGTGATTCAGTTTAACTTTAGGAAACCGTTTACGACTTGCTTTGGGTAACTAATCATGTGGGGGAAAGAGGAAGTCTAGTTTTCTCTGACTGACTTGTTAGGATAGGAGCTGAGGGGACTAGTTTAAAGAAATCTAGTAAATGGCTGCTTGGAAAGGTCCTGTACGTAGCAACATGTCCAAGCACATGGAGACTGCAGGGATGCTATAGAGGTTTATATTTTTGGAGAACAGGAGTTATTGTTAGTGATTAGTACTTTATCTCCTCTCTGGATTTTCCAGGTTGTGGTCCTTGACTGTCATTTTCTAGATGCAAGGATATGTTAGCATAAGGCATGTTGGTACTAAATAAATAATGAAGGGTGTTCAGAGCACAGAAGGGATATTGCTTCCTGGAAGTGATCTGGAATGAAATACACAAGGGGTGGGGGTAGAGCACAGAGGTGCTTGAAAAAGCTATGATGAATGTTTCAACAGTGCACAGGCATGGAAAGGTGGTGACCAGCATGTCCATTTCTTCATTATAATTTTTATGTAGCCATTGTTGAATTGAAATGCAGCCATTTAGGATCCAAACAGGCACTCTTGCTTCTGATGTAGAAAACGCAATTGTTGCCGCTGAGGAAGTGAGCTCTTGAGGAATTGACTCCACATGTAGATATAACTATAGAGCAGGTGAAGGAGGGGCATCTTAAGTTCAGGGTGTGCTCTTATCAGCTGCACTGGAAAATGATGACCGATCAGAGGTTGGAGAACAGAAGGTTAGTGTGTTAAAGTGAGGTGCATTGTTTAAACACTCCAGCATGCTTTAGTTTTACCATCGCTACTCCTTAAATTACAGCAGCCCAACCTCTTAATGTCAACTTCACACTTTGACAATGGGAGTTTCCAGTAAATGATTTGGCCTTTATCTATCTAAGAAGGTTGTCATTTTTCTGTGACTAGATGAAAAATTAACAAAGCAAAATTCCCCCTTCCCCTTTAAATGCTTTTAAAAATCCACATTTCAGTTGCTTGACATATACCAGCTGAAAAGGAAATGCAGAATGAAATAGTGCACTTAACTGCAAGTGAAATATGGTGTTGCTGAAAATGCTGCACACTCCCAACTTGGAGTGATATCGATATCAGGCAGCGTATTTAAGCTTTACACAGGAAATTGTTTAAGACTTTGTCTACACAGGAGGGTGTGGAGCATTAAATATTTGTGTAACATGGATTGAGGTGTAGGATGAAATAGCCCAGGCACCCTTTTCTGAATAAAAGGGCATTTAAATTCATGAAGTGGCACAAAGATGCGTTTCTGTCTTACCCATTATCCACTCACTTCGAGAAGGTATGGGGGACAAGGAGCAAACTCATTCATGGCTAGAAAGTAGATCAGAACTGAAGAGTTGGAAGGTACGTCGGGCTCATCTAGTCCAACCCTCTACCCTGAGGTAGGATTATTATTATTATTATTATTATTATTATTATTATAAAAGATTTCTTATCCTGTCCCCTCCTGCCAAAGGCAGCTTGGGGCAGCGTACAATATAAGCATTAAAAAATACATACAACTTAAAACAAACAATAAACCCACCAATCCCACCCCCCCCTCTCCAAACCTCTGCTGGGAGGGAGTTCCATAACTGAGGTGGGGCATCCGAGAATGCCCTCTCCAATGTGGCCCCCCACTGAACATGGGGGACTTCCAAAAGGGCACCCCCGGCAGACCGCAATCACCGTTCCAGAACCCGGGGAGTGAGGCGGTCCTGCAGGTAGGTGGGGCCCAGGCCATGTAGGGTTTTAAAGGTCAGCATCAACACCTTGAATCGAGCCGGGTAGGCAACCAGTGCAGAGAATGGAGCACTGGTGTTACGTGCTCTTGGGGGTCTGTTCCCGTCGGGAGATGGGCCGCCACATTCTGCTCCGGTTGCAGCCTCTGGACCATCACCTTGGGTAGCCCCAAGATGAGCCACCTTGGGTAGCCCCAAGGCTTGATTACACTAATCAAGTATTAAGGTGATGCAGGCATGGATGATGGTGATTATACCCCTCTACAAGTATTGACTTTGCCTGTTCGCACTTACAGCTTCCACAGGGACTGGTTTGTGAATCCCAAGCATAGGCAGAGCCTTACAGATGTAGTGGAACATGTCTAGCTGTGCTTCCTTTCATGGAGCTCAGTAGCCTTGCAATATTGAAGCCTTAATACCAACTGACACTGGAAGAGTACAGTGGAATCTGCTTAAGTAGATAGAATTTCTGGATAAGTGGAATTAATTCGTTTCCTCCAGTCCCAGGTCTATAGGACTGCAGTGCTTTTGATCTGGATAGGTAGAGTTTTTAAGGTGCATAGAGTATACCCACCCAGCAAAAAATATTGGGACCTTGGAGTGTATTAGTGCTTTCTTGGCAGCCTGTAGTTAAAATACCATAGTAGTATATATATCCTATCAGGGTGATTCTTAAGCCGTGTTTACACGGACGCCTCCTCTCCCTTCCCCCGCTGGGTGTGCAGGAGGGTGTTAGATGTGTGGTGGAAACAGTGGGGGGATGGGTGTTGGTGCGAACATCACCCACCCACGGAGCCACCTGGAACAAGGGAGGAGGCTCCGTGGGTGGAGACAGGTATGTGTCCATGGGAAAGGACCCATGCCCACCTCCACCCACTGCGGTAGCATACCCATTCCCCCATCCGCCGGTGTAAAAATGGCTTTTATGTCAGGCAGGCTGGAGATGGGTGTTGGGGAACACCAGTTCTCGCTGTCTCCAGCTCTCCGGATGTGCAGATGTGTACTGACAGCTAGCCAGAGCCATGTGTGTCTGGGAGAAATCTCGTCCGTTCTGGTTCTGGATGTTAACAAAGACGACGACAGATCCCCCTGGAGTCCGGGTTGGGTTTGTACAGCCCCCACTCACGTATAGAGCCTAATAAACGGGCAGCCCCCCTGAGTGCATTTCTTGTGCGTTTGGCCAGCCCTCACAGGCTTAGTGGAGAAGCCTAATACATGGGCAGGTGTTCTTCCCTGCTGCACTGTACCTATCAACCTCCTGCCCCTTTATAATGACTTCCGGCTGCGGCAAGCCATGGGAAGAAGTCACACCAACTTTTTCTTTCTTCCAAGTTATTATGACTCCATGAGGTGGTCCAGCACCTGCTCTCCCTGCCCACCCATGGAGGTTCATACCTGGTTTTATACCTGTGAGCGCTTGGTGGCTGGAAATAACCTAGCTTGAGTGCCTATAGTGAAAATTAAACGCAAACATAAAAACTGAAATCGAAAGCAGTTGGTCTTTGCCTATTGTCACCATCCCGTTTCTCGCATCCGTGCCTGACAGCGATGTACTGGCAGGTAGCAGAACACAGTCTTGCCCACTGTGGTGTTGGAAATGCCTCTGTTGGCATAAAATCCCTAGCCAAATGTGCACCTCTTGTACCCCCTCGATCATCTTCTGCATTACCATACTGTTGGGGCAGAAAACATCTCCACTCGTGAGGGTGCTCTGAACTTGGTCAAGTGTCCGAACCTCATACAGGGCAGCAAGCTCTCCTTCAGTCAATTCACATTCCCTGTACCCTGCACACTTGTTTCCCCAGAGATATTCATCTCTGCCATCTGATGGAGGCATTCCTGTCACGTCGGCGAGACCAGCACGGCCGCATTGGAGAGTCCCCTGCCAGAAAGCTCCAGTGAGCTGGTGCCCGTGTTCTGGGACCAGTTGAATCAAACAGAGGAGTGCAGAGCTGGAGGGATCTGGGATGCCTCATGCCAGTATATCAACTGCAATGCTAGCCACAACACCCTTCGTCAGTGACAGTTTTACGAGCTTCGGTGAAGTTTCAGATGAGCTTTTTGTGATATCAGTAAAGCCTTTCAAATATTTCCTGTGTCGCTGTGCGTTCCTCTGGCCCATCCGGCTTCACCTCCCAGCACCGCGACAGCATATTTCCCTCCTTGCCCCTCCCATGCTATTTCCAGCCAAGCAACCTTTCCCTGTGTTCCTTATTGGCACTTGTAGATTAGTCAGCTGCAGGCCTGAACCTCTGCTTCCCTATTGGCATTTGCAGGCTAGCTGGGTCTGGGAATGGCAATAGGAAGTGCAGAGACACAGACGTGCAGCCTTTGCCTGTGGCTTTCCCATGGTAATTCTCTTTGTGCCTGGGCTTTTCCCTGCTGGACTACTATGCCCCCCTCTTGCCCTCCAGTGCAAGTGCATGTCCAGCCAACTCTGCACCTCCTGTTTTCAGTATACCCTCCGCCACCCCACTTCCAACTCCTAGCCCCCAAAGCGGCTTATCGCTATGCCATACTGCCATTCTCCAAGTCTCCTCCCCTCCTCCAAACTTTGTTCCTTTCCCAGAAAAAGTATGGAGCCATTAATTGTGAACAATTAAATAACAATTTTTAAAAAACCACAACCATTTTTTCTTGCGCCTGCTCCTTTGGGGGGCAGTTGGGCATGCTTACTTGGGTGGCGAGACTGGTGTGAGATAATTTCCCCAATCCTTCTCCTGTGGATCTGGCTGTGGAGGAGCGATCACTGGAGGTGTGCCTGGCCAAAGAACTGTTCCCTTGCATGAGCGCAGTGTGGAAAGGGCATGAGGGCTTTCCCTGGGTGGTGGAGTGCGGGGGAAACCGGGGCAGGCAGTTGGGTTCCACACACGGGGAAAGGTGAACTGCTGATGCGGGTTAGGAAATAGTTACTCTGGTGCCTACCCCGGAGCAACAGTGCTCATGGTCGTGGCAGTAACATGCTCGACCCAGGAGCTCGAGCTGAATGGACTGGGATAGACTGCTTTGCATCTGTGCCTGCAATTTCATCCATGCCTTAAGTCCTTAGCCTGCTGGGTGTAGCCCAGCTGCATTGTTTGGACTGAGATTTTTTGTAACACCACTTCATTCCTGTAGCACTTCACCAGTGCATATTGAGCCTTTTGTTCCCCCATAGAGTGATGAAGGCCATGGTCTTTTTCTCAGTCCAGGGAATGCAGTGTTGGTGTGCAGCTCAGTAGACAAAGAGCGACTCCACAGCGGTGGAGGTGCTGGTGCTGGTTGTTGCCTGTTGGTTTGAGCCGTGGCCCAACAACGGTAATCCTCCGTAAGTCGTAACCGAGAATGAACAGCTTGAAAAGAGCAAGCACAGGCATGTACTGGCAACCAGGAAGAGCTGGGCGAGTGCATGTTTGGAAATGGTGTGGTGAGCTTTTAAGGCAGACTTAGGTGTGCGAGTGAGAGCAGAGAGAGGGTCCAGAAATGGTCACTCCTTGGAACACTCTTGGTTCTTTGCCCGCAACTCTGATCCCAGCAGACCTTGGGCGGTACCCAAGTGGCTGGTGGGGGCACACTCATAACAAAGGGGCAGGTGGCCATTGACACCCGCCTGGTGTGGGCTGCCATCTTGTTTAACACAAGCTGGAGTATCAAAGGAGCTGTAAAGGGAATGAACACCAGGTTTCTCTGTCTCCAGTCCACCACAAGACTCCCAAAGTCATAACTGGCAGGATTACACACATGCACAGCCTCTGCCGTGCTGTCAGCTCTCTTTGCTTCTGAGCGGGACTAGAGGCAGGGACTTGGATGTAATTAAGGCTTAAATCACTTTTATTCCTGAACAGTTGGCATACAGGGAGTTCTAAACCCAAGTTGTTCAGGAATATGAAGAGAAATAGGTCAATTTGGAAAATGGGGAGTACATACTTGATTTTTTACTCTGAAGTAACTATTGTGTGAACCCTTTACTTTGAATTTGTTTACATACGTTGTTTTTTTAAAATCTCTGTTAGGGGGATATCGCAACATTTTAACTACATCTGTTTGCAGTGAAGAGATGTAGCTACTTGGATTTAATTAAACTTATTTATTTTGATTTATATCCTGCCCTTTCCTGCAGGCTCAGGGCTGCTCAAAATATACAGAAACATAAATGGAACCGTGTTTAATTAAGCTGAAGTAGTTACTATGATTTAACACTGTTCATCAGAAGGTGCCATCTGCTGGATTTTCAGTATGGAAGAGACCGTACACAATGTATCTTGAGTAACTGTTTGGTTGGTGAGCACGTGTCCTGTTTACTGCTATGCAAAACTATTGGGAATTACATGGTGTAACACCTAGTAGAACGTGAGGAGACATTCAAATGTCTCTGGATGTTCGTCTCAGACCTCCCTCTGTACCTTTTAAAAAGCACCTGAAAATGTATTTCTAAGGGCTTTTAGGATCCACTGGTGGTGCTCTCAATATTTAAAATTGTTTATATGGCTTTAACTTTTTGTGAAGTGTTCCTGAGTGCCATGTAAGGCAGGGGGCACTATACAAGTGAAATTATTATTATTATTTATTTAGTATTGAATTGGTAACTTAAAATGGGAGGCCAGAGTAGCATTGCCATTAAAACCTCCTTTCAGGGTTTGTAGCTGGGTCCTTTGAAAATATATGTTGGGTTTTGCACGGTGGTGTAGCGGCAAAGCATTGCTCTACTTCTGCCGTGCAGAAGGTAATCTAGAACAGGGGTGGGGAATGTTTTCCCTTCCAAGGGCCAGTCAGGAAATTAGTACAAGCTCCAGTGGCCACAAAGAAGTTGGAGGAGGAGGTACATAAGTGCGCTCAAGAACAGGAGGGTCCAAGTCATGGATCTGTCCGCTATCCTTTCAGACATGTCCTCATCCCGGCTCCCTTAACCTGAGCTTAGTCTTTCAGTTCTTGACGGTAGGAGCTGGATCGAAGAGCTAGGTCCAGGAATTGGAAACATGCTGTGGGCAGCATTTGGTCCCTGTTCCCACCCTGACCTAGGAAGTCTGTCGTCCCACCCTGGTTGGGGATAGCTGCAGAAGCATCCTGGTCCATCTTTGGGGAAACAGAGGAGCTTGTATCAAACTGTGTGTGGGAACAGTAGCTCTACCCTCCAGAAGGGAGTCCCAGCTGGTGTCTTGCAGAAAGTTACTGCTGCTTTGACAAGGCCTCTAAGGGTAAAGCAAGCAAGCGATGACTTGTACGATAGTAGCGCTATTTTATTGTAAAAGAGCTCCATTGGAGTTTAAGATAGGATAGGAACATTAAACTTCTCATTTTTGAAATACAGCATGGTGCTCCTAGTATTATCTAAATCTTGAAAAAAAAATTTAAAAAAGCCTTACGAAATACTTTGTCTCCGGTGTCAGATAAAATCTTTATGTACTCTTGGGCAAAGTACTAGTGTTGCAACCGTGTATTGGTGCCCAGCTTACATGTTTCTACAGGATACATACAAGACAACCCGTCCATTTATGGTATTTTAGCTCTGCAGGTAGATAGGCAGACGTAGGTGGGAGAACCACTTGCCTATCACCAGCTCAAGTGGTAATATCTTTGCTTTCTTTAACCTTGTGGGAAAATGAACCAGTCTGTCAGAAAGAAAGCTAATGTTGAATAAATCTGAGCAAGTCTGATCCAAGACTTCATCTTTGATAATGGTAAGAATAGGAAAGCTGGGAGAAATTGGCAAAATTGTTGTCTCTTACCTGTAGCTTGTAAATGGAGGCTTCTACTGTACTTTCAAAAGGGCTTGCCCTACCTGCCAGATTTTTCCTCTTTTTCAAATGCAGCCTGGTTTCTTTGGCTGCTTACAACTAAATTGTCCAACTCTTGTATTAAAAAAGGCTCTTGGGGGCGGGGGTGTGTGTGAGTGGCTTCCTTGAGATACATAGCAGAGTTTCTGTGGTGCTTGAAGCAAGCAAGGCAGAATTGCTCAGTCCTTTTAAAATCATACTTATCACTGTGAAATTTGTTTAAACAGGGAAGGGCCTTATACATGCTGTGTTTACTCTCTACCTGAATGTCCCTATGTAAACACTAGCCATCAGAAGCTCCTTTTCCTGCAAAGCCAGCCAGCACTGTCCCCTCAACAGAGCTGGAAGTTGCAGAGATGGGCTTCCTTTTATTGCAGAATTGCTCTGTTATGCAGGGGTCTCACGCAGCTATTCGCACCCCCGTTGAGTGACCACTTTGTTTTGAGACTTCAGTATAGGGCATTTTCACACAGGACACTATCCACCCACTGCCCACCCACTATACATGTTGCAGGGCTGCAGTGTTGCCCTATGGGTGCCCTGTAACATATATAGTGGGTGGGTAGTGTCTTGTGTGAAAACCTCCCTGGTAGCAACAGCAGACAAGCAAATATCAATAGGAATTGCAACAGTATCTCCAAAATGGCTTGACCCCACCACCACCACTTGGGGTCATCATGACCCATACTTTGGGAACTTCTGTTCTAATGCTTTGTCAAACGCTCTTAATTGTCCCAAGCAATGGAGTTTTCACCCCCCTTCTGGGAGGCTGTTCTGTAGCCCGTATGATTCTCAAACTTTTTAAATTGTGCCCCACCCATCATATTGTCTCTGGATAGTTGAGGTCCCTCCTCCCACCAACACATAGATGTTCTACATCTTGTTCCCTGTCTCTCTTTCACCCCCGGCTCTGTCAGAGTGGAGCTAGGAGTTTGCTACCTGTGTTCCTTCTCTCAAGCGCCCACTGCAGCTTGAACACCACTGCAGCTGTCTCTTATACACATCTAGATGTGTATAAGAGACAGGTCCAGGGAATGCAGTGTTGGTGTGCAGCTCAGTAGACAAAGAGCGACTCCACAGCGGTGGAGGTGCTGGTGCTGGTTGTTGCCTGTTGGTTTGAGCCGTGGCCCAACAACGGTAATCCTCCGTAAGTCGTAACCGAGAATGAACAGCTTGAAAAGAGCAAGCACAGGCATGTACTGGCAACCAGGAAGAGCTGGGCGAGTGCATGTTTGGAAATGGTGTGGTGAGCTTTTAAGGCAGACTTAGGTGTGCGAGTGAGAGCAGAGAGAGGGTCCAGAAATGGTCACTCCTTGGAACACTCTTGGTTCTTTGCCCGCAACTCTGATCCCAGCAGACCTTGGGCGGTACCCAAGTGGCTGGTGGGGGCACACTCATAACAAAGGGGCAGGTGGCCATTGACACCCGCCTGGTGTGGGCTGCCATCTTGTTTAACACAAGCTGGAGTATCAAAGGAGCTGTAAAGGGAATGAACACCAGGTTTCCCTGTCTCCAGTCCACCACAAGACTCCCAAAGTCAAAACTGGCAGGATTACACACATGCACAGCCTCTGCCGTGCTGTCAGCTCTCTTTGCTTCTGAGCGGGACTAGAGGCAGGGACTTGGATGTAATTAAGGCTTAAATCACTTTTATTCCTGAACAGTTGGCATACAGGGAGTTCTAAACCCAAGTTGTTCAGGAATATGAAGAGAAATAGGTCAATTTGGAAAATGGGGAGTACATACTTGATTTTTTACTCTGAAGTAACTATTGTGTGAACCCTTTACTTTGAAATTGTTTACATACGTTGTTTTTTTAAAATCTCTGTTAGGGGGATATCGCAACATTTTAACTACATCTGTTTGCAGTGAAGAGATGTAGCTACTTGGATTTAATTAAACTTATTTATTTTGATTTATATCCTGCCCTTTCCCGCAGGCTCAGGGCTGCTCAAAATATACAGAAACATAAATGGAACCGTGTTTAATTAAGCTGAAGTAGTTACTATGATTTAACACTGTTCATCAGAAGGTGCCATCTGCTGGATTTTCAGTATGGAAGAGACCGTACACAATGTATCTTGAGTAACTGTTTGCTTGGTGAGCACGTGTCCTGTTTACTGCTATGCAAAACTATTGGGAATTACATGGTGTAACACCTAGTAGAACGTGAGGAGACATTCAAATGTCTCTGGATGTTCGTCTCAGACCTCCCTCTGTACCTTTTAAAAAGCACCTGAAAATGTATTTCTAAGGGCTTTTAGGATCCACTGGTGGTGCTCTCAATATTTAAAATTGTTTATATGGCTTTAACTTTTTGTGAAGTGTTCCTGAGTGCCATGTAAGGCAGGGGGCACTATACAAGTGAAATTATTATTATTATTTATTTAGTATTGAATTGGTAACTTAAAATGGGAGACCAGAGTAGCATTAAAACCTCCTTTCAGGGTTTGTAGCTGGGTCCTTTGAAAATATATGTTGGGTTTTGCACGGTGGTGTAGCGGCAAAGCATTGCTCTACTTCTGCTGTGCAGAAGGTAATCTAGAACAGGGGTGGGGAATGTTTTCCCTTCCGAGGGCCGCTCAGGAAATTAGTACAAGCTCCAATGGCCACATAGAAGTTGGAGGAGGAGGTACGTAAGTGCGCTCAAGAACAGGACGGTCCAAGTCATGGATCTGTCCGCTATCCTTTCAGACATGTCCTCATCCCGGCTCCCTTAACCTGAGCTTAGTCTTTCAGTTCTTGACGGTAGGAGCTGGATCGAAGAGCTAGGTCCAGGAATTGGAAACATGCTGTGGGCAGCATTTGGTCCCTGTTCCCACCCTGACCTAGGAAGTCTGTCGTCCCACCCTGGTTGGGGATAGCTGCAGAAGCATCCTGGTCCATCTTTGGGGAAACAGAGGAGCTTGTATCAAACTGTGTGTGGGAACAGTAGCTCTACCCTCCAGAAGGGAGTCCCAGCTGGTGTCTTGCAGAAAGTTACTGCTGCTTTGACAAGGCCTCTAAGGGTAAAGCAAGCAAGCGATGACTTGTACGATAGTAGCGCTATTTTATTGTAAAAGAGCTCCATTGGAGTTTAAGATAGGATAGGAACATTAAACTTCTCATTTTTGAAATACAGCATGGTGCTCCTAGTATTATCTAAATCTTGATATTTTTTTTAAAAAGCCTTACGAAATACTTTGTCTCCGGTGTCAGATAAAATCTTTATGTACTCTTGGGCAAAGTACTAGTGTTGCAACCGTGTATTGGTGCCCAGCTTACATGTTTCTACAGGATACATACAAGACAACCCGTCCATTTATGGTATTTTAGCTCTGCAGGTAGATAGGCAGACGTAGGTGGGAGAACCACTTGCCTATCACCAGCTCAAGTGGTAATATCTTTGCTTTCTTTAACCTTGTGGGAAAATGAACCAGTCTGTCAGAAAGAAAGCTAATGTTGAATAAATCTGAGCAAGTCTGATCCAAGACTTCATCTTCGATAATGGTAAGAATAGGAAAGCTGGGAGAAATTGGCAAAATTGTTGTCTCTTACCTGTAGCTTGTAAATGGAGGCTTCTACTGTACTTTCAAAAGGGCTTGGCCTACCTGGCAGATTTTTCCTCTTTTTCAAATGCAGCCTGGTTTCTTTGGCTGCTTACAACTAAATTGTCCAACTCTTGTATTAAAAAAGGCTCTTGGGGGCGGGGGTGTGTGTGAGTGGCTTCCTTGAGATACATAGCAGAGTTTCTGTGGTGCTTGAAGCAAGCAAGGCAGAATTGCTCAGTCCTTTTAAAATCATACTTATCACTGTGAAATTTGTTTAAACAGGGAAGGGCCTTATACATGCTGTGTTTACTCTCTACCTGAATGTCCCTATGTAAACACTAGCCATCAGAAGCTCCTTTTCCTGCAAAGCCAGCCAGCACTGTCCCCTCAACAGAGCTGGAAGTTGCAGAGATGGGCTTCCTTTTATTGCAGAATTGCTCTGTTATGCAGGGGTCTCATGCAGCTATTCGCACCCCCGTTGAGTGACCACTTTGTTTTGAGACTTCAGTATAGGGCATTTTCACACAGGACACTATCCACCCACTGCCCACCCACTATACATGTTGCAGGGCTGCAGTGTTGCCCTATGGGTGCCCTGTAACATATATAGTGGGTGGGTAGTGTCTTGTGTGAAAACCTCCCTGGTAGCAACAGCAGACAAGCAAATATCAATAGGAATTGCAACAGTATCTCCAAAATGGCTTGACCCCACCACCACCACTTGGGGTCATCATGACCCATACTTTGGGAACTTCTGTTCTAATGCTTTGTCAAACGCTCTTAATTGTCCCAAGCAATGGAGTTTTCACCCCCCTTCTGGGAGGCTGTTCTGTAGCCCGTATGATTCTCAAACTTTTTAAATTGTGCCCCACCCATCATATTGTCTCTGGATAGTTGAGGTCCCTCCTCCCACCAACACATAGATGTTCTACATCTTGTTCCCTGTCTCTCTTTCACCCCCGGCTCTGTCAGAGTGGAGCTAGGAGTTTGCTACCTGTGTTCCTTCTCTCAAGCGCCCACTGCAGCTTGAACACCACTGCTGTAGCCCCGGGGGTGGGGGGGGTCAAATGCAGTTTGTGGCAATTTTTTATGTGGCTTCTTTCCAGATCCTGGATCTGGCTGCTCGATCCAGTTCTTACCCCCAAGCACTGAAACTGAGCTCAGAGTAAGGGAGCCGAGCTGAAGGCATGCATGCAAGGACACGGGGATAGATCCAGGGCACTTTTGTGCAGGTGCATGATCTTCTAGATCCTACCTTCTTTCTTGGACACACCCCTTAAGCATCTTCACTTCCAGCTTCTGTGTGGCTCTCAGAACTTGTGCTAGTTTTCAAAGTAGCTCCCAGAAGGAAAGATATTCCCCATCCCTGCTGTAGTCTCAAAAGTTATTCATTTTTGGATCTCAATCCACTTGCTTCAGAGTAGTTCCATGATTTTCTTGGGACTATCCCAGAGTAAGTAGTTGAAGAACTGCAGCCTTAGAAGTTTTCCTTCATATTTTGCCTAAGTAAGGGATGCAGTCAATGTGAAATTTGGCCTGGTGTAACTGAATAAAAAACATTTTTATTTTTTACAGACCTGCTTCTGACTCGTTTGGCCAATACTTAAGAGTTTTTAAAGTTGACTACTAAGCATGAGGAGAATGTGTTTTAAAGACGCGTCCCTTATTGGACAACTTTGTGTCCTATAAAGTGCGATTACTGCGTTTCTTTTCTAAATCATACAGAAAAGAGCTCCTTATGCCCAGAATGGTCTTTGTCACTACAAGGCAGTAAAAGTGTTCTAGCTAGTGATACCCGAGAACAGCGAGCATCCACTTAAGATGCTTCAGCACATGATTCAGTAAGGGTGCTTTGATATTTGTCTACCTTTTGGCCTTGAGCTGAGTGTTGGGTTTTAGGTTGCACAGTAATTAATTCCTGTCCTCCTTTTGCTGCTTGTTTCTGTTTCAACAGGTCAGCCTAGTGCTTTCACCCTCATGTTCAGGCCAGGGATCGTGTGCAACACCCGAGTACAACCTTCTGCACAAGCCGAAGTTGAATCTTTTTCAGAATGTTGTGCTTATGAAACACACACACACACACACACACACCCTCCAAACCAGGCTACGGCTCTCTGGAAATAGGCCCTGGTGATGTTACAGATCTAACGATGGCCTCCTAAGGGGCTATGTCCTCTGTATACAAAGCTGTAGACGTTTGTGCTAACTTAGCCCCTTGCAGCGGATAAAGAGCTAATGTTCATACTGCACTATAAACTAGATTTTGGAAAGGATTTTTAAAAATCTCTCTGCTTGTAGAACAGCAAGGATTTGCTTTGCTTGCAAAATGGCTACTTCCCATTCCAGGAGGTAAACATGATGTTTGCTTCTCAAAAGATGCGGTTGTCTTAATTGCACCTTTGTCTCTATTGTGGGATATTTTCCATATGGGTTTGAGAAGGGGGGGGGGGGATTTTTTATCAAGATGGCCTCTAGATTCAGGAAGCATAGAGCACTATGCCATTCCCCCAAGTATGTCTATTTCTAACTGTGCAACCTTATGCTCTAGGAATGGGGGTCCATGGAGATGTTTGTTATCACAGCTTCAATATCCTATGTATTTTTAAGTTAGCATTTTGAGAACTGGTTAATGGAACAAAGTAGAAAACTCTCTATCAGCTATTTCCTTTATTTCAGTCGCTCTCCTGGTCATGACATTGTAAAGGCCCCTTGCTACATTCCCGTGCAACAGATGAATTTGTTTTGAGCTTGTTCCATGTGTGGAATTGGGTGCGAGCTTGTAGATGGAAGGCTTCCAACTGTGGATGTTGAAGGAAACGTTAATATCATTGCTGCTGCTGTGGCAGAGAATGGAAGGTGGTGCATTGTAGCCATACCTGGGGCCGTGTGTTCACACAGGCAGGGGGCTGCTATAGCGTGTCATTTGGGAACAATTTTTAGACCATTAAGAAAAGGATGTTGTCTTGAAAAAGACGTGTTGTCTAGCGCAGTCAGCTTACATTCTTTGGGTCGCCTCTGGAGGAACAGACATAGCACACGGGAACTAGGTGATAATTCCACAGGACCCAAAACTAATAATTAAAGACTGTTTTTTCAAATGTGAATGAGTTCCTTTTCAAGCAGCTGTATAAGGGAGTATGTGAAGACTGAAATCTTGCGCGCACTTGCTAACAAAATTTGATGCAATCAAAAATATTACTGTAACTACTTGGAGAGGGTTTGGTTGCTTTGTTGGTGCCCAACGTTAGAGATATATTTTATTGGACTAAATTCTGTTAGTGAGAGAGTGTGCGCTTGTAGGCCATGCAAGGACCCTCCTCTGTGGCATGAAAGTTTGCATATGCTCACCAATGGAAGATGGTCCAATAAAATACATTACCTGAATGACTTGGAGTGTGTTTAGATGGACCCGAGGGTAGCTACCCCCAGACCTACTCTGGGGGTGGCCAACCCCGCATCCCCTGCATGCAGTCCCGACTGTGCTGGGTTTATGTGGACGCGGCAGCTGCCGCAGTCCGCAATCCACCTGTGCAGCACCCCCAACGCATCATAGAGCTGTGGATGGATTGCCCAGTGCTCTAGGCTGCTGCCTACAGCTTTATGGCATTGTCAGGGCAACCCCAGCTGTGAGCGGCACTGCAGCAGCCGTCCACCAAGTAGACAGACGGTAGCTCCACCTCTGGCTGGTGCTCCAAGTTTGTGTGACATGCCCATCCCAGAGCACCTCCAGTGGGGCTGCAGCAGAGCAGGCACTGCCTGCTGTACTTCTGCCCATCTGGCAACCTGCCTTGACACAGACGGGCTGCCTGGGTGTGAGGCGGAGCAGATATGAGAGTGCCGTTGGTTTAAAGGCACCCTTTGTGAAACACAATGGCTGCAGTTCTCTCAAACCACTTATGCTGGAGTTGATCCCACTGAGTGCTTCAATGGGACTACAGAGTAAGTAGTTTTTTGAATTGCAGGCAGTGTCCAAGGTAGGGCAGCCAGGAGCTAGACCGCAGGCTCCAATAGATGCATGGGGCAGGGAGCTTGTCTTGAGAGTTAATGACTAGTGCCAAGTACATTGGCAGTGCTGTACCTCTGACCAGTGTGGGCAGGAGAGGGGCTAGGAGAGTGCCTCCAGTATGGATGGGAAGACTCTCTCTGAGGCTAGTTCTCCTCTCCCGAGACCAGTTACTGAAGTGCTCTAGACTTGAGAGCAAGCAGGAGGGGTCCAGGCCTGGAGAGCCAGTCAGCAGGAGGGGTCACGGTCGGTCACTTCAGACTGATGCCTGGATTCTGTGCTCCATAAATCTGGCCACCCCCACCCAAGGCCGTTGCTTTCTAAGATAGCTGACAGCTTGTTGTGATGTAGAGCTTCTCCCAGACTTGTTCTGGCTCACAAGGGAACCTGCAGCTGCACTTGGACTGAAGACCACAAGAGTAAAATGAGAAATGTTTGCATAGGAATTATATTCTCTTAGGTTTCATAACCAGCCTTCTTACATAAAATCCTGCAGATCCGTTTTCAGAGGGAGAGTGGGAAAGGGCACGTAGGGCTTCCTGGAACCCGAGGGAAGCTCTGGATGGGAGAGGAAGCGTCTCTGTAAGGGGGTGGGGTGGTGGTCTGAAGTGAGCACCCGTCTCATGCTCGGTTTGCATCCTAATCCCTGCTCTGCTAACAGCTGCAATAGTCCATCTTCTGCTGAGGAGAGTGTTTCAAACAAGTTTCTAGGGAAGCTGAGACTTGAATTCTGTTCATCTTCAACCACTTGAGAAGCAGCAGCCTGTGGTTATTCCCGCTTAGAGATGGTGGGATGGGACAGGCTTTGACTAGGGTGCTGCTTTTGTTTTTTTAAATATTGTTCCGTATGCATTGATTTGTCCCTTTTAACCTTAGCAGGTATTTCTGCAAGTTTCCAAGATGGAGCCGTCTCCGTTTAACAGAAGACAATGGACTTCGCACTCCCTAAGGATCACTGCGAAAGAGCTGTCTCTAGTCAACAAGAACAAGTCATCCACTCTCATGGAAAGGTTCTCCAAGTAAGTTGTGGTTTTTTTGCACGTCTGTGCAAAAATCACCCTGTAGTAGCCTAGTATCGCTTAGCTTTTGAATCTATGGGCAGTAGTCATCCAGTTGGACCATTTTGCTTTTCTAAAATTCAAGTAAACACTAAAACTCTCTGCGCTAAATTATTTTGTGGAAGGTGCATCCAGCAGATCTTTAGTTAGTTAGGAATTTGCAGTTTTATTCAAAGGGCTGGCTGTCATCACCAAATGCTACCACTCCCTGCTTTGGGTAGCGTGAGATGCTATTTTCTCCCTTTTTCCTGAATGTACATGGTACCATGATCTCTCGATGCACAGCGGGACTTCAGCTCTGGTTAGAAGCGTCAAAGCTGGCATCTGTCAACAATGGATTTACTGGTGATAAAATAGGGTTTCTGTAGATATATTTTGTCAGTGTTTTAACAAGCAGCTTCCCGTAGATTGTCTACTGTATCGTGGTTTTCCCCTCGTATTGGGGCTGTGCTACCTTGCAGAGGAGAGGGTGGGGAACTAAGCAGCCTTAGTTTGTTTTCCCATTCAAATAATGCTTCCTTGTAACCTTGGAAAGAGTCAGCCTGTTTGGCAAGCCAAACGCTTGCCTTAAGTGCACTTTCAGGAAACGTTTCTGCTGCATTCCTGAGAATTACACTGCTTGTCACTGGGATTGCCAAAGGAGCCACAACTTCTCCAAAAAGCATCAGGAGTGGATTGCTTTATTTTATCTGTCCAGATTTTTATCCCACTAAGGCTCAGGGTGGGTTACAACATACACAAGCATAATCAAAAATCCACAAAATAAAACCAAGTATTAAAATACCCATATAAAGCCAATTAGAAATCCTCTAACCTGTAACTCCTACCAAACACTCAGCGAAACAAAATCTTACATTGCCTCTGGAGGGATTTTTAAAATTAAATAATGTATTTATTTGTATTGCTATCCCGCCCTATCCGCCAAGGCTCAGGGCAGCTTACAATAAACACAGAAAATACAAATATAAAATGGACAATTAAACCCCCCAAAATGAAAAACACCCCCATCACCATCCCCCCCCCCCCCCCCCCC